>OY755252.1:66950504-67486657 GCA_963576725.1 Azorinus chamasolen
CTCCTTTTCGGTAGGTTTTTTCAAAAGGGTTCTATCTAAAAATAGCTTATGAGGTAATGGGTTAAAGATACAGAATAACACTTTCTTTTGAGTGGTCTGTATTGTACTGTATTTTACATGCCTTATTTCAGATGGCTAAAGACGTGTCCGTCCGTTTGCACGACGAGTTAGACCTGATGGAGGACAAGCGAGGCAAGCTTGAGGAGGAGAACCGCCACCTCACCGAGCTGCTCGAACAGGCGGACCGCAAACAATTTCGACTGGAGATGGAGGTTGACAAACTCAGAGACAAGGTTTGTTACACTGTTTAAATGTTTATCTAATGAACATTCATGTGTGAAATGATGACCATTAACCCTTTCGCTGCCAAACTCTGTCGTCTGCTAACTTTGTCGTCTGCTACAAATTTTAATTCTTTTGATTTTCTTCATTTTTGTTTCAAAAGTATAGTAACAGTAACAAACAGTTTGGATCCTGATGAGACGCCGAGTTACTCGGCGTCTCATCTGGATCCAAACTGTTTGCATAGGTAATCACAGATCCGGCATTGGCAGCGAAAGGGTTAATATAAACTAGCTGCAGTTTTATAACATGATTAATAAAGGGAAGTATGACAAATGCAAAACAACTGTAGGATTAGGTATTTCTTAAGCAAACAGCAGACCAACATCAGTTAGCTCCTACAGGCATCTGTTTAATTTTGGTCTTCTCAGTTTGCAAATATGTAAAATGCATTTTATCCAGTAGCTATCTTCATCAAGGTAACAACTTTACAGAGAAAATATGGTTTAGCATAAACTTACGAAAACACGACACAGAGCAAAGATAAAGGTTCGTATTGAAAAACTAAAATGGCTATTTCTCCACCAAACCCTATATCGTTATCATTCTTTAGAATCGTCTCAAAGAGACGATTCTAAAGAATGGTCACAACATAGGGTTTAATGGAGAAATAAAGGAGATATTCTTGAAAATGTTTTAATACACGCATCTTATCTGGACCTCTATCGAGACATATTATACTATTAATGGAACATGTACTTCGACTGAACAAGTTTCAGATGCTGCTGCAAAATTTGCTGGCATATCCCTAACGCGGTTCAGTCATTTGGTTTATATAGTGTTAGTTTATGGTAATTTGCCATAAATTGCAAACTTTACACTACTGAATAGTTCTAAAATGTATCATTACGCATATCTAATCGAACATCGATAGCTCGAACTTCAAGGAACCATACAAATTACTTTGAGATACCATATGTTCGAGTCATCCGATTTCTAATCTGAACAATTGCTCAAGTTCACAGCTAAATGCAGGTCTAAAGTAATGCTGAAAGCTCATACTGCATTAAGCTGTCACGTGTTTCAAGATATGAACAGTCGTACATTTTAGAACAGTTCTTTGTTGTAAAGTTTAGAAGGACCGAACTTTCCTTTTCTCTAGTAAATGCTCCTTTTCGGTAGATTTATTCAGTGAGGCTGGGCCTAACAGTATTCTAGGAGGGAATGGGTTAAATAAGTAAATAATTACAATGCAATATGAACAAGAAGCGTTTTGGTCCTGGTAAAAAAAGCTGTGAGATCATATGTACATAAGACCACAAGCAAACAGGGTAGACCCAGATCAGATGGGTTCTGTAGAAGTCGCACGATTAGGGTCTGCTCAGTTTGCCTTTTAAATAATATCGATCTGATTGTAAAGCTTCATCCATGGCCGAAACACCCTGTCGTCATTTACCATCATACAAATTATCAGCTAATGAATATTCATGATATCATTATTATTTGCATGAAAAATCATCTGGTAAATAGCAAACCCGTTCTCTCATATTGACGCCTTTTGACCCATTCCCTTATAATGACTCTTTTTAACCCATTCCCTCATATTGACGTCATTTGGCCCATTCCCTCATGTTGACGTCTTTTGAGGCATTCCCTCATATTGACACCTTTGACCCATTCCCTCATATTGACGCTTTTTGACCCATTCCCTCATATTGACGGCTTTGACCCATTCCCTCATGTTGACGTCTTTTGACCCATTCCCTCATATTGACGTCTTTTGACCCATTCCCTCATGTTGACGTCTTTTGACCCATTCCCTCATGTTGACGCCTTTTGACCCATTCCCTCATATTGACGTCTTTTGATCCATTCCCTCATATTGACGTCTTTTGAGCTATTCCCTCGTATGGATGCTTTTTGACGCCTCTGTAAAAGTCACTTCTTGAATTATAATGTTATTTTTTATGCCCCCCAGATCAAATCTGGGGGGCATATTGTTTTTGCCCTGTCTGTTTGTTTGTCTGTTTGTCTGTTTGTCTGTTTGTTTGTCAGCAACTTTAACATTGGTCATAACTTTTGAGCCAGTACAGATAGAGACTTGATATTTGGTATGCATATGTATCTCAATAAGCCGCACATTATGAGGGGTGACATGTCAAGGTCAAGGTCATCCTTCAAGGTCAGAGGTCAAATATATGGGTCAAATCACCGACTTTAACATTGGCCATAACTTTTAGACCAGTATAGATAGAGATTTGATATTTGGCATGCTTGTGTATCTCATGAAGCCGCACATTTTGAGGGGTGACATGTCAAGGTCAAGGTCATCCTTCAGGGTCAAAGGTCAAATTGTCTGTTTATTGTCTGTAACTTTAACGCAACCTTAACATTGGTCATAACATTTGAGCCAGTACAGATAGAGACTTGATATTTGGTATGCATATGTATCTCATAAAGCCGCACATTTTGAGGGGTGACATGTCAAGGTCAAGGTCATCCTTCAAGGTCAGAGGTCAAATATATGGGTCAAATCACCGACTTTAACATTGGCCATAACTTTTGGACCAGTAGAGATAGAGACTTGATATTTGGCATGCATGTGTATCTCATGAAGCTGCACATTTTGAGGGGTGAAATATCAAGGTCAAGGTCATCTTGCAGGGTCAAAGGTCAAATTGTCTGTTTCTTTGTCTGTAAGTTTAACATTGGTCATAACTTTTGAGCCAGTATAGCTAGTGACTTGATATTTGGCGTGCATATGTATCTCATAAAGCCGCACATTTTGAGTAGTGACATGTCAAGGTCAAGGTCATCTTTAAAGGTCAGAGGTCAAACACATGGGTCAAATTACTGACTTTAACGTTGGTCATAACTTTTAAGCAAGTACAGATAGAGACTTGATATTTGGCATGCAAATGTATCTCGTAAAGCCGCACATTTTGAGGGGTGACATGTCAAGGTCAAGGTCATCCTCAAAGGGCAGAGGTCAAACATGGGTCAAATCACTGACTTTAACATTGGCCATAACTTTTGAACCAGTACAGATAGAGACTTGATATGTGGCATGCTTGTGTATCTCATGAAGCTGCACAGTGTGAGGGGTGAAATGTCAAGGTCATCCTTCAGGGTCAAAGGTCACCAGCTTCAAATTGGCCATAACTTTTGAACCATTAGAGATGAAGTCTTGATATTTGGTATGCATGTGTATCTCATGAAGCTGCACATTTTGGGGGTGACATTTAAAGGTCAAGGTCATCTTTCAGGGTCAAAGGTCACCGGCTATAACATTTGCCATAACTTTTGAACCAGTAGAGATACAGACTTGGTAGTTGGTATATGTGTGTTTCTCATTTGGCTGCACAGTTTGAGGGGAACATGTCAAGGTCAAGGTCATCCTTCATGGTCAAAAGTCACCAACTTTAACATTGGTCATAACTTTTGAACCAGTAGAGATACAGACTTGATATGTGATATGCATGTGCACCCCATGAAGCTGCACAGTTTGAGGGGTGACATGTCAAGATCAAGGTCATCCTTTAGGGTCAAATATCATATCGAGGGGGCATAGTGTTTCACAAACACATCTTGTATCACAATGGTTTAAAAACTACACAAATCTAAAAATAACCTGTTCTCTTGTAAATAATCCTTTCGGTAGATTTATTCAAGGAGGCTGGATCTTAAAATATCCTATGAAGGAATAGGTTAGTGCAGGGTGATAGTACTGCAAACTGTTCCTATAGGAGTTTCTCACAGAATTTTCATCCTGCATTAAGCGACCATAAACTGCCCTGCCATTAATTACACCGGAATTATGGAGCGGTGCATCTTTACACGTTTTGTGTGGCTGGTACAATGTCAAGTTACAAAATGTTTAACGCAAATCTATTGAAACCCTTTCTTTAACCTTACTATTTTATGTAAAGTATATCATAAGATTTCCATCTTTGTTTTTAAAATTCAAAATCCCTATTTTATGTCCATTTCAAACGTATGATTTGAGTGTCATTTTGAGATACACGGGGTCTCCAAAAAAGCAAAATTGTTAATTTAGTGGTCACGAAATCGCAAATAATGTGCAGTTACAATTAGTCTGAATTTAACCGTTTTGAACATTTCTTACAAGACAGTTTGGCACGAGCACTCAACACTGTTAAACAATTTACCTCATAGGCTATTTATAGACACAATCCCTTTGAATAAATATATCGAAAATGAGTTTTTACTAGAGAAAAGGAAATATTTCAGAATTATGTAATTTTGAAATCATTCTGGTATATAGAGCATTTGCTCCGTAGGAGCAAATGCTCTATTTATCATAATGATTTAAAAAATGTGACATTTTCAGAGATGTCAAAAGGCGTCAATATGCGGGAATGGATTAAAAGGAGTGGGGGATAAAACATTAGATGTGTAAACATAAGTCATATCTGACCCAACAGCTGTTCTTAGTCTACACTGTTTGCTGACTCAACATCCGGTATTGGTCCACACTGTTTGCTGATCAAACATCTGGTCTAAGTCTACACTGTTTGGCCAAACATCTGCTCGAAATCTGGTCTAAGTCTACACTATTCGCAGACCCAGTATCATTACTTGCTTACCCAACCGCTAACCGCGACATAAGTCTCGTTAGGATCCGAGCTGTATGACAACTGGCCAGCAGTTTCTCAAAAGTGCGTATCAATATGCTTAGCCAGTAGATTTTCAAAATCTTTATCGACTCGAACATAGTCAAAATTACCACAAATCCGACTCTTGGCAGATATTTTTACGGTGGAATACTGGTAAAGTAATTAGAGATGTTTACCAGACATCTGTCATGGAATGTACTAGGTTACTACTGATCAAACGTACAACGAACCAGCTATAGTATATCATACAACCCAGCTACAGTACGTGATTGCTCTTAATTTATTTGCTTTTGTGTAGGATTCTTGATTAGACACCGAGGTGTCTGCATCATCAGACACCGAGCTGTCTGCATCATCATACACCGAGCTGTCTGCATCATCAGACACCGTTTAGTCTGCATAAATCAGATACCGAGTGGTCTGCATCATCGGACACCGATCTCTCTGTATAATTAGACACCGAGTGGTCTGCATCATCGGACACCGATCTCTCTGTATAATTAGACACCGAGTGGTCTGCATCATCAGACACCGATCTGTCTGCATTATCAGACACCGAACGGTCTGCATCATTAGATACCGAGTTGTCTGCATCGTCAGACAACGAGTGACCTGTATTATTACAAGACATAATCTCAGACTTGTCTAGGCCCACACGGTTAACATCAGCACCAGAAGACCTTTCTACATGTACACTGTTAAAACAACATTCTCAGACATTTCTTGGTCCACAAAGTTTAGATCAACATCAGCAAACGTATCAATCTATACTAAAGGGCTTTGACCTTTAACCCAGCAACCTTGTCTACACTAAAGGGCTTTGCCCTTTTACCCTTCTTGCCGCTATCTGCGACTTGACTCTCATTTGCAAACACGGTCCATGCTTACAAAGCTTTTTAGTTGAGTCTGAGTTCGTTCTCAAGCTTTTGATTGGTCAGATTTGAGCCAGAGGCTCAAATCTGACCAATAAAAACTTGAGAACGAACTCAGACTCAACTAAAAAGTTTTATAAGCATGGATACAGCTCAGATCTAGACGAGATACAGGTCAACTCATCACCTCATCAGGATCCACTTTGCTTTTACACTTGGTCAATACTTTCTCAAAAATGTGATCGACTATAAGTAATTATACAATATCTCAAATATTTTAGCAAAAACTATTTTTATCACAGCCGGATAAGGGTTAAAATCAAATAACCGAGGTCAATTAACCCTTTCCCTCATACATAACGTTTCTTCACGCATTTGCAAACAGAGTAGATCCAGATAAGAATTATCATATAATCATTATGTGTTGCATAAATTTCCATTAGGTAAAGTGATAAACAGTGGCGATGGTTCTCAGTCTCCTCTTTTTGCAAATGAATTTTCCGCAGTGGAACAAATCATAATTATAATAGTGAAGGGTCTTACTCCCATATACATGTATTAGTTTTGTTTCCTGTCTAAAACACATTCCAAAGATCTGACATTGTCAGCTGCCGTTAAAACAGACTACAGGTATAACCCACGTGCCTGCCTGTATCTTTCCATTCTACCATGGTATTGCTCAGCACAGAACCGAAATAAACATTAGCCCCAGGCAAAAAGCCAAAGTATTCCGAATTCCGATCTTTTGTAGTCTCCATGTGTGAAGAGTATTCCCAGTGAAGCAATAGGGGTTTCATGGTTTTTTTTAGATATCTGTCTCTATGCAAACCTATGTTATAAACTAGTCAAAATTGCAAACCCATTTCATGAAGCCGGCATAGTTGTAGTGAGGGCGACAAGGAGATGTGAAAGAGAGGGTGAACAATTTGAAACGACTAAGAAACATACTCGTAAAGGAAAAAGGTGTGTTTCAGATCTCGAGAGACTATGGACAGAGATACAGAGAGACAGAGAGACAGACAGAGAGACAGACAGAGAGACACAGAGAGAGACACAGAGAGAGACCACAGAGAGAGACACAGAGAGAGACAGAGAGACGGAGAGAGAGACAGACAGACAGAGACAGACAGACAGACAGACAGAGACAGACAGACATAGACAGACAGAGACAGACAGAGACAGACAGACAGAGACAGACAGATAGAGACAGAGAGAGAGACATACAGGCAGACAAACAGGCAGAGACGGAGAGAGACAGAGACAGGCAGAGACAGACAGAGAGACATAGACAGAGAGACACAGAGAGAGAGAGAGAGAGAGAGAGAGAGAGAGAGAGAGACAGAGAGAGAGACAGAGAGAGAGACAGAGAGACAAACAGAGCAAACCCATATCAGACGGCTCCTATAGAAGCCATCTGATCAGGGTCTGCTCTGTCTGCTTATGAAACAATATAGATATGATTCTACAGATTCTGTCATGATAAATTTCCCCACGATCATAGTTACATTATAAACATATAGATCATCAATATGTATGACGACATTATTTCTAACATGAATATTCATAGAGTAAGGGGTTAATTAATAAACATAACTCTGTTTTTTCTTCATTACCTCTGAAACGAAACGTGGAGATAAAATAATCCAGCATCGCATTGCATAGAAGTGGCAAGTAGGATAACAAACAAATAACCTAACGCTGACCAGCAGCAATGTTCGAGAATCTTGTAAATACTCTTAAATAAACACATGTCACGCGACTAGTCCCCTCGTGCCATGGGTGATTTCCACGTGCCGTATATAATCAACCTGAATAATTATATTGTTTGTACAATTTGTGAATAACAATTGTTGATCGAAATGTGAAATACCGGTAAATACCCCAGGCCACTTTATATACATCACCGAAAAGGGGACGTCACTCTTGTCGGTCCTATTCTGGTATCCGGCTTATATCTACACTGCATTTCTGTGTGTGATGAAGACGGGCGCCAGAATCGTGCAAGCCATGATACCCGACTTGCAGTTTCTAGTCAAACCGTGTTTTGTTTGCAGTCTCTAGGTAAATATCTAGATATCTTCTTCTTCTTCCTTTGACTGGCCTCCTTCGTCGTGCCGAATACTCCGCCAGTTTGTGCGCAGTAACAAACCCCTTCCCATTGATATTTTGGAATAGCTTTTTTGTCAGATTTGCTTGGTCACCTGAGATTTGAATATCTCAAGCGACTTGGCTTCTGCGATATTTGGTGGTAGTGCATTCCAGTCTTTAGTAGTTTGGTAGAAGAATGACCATTTCCTAGAATCTGTTCTTGATGTTTGCACTGCATAACTAGTATGGGGTTGTGCGTATCTATAAGATATACTTTTCTTAACTATTGATCTTAAACGCTTTTGCACACAGAGTAGATCCAGATCAGACAACTACTGTATGGGCCGTCAGGTCAGTCTGCTCTGTTGCTCAGTTTGCTTATAAAGCATTATAGAACTATTTCTACAGTTACGGCCAATGCCAACATATCTTGTACAGTAAACCTCTCTATAACGGTCACTAAATTACATCAAGTATTCTGTGTTAAAGGCAGGTGGTTGCTTAAAGCAAGGTGAAAGTTAAACAGGACGCTCCTATAGGAGCGTTCTGTTTTACTTTCACCTTGCTTTAAGCAACCACCTGCCCTAATATACCAATTAATTAACACAATTTAGTGGCCGTTATATAGAGAGGTTTTACTGTATTTATACGCCATTATAATAATGTCATGTAATAAATATTTATGATGTCACTATTTCTTACACGAATGCAGTATTATTCAGAGGAAATGTTAAATGGGTCTTTTGTCTAGCAAAAGGTTATAAGTGGCAACTCCAGCTGTTTTATTTCATTTCCACGGTAACATCAGTTGTAGCATTTACCAGTGGTCCAGGTAAAATGCGTAAATTAAAACATTTTCAAGAATAACTTCTTTATTTCTTCATCAAATCCTTTGTTGTGAGCACTCTTTTGAACCGTCTCTAAAGAATGGTCACAACATAGGTTTATAGTTTAGAGAAATATGTGGCGGGTTTAATTAGAATACAATGAAGGTGGTTCTGTGATAAAATACAACTACATGTATAAGTATGTACAACGGTTACTCGCTATTTGAGAAATAGAAAAAAAACTATGCTACCGTCTAGTTGACGTCTATCATTGTAGAACATGTTACACTTTTCTCTTAGCCGATAAGTAATAATGAGCAGTCTGTTATTTATAGCGAGCGCGATATTGCTTGATAATTGTTTCCAGAAACAGTTTCACACGAGTTTAGTGGCATTTGCAGGCCGGAAATCGCGGTCATTATTCTTTCGATTAACATAAAACACTGGCATGCCGAATTTATTGCTTTCAAGACTGTCATATATCTCCCCCTTTTCAAATTAAACAGTATGTACATGGAAAAGTATCATTGTCCGTTTGTCCTTTCGTCACGTATTTGTGTCGCGCATAGATGCACGTGCAACTCTAAACGTTACTTTAACCCACTCCTCCATAAATACGCCATTTAACGCATTTGCAAACAGAAAAGACCCAGATCAGACGGCTCCTATAGGAGCCGTCTGATCAGGGTCTGCTTTGTTTGCTTATGGTATAATATAGATATGACTCCGGTAAAACTATCCCGCGTTGATGTGCTCTTATAACAATTTATCGAGTTAATATTTGTTATGCCATGATCTCTTACATGGAGTAAAGGTTTCACTTACAGTCATGTCTACCTCAACTGGGGACAGGGTGATGATATACAACTAGAGCTATGGATCTTAAATGAGTCATCCATTTATAAAGTGTAATTGTCGAAACTACTAATATTTACAAGCAAATACCGAAAACTTGTCTTGTAAATACCCTATGCGGATGTACACGGGTGGTTAGTCACATAATGCCACACATGTCTGAACACAATACTTTACAAGACTGTTTAGCAAAAACCAGTTTTGGAACCCTAAACTGATCTGAAATTCGTTCAAGAAATTGGGTCAGATTATGTAAGCTAAGACGGAATTATTCGACAGATATTTCCGATTGATTTGGTCTCGTAATCTAAACATTTACAAACGGGAGTCGTGAATATATATTACTCTGATCGCTTCTTTAACAAGGTGTTATGCTTTAAATTTCCATACACTAAAACCCCTTTAAACCAGATGGTAAATTTAGCATGAATATTGGTCTTGGAGACAGGTGGCAGCTAAATGCAGGATAAAATTCATACAGAAATCTTCTCTTGGAGCTTTCAGCATGATTTTCACCATGCATTAACCCTTCGCTTGCTATTCACGTCAATATACCTGCCTGTAAATAGTGAAGACCCTGATGAGACAGCTCCTGCTGGAGCTGTCTCATCAGGGTCTGCATTATTTACAACTTGATTGGGCAACCAGTGTACTCCACAGCAGTGATTGCACAGCGAAATACTTGTACACAGTGACGATATATGTAATTATGAAACAGGGCATGGGTAATGAAGGAGAAATGTGGTTTAAAATTCAGCAAGTGAAGGGTTAAGGAGCCGGCTGCCTAAAAGTATCTAAATTCTTCTCTATTAGAATTCCGGTTTAGAGGGGTTCAAGAATTCCGGTTTAGAGGGGTTCAGCTGTACTTGGTACCCATCGTACGAAAGATCGTACGCCCCAAACAATTAGCACAACTCCTATTTAATGACAATTGCCAGAATTCACGGCAAGATTGCTCGTACGATTTTAAGACGGGTTCTAGTGAAATTACTTCTTTTACCAAGAGATTATGTGAAAAGGCTATGCACAGTCAGTGGTTCTCCACCAAACCCTATTTTGCTGCTATTCATTAGAAAAATCTCTTCGGCACCTTTCTAATGAGTAGCACAACAACACGATAGGGTTTGTTGGAAGAGTATAAAACATAATTATACGACTATGTTAACCATTTACTCCATAACTACGCTTTTCTACACCTTTGCAAATCAGGTAGACCCAGATCTGACAGCCTCTGGAGGAGCAGTCTGGTTAGGGTCCGCTTCCTGCTATGGCTAAAAATCCTGTTGTCCATGTGCTATTATAAAACAAGGTTATCTAATTGATAATCATGACGTCATTATTTCTTACATGCATATTCTTGGAGTACACGGTTAATGTGCTTCATTTTCCTGCATATAACAGTAGTACCAGTCTGAAGTGATCATCAAAAAACGGGTCTATTCATGGGTCTGTAAAACAGGTTGGAGCTTAATGCAGGTCAGAAGTAAGACAAAGCAACTATAGGAGCTTTCTGCATTACGTTTGCCCTGCATTAAGCAGTCACCTGCTTTTTAAGACTCAAAATTTCAATAAATGAATGACCGCTTAATCGTTTCCCTGTTCAATATTTATTAGAAATTTCATTACCTACTAAATATTTATGAACAAAATAGTTATAATGAAATATGAAAGATGGAACATTGTAGCCATATTAGAAACTAAAGAAACAGACCTATTACATTCAATTAGCAAGCAGGGTATACCCTGATCAGACGGCTCCTATAGGAGCCGTCTGATCTGGGTCTACACTGCTTGCAAATGCGTTGAATTGCGTTTATATGAAGGAAAGGATTAAACCTATTTGCTCCCACGATTCCATATATTGGACGTAGGCAAACAGTGTAGACTCTGATCAGACGCCGCATAATGCGGCGTCTGATCAGAGTCTACACTGTTTGCTGATAAGAAATTCAATATAAAACAGTACAAAAATGAACATTAAGACCAGACATCCCTTAGATAAAAGATAGACTAATCCTATATATAAGCATGGGAGAATCCACTGGGAGCAAATGGGTTAAGCCAAGTTCTACTGTACACACAAACTATCTCTGATGATGGTGACTTACAGTTGCAGACAGCAGATACTCGATTACGTATAACGCCAAGTATTTAGTGAAGTGTGCGTAAGAGGACTAGTATTTGTTGTGCTAGATTTTATCTTGTTTATCTGTATAAAACCATACGACATACTTCTGCTATTAGCAGAACGTTCAACGATGCCAAGCTGGGGGAGTTTTAGGCATACCAGAAACCTTAGTCCAATGGTTCCACTTAATCCAATCCTTCATATTGACGCCTTTTGACGCCACTTTAAAAATCACCCTTTTTAAACAAATTGTGATCAATAAGGCATTTGCTCAATAGAAGCAAGTGCCCTATTATCACAATTGTTTCAAAACTACTCAATTCTAAACTTTCCGAGTTTTTTTTCAATTAAAACCCGTTTTCAGTGGGTTTATTCAAAGAGGTTTGTTCTAAAATAGCATATGAAGGAATGGGTTAAAAGTTCATCCGTCGGCATGGAAATAAAATTTTAACAGTACAGTTGTATCTTGTTCAGACCCTGGCCAGAAACAAAGTGTTTGACCCTTTACCTGCTTAATATTCATATAAGAAATAATTACTTTATGAATATCTATTATAGCTGAGTTTTTTTTTATAATAGCATCAGGGAATGTTTGATTATGACAGAAACTGTATAAGCAGATATATAGTATGTCATATGAAAATAGAGTAGATCCTGATCAGACAGTTCCTACATGATCTGGATCTACTCTGTTAGCACGTGCGTACAACGACTCTCTAGCAGGTGAAGAATTTTTACTACATGTACACTGCTTGCAAATATTACGTAACTCCCAGATGTCCAGATTAGATGCGTAAAATTAAACATTTTCAAGAACTGCTTTTCGAGACAATTCTAAAGTATGGTCACAGTATAGGGTTTAATCCTTTCCCTCATATTGACGACTTTGTAAAAGTCACTTGTGACGACTCTGTAAAAGTCACTTTGTGAAACCATTGTGATAAATAGAGCATTTGCTCCTGTAGGAGCAAATGCTCTATTTATCACAATGGTTTCAATCTACAAAATTCTAAAGTTTTCCTTTTCTCTAGTTAATGCTACTTTTTCGGTAGATTAATTCAAAGAGGTTATATCTAAAAATAGCCTATGAGGTAATGGGTTAATGGAGAAGTGACGATTTAAAATTTTAGTATTTGAGTACGCACGTTTATCTGTAGCTCTGACACAATATATTGCCACAATAAACACTTTGGGAGCTTTTTGCATGACTTTCATCCTGTAATCAGCTTCCTCCTGTCTTAACCCTTTCTCTCATACAAACGCTGTTGCATGTCTTTGCGAACAGAGTAAACTCAGACCAGACGGCTGGTCAGATGAGCTGTCTGGCCAGGCTCTGCTCTGGTTGCTCATGAACATATACAGTAAAACCTCTCTATAACGACCACTAAATTACACCAATTATTTTGTGTTAAAGGCAGGTGGCTGCATAAAGCAAGGTGAAAGTAAAACAGAACGCTCCTGTAGGAGCGTTCTGTTTTACTTTCACATTGCTTTAAGCAGCCACCTGCTCTAAATACCAACTAATTAACACAATTAAGTGGACGTTATAGTGATGTTTTACTGTATATAGTAGAGCTGATTATACAGTGTCGATCAGTACCAAGCAATCGTGTGTATATATGCCATTATTAAAAATCAACTAATAAATATTAATTATTTCATTACTTTTACAAGAATATTCAACAGCGAAAGGGTTGTAGCCCGGCATTGGTCCGGTTTCGCAGGATGTTATTACGGTATTTATACAGGAACATCTGTTACCAAATTCTTGAGTACACTATTGTCTAGTCGATACGCCATGAGGCATATTCTGTGTTATTTCCAATGTACTGATCATCAGTACTGTCTGCATATCTTCGCTACCATACCCTCCGTAATAAACGCCCACTCTAATATAAACGCCCCACTCTGTAATAAACGCACACTCTAATAAACGCATAACTCTAATAAAAGCCTCACTCTGAAATAAACGCCCCAACTCTAACAAACGCCATTATTTCTAAGGGGGGGAGGGAGGGGGGGAGGGGGACTCACGATGAATAAAACAACCAAAACCTTATATGATTACCACTATATTTTTTCTCTCAAAATACAGGTAATATCTTATTTCAGACTGAAAGCAATGCAGAAAGATCCCCTAGGAGCTTTCTGCATCGCTTTCATTCCGCATTAAGCAACCACCTGTTTACAAAATATAAAACGCACTTTTGAAAAGAATGTTACGCCCACGTGGGTGTTTACTAGAGATGAAACGATATGTTGTGCAGTTTATATATTGAGCCTTTCACCCACTTATCTGTATCGCCTGAAGCACATGCAATAGAACAACTCTAAATGAACCACATGATGAATAAGTATTGGTGTGGTATGCACAGCTGGGTGCTTAATGCAGAGCGAAAGTAATACAGAAAGCTCATATGGGAGTTTTCTGCATTACTTTCGCCCCGCATTAAGCCACCACGTGACATTAACACCAAACTAGAGGTTTGTTTTTGTCACAAAAATAGATGTCCCCACCCCTTTCATCCTCTTTCCAGTGCAAAGTGTAATGTCTAATGGCTGTAACTCCAAAGGTATCAGGAGAGACAATTTAAAAAAAACACCCAAGGTGCACAACAACTCGTGCTGGTCAACATTCCTGTGAAGTTTTGTGGCTCTAGCCCTAGCTGTTTCAGAGATCCCCGCAACACTTATTTTGTCCAAAGTTATCAGGGGGACACAATTCAAAAATGCCAGGTGCACAACAACTCATGCAGGTCAACATTCCTATGAAGTTTGGTGACTCTATCCCTACTGGTTTCAGAGATACGCGTGACACAGAGTTTGGCTTATTTTAAATTATCATATCAGGGGCAATAACTCAACACTTATCATGGGAGAGAATTCAAAAACACCAGATGCACAACAACTCATGCTGGTTAACATTCTTGTGACATTTGGTGACTCTAGCCCTAGCAGTTTCAGAGATACATGCGGCACAAGGTTTGTCTAATTTTAAGTCACCAGGGACAATAACTCCAAAGTTATTAGGGGAGACAATTCAAAAACCGCAGGTGCACTACAACTGATGTTGGTGAACATTCCTGTGAAGTATGATGGCTCTAGCCCTACTGGTACCAGAGATACGCGCGACACAAGTTTGTGACAGACAGACGGACGGGCGGGCGGACGGACGCCGGACGGACAGACAACTCTGGCAAAATTAATATGTCTCCTCATAAATGGAGGAGACATAACTAAGCCTGTTTCATTCGGGTTGTCGCTTTAGAGAGGTTTTACTGTATGTTTGTCGATTTTGAATTTTTTTTTTATATACCACCATACAGAATAACAAATATTTAGAGACCATCTTTGTTTATAAGCCATCTCGTATTAGATATATTGTGGTAGCTTAATGCAGGTCAAACATAATACAGAATGCTGCTATTGGAGTTTTCTGCATTACAGTTGCCCTGCATTAAGCATCCACCAGCTTTTTAAGACTGTTATGTTTAATAAACTATAAAGGAATGGTCGCTTAGGATAGGGTTTACTATAGTTCCTGAAAATACCTGGAGGTTGACTCAGTGACAAAGTATTTGTTTTTGATGCCTCATCTGTCTAATCATCTATTAACCCTTTCGGTGCCAAATTTCTAATTGTATGCAAACCAATTTTGTTAAATCATATGGTACAATAAGGAAATAAGATAAATACATGCACATTTCAAAGGAATAAAGCACAGATATAGAAATAGAGAATGAGACAAAAAGTGTAGTCCCTGATCAGACGCCGCCTTGAATAGGCGGCGTCTGATCTGGGACTGCACTATGTGTCGTGGTGCAGTTATGCGACATTGGCGGTGAAAGGGTTAAGCATATACTATATGAATATTCAGGAAAACACGAATCCTAATTATCTGTGAGGTTTTATAATAGCACTGCCAATCATGAAAGAATTTGTAGAATTTGATGTATATTATTGTATAACCAAACAGAGCAGACACTGATCAGACGCCTCCTACGTCTGATCTGGGTCTGCTCTGTTTGCACAGGCATAGAAATGCGTATTGTTAAATCTTTCCCCGCTGTGAAAAAAAACACGATACAAACATGTCTGTATGTGTAGATTAAAATCGGATGCACTTTTAACTACTACTGATGATGAGAAGTTAAACAGCTAGGATCCTGAAGAGACGGTGAATCACTCTGGGTCCATGCTACTTGCAAATACGGGTCAGGTAGAGGATAGTGCTATCTATAACGGTTAGTACTTATATATGAAGAAACACTAAAACACTGAAAGTATGCAAACAGATGTAGATGTAGGTCAGAAGATTTCACTAGGAATCCTTTCTTTGTTTAGCAATTGTCATTGAGTCTTTCCTCCAATATTATAAATAGTTTCCATAGATACCCTTCCGAAAGGACATTACAGTGAAACTTTGCTAACTATCTGAACTTTTAAGGAAAGAAGCACTCGGACATCTGGGACAAGTGACGTCTTAATGCAGGATGATAGCTTTCTGCATGACTTTCATCCTTATTAACCCATTTGTGCCCAGTGGATTAGTCCATGTTTATATATTGGATTAGTCCATTTTTAGCTCCACTTTTCCAAAAAAGTGGAGCTATTGTCATGACCCTCCCGTCGGCGTCGGCGTTGGTTAACCCTTTTGTTAAGGTCCTTTTCTCAGAAACCATCAAAGATATTTGGATCATATTTGGTATGTAAGTTTACTATCACAAGGGGAACCCATTTCACAAGGGTAGGTAACCCTAAAATTAATTTTGCAATAGTTATGCCCCTTTTTCGACTTAGAATTTTCATTGTTGCTTAAGGTTTATGTTCAGGTCTATGTCTCAGAAACTGTCCAAGATATTTGGTTCAACTTTGGTATACATGTTAACTATTACAAGGGGGGGGGGGGGCTATTTTACAAGGTGAGATAACCCTAAAATTAATTTTGCTATAGTTATCTCCCCTTTCTGACTTAGACTTCCACTACACTATCCAGCAATAAAGAAAGTGGAGCGCGCTGTCTGCGGACAGCTCTTGTTTATCGAAGGGATGCCTGGCCTAACTTTTCAACTTTTGTTTTATATTGAACTTCCTATCAGTAAACAGTGTAGACTCTGATTATGCGGCGTCTAATCAGAGTCTACATTGTTTGCCTATGTCCCATATATGGGATCGTGGGCACAAATGCATTAAGCTGTCCACTGTCTCATGGAGCGATAGGCCTAATGATACTCGTAATTGAGCGTACGGACTAGCGAGACTTTTCTTGGTTTATGTTGCATATTTAGGCGGTTTATTCATAAGTAGAAGTACATGTTTTGTTGTTTGTTGTGTTTAGTAGTCATATACATATGTGTTAACGTTGTGTTAAGTTGTCCAACACATATGTGCTGCATGATGATTTTAGTTTTCACCAAAGAACATAATTATGACCTGAAATGTAAGCATTTCAATTGCTATGAATTTTTTTAAAAAAAAATTCGTAAGGATACCGTGTCATAATCAAACGACATTTTTGGAGCAGACACGATTTAAACCGTTGCTAGGTTGCAGGGGCGTACATGAGTCGTGCTTTCTGCATGTTCTATGCTGTTCATGTCTAGGTGTTTCGCCACATGTTCGCACTTATCGACCTTGGTTTGTTTCCTTATTAATTCGCTGCACTCAAGTAGTCGGGTGATTATTGTCTAATCAAACAGTTTGGGTCTAGATAACAGAACTACAGATAAAGGTGCATACTCAAATACTAAAATCGGCATTTCTCCACCAAACTCTATGTTGTGACCACTCTTTAGAATCGTCTCGAAGAGACGATTCTAAAGAGTGGTCACAACATAGAGTTTGGTGGAGAAATAAAGATTTTTATTGCAAAATGTTTTAGTTTGTACGCATCTTATCTGGATCTGATAAGATAAGGAGTAAGTATCCGGATCTCGTCAGTATCCGAACTGTTTGCAGCTGCTGTGTTTTACCTCTTACACGATGAGTGTTCATTTAAAATCATTTCATCCCGAGTATTAACCCTTTCTCTGTTACATGTTTATTTCAAATTTCAGTACCTAATGAATATTCATAAATAACATAGCTATAATGAAATATGGAAAGTGGAATAGTGTAGTCATTTTAAAAAGTAAAGAAACAGATCTTTCAAATCCCATTAGCAAACAGAGTTGACCCTGATCAGACGGTTCCTATAGGAGCCATCTGATCTGGGTCTACTCTGTTTGAAATGCGTGAAAACGCATTTATATGAAGTAAAGTGTTAATCTGATTACTTTTCAAAATGCCATCTGCTTGGAATGTTTTTATGACAGCTCCTTCAGGAATCCCCTGAGTTTAGTCTACTCTGTTTGCAAATTGACTAAAATGCATTAGAACAAGCAAATGAGCAAAATTGATATCCCCGCAAAACATGTAAATTGTGATTGTATTACAATGTGATTGATGTTCCAAGGTCATTGTGAGTAACTTGCAGGTTCAGTGGTAGGTACGTTAACACGATATTTTATGAAAAACTGCACGTAATTTCTAAAATATGACTTCAGATGGATGGAAAAAAAAGGTTAAGATTTTGGCCAACAAATGGTTACAATGGCCCAGTGTCATCGTGAATGATACTTGTACGACCGAAGTTCCTTATGGTGCTAAACATTTACACAAAGTTTCATAGAAAAACTCCAAACTATTTCTGAGACATTACTTTGGATGGATTGATCACGGATGCATGGTAGAAATCCTCCAGACCGTTTCTGAAATAAGTCTGCGGACAAACAGAAATACGGACACATGGACGATACCAAACAGATTATCTGGGTATCCCCTGTCCATTTGTTGGGGGGCTCCATCTTTGAGTACACGGTGCCATACTTTCTTGATCTCTTTCTGTTATTTTTATACTAGTATGTACATATTTAAGTATTTCTCTTTAGTAGCATGTCTTTCTGTTTTTATTTTGAGTCATAAACTTTATAAATTATTCTTTATAACCATATTTCACTCATTTTTATCTGTCAGTCCTCTAAATACAGTAGAAAGCCTATAAACCGGATTTTTACTAAAGAGCATTTTAAGACTCTTTAGGCAGGTGGCTGCATGCTGCAGTGTAAAAGTCATTCATAAAGCTGTCACCTCTCTCTCTCTCTCTCTCTCTCTCTCTCTCTCTCTCTCTGCCTCTCTCCCCGACTCTCTCCCCGCCTCTCTCCCCCTCCCTTCACCCTCTCTCTCTCCCTCCCTCCCCCCTCTCTCTCTCCCTCCATCCCCTCTCTCTCTCCCTCTCTCATTCCCTCTCTCCCCTCTCTCCCTGTATTTATACTCGCCCTTCCAATGTATCCTAAGTCGCAGTTTGTCTGTGATTCAACATTATGCCACATGTCAAACGCACAGCTGGCGATCCTATTACTGTGACATTGATTTGATATAAAAAAAAAATTGAATGTTTTATTAAAAGTAATAATAGATGACAACAGATTGTACTGGGACACGCTATATTTATGTCAACTTAGTCAGTGGTAAATTGCCGATAACCTACACGAATACGTTTGGAATTTAGTTTAAACATATTTTTATTTGACAAAAGTATACATTAATCATGATAACCTCAGAGTATCACTATAGGATTAGAACGAATGCTGAAGGCTTATTGAGTTCTTCTCCTCTTCCGTCTACATTTGGAATTTGGCGAACATTCTAGTAGAGATGTGGTGCGGACGGCAATTCTGATGACGACACAAATACATTCAGTGAGAACATAGAGTAAAATCTCGATACTACGAAATTTGAGTAATGAAGAATTTATATCTTTGTATGCAGGTGGCTGCTTAATGCAGGGTGAAAGGCACGCAGAAAGCTCCTAGAGGAGCTTTCTGCATGCCTTTCATCCTGCATTAAGCTGCCACCTGTGTTAAAGAACGATAATTATACTTGTTTTAGTGTTTTAACTATCTGGGTTTCAGTGTACTTAACAACATACTTATGACAACATACATGTACTAGAAACGACACATTGATCTGTATTTCTGACCTAGTTCGTTTATCTGTTGGGAATTGTTTCGGCAACATACTGTTCAGATTCCACGGATCAGCCAGACTTCTTGTCACGCAAAACCTCACACTCCCCGACTACACGCACGTGGAAAAGATGGGCTGGTGATATATATTCCACTGATACGTAGGTGAATATATGCTGGGGCAACCGAAGGGGTGACTGAGAATAAACAACAGGTTTACTGTCTGATTTTATCGTGCGAATTTCCGATAGTATAAACTTCTACGATTAACCGAATATCTTCACGAACTGCAACAAAAAATATAATATAGAAACTCTCTAAAACGACCACTAAAGGACTTGTAATTATTGTTTTTTTACCAGGTGGTAGCTTAATGTAGGACAAAATGGATGCTAGAAGCTTCCAATGGTGTATTATGCATGGATCTCGTCTGTATTTAACCCTTTCCCTGTTCTATATTTAGTCCATTTTGAACACCTACTGAATATTTATAGACAAAAATCATAATAAATTATGGAAGGCGACCATTAGTAGCCACTTTAGAATCCATAGAAATAGACCATCAAAAAATTCCATCAGCAAACAGAACAGACCGTGATCGGGCGGCTCCTACAGGAGCCGTCTGATCTGGGTCTAATCTGTTTGCAATGCGTGAAATCGCGTTTATATACGTGAAATGGTTTAAACAATCACGTCCTGTTAAAGACTGTAGTGTACACTCTTAATTGGTCGTTTTAGAGAGGTTTACTGCCAATGATGTCGGAGCTAAATGTACTCAAAATCATAGGCATGTAATTATTTTGGCTTGCTCTTATCATGTGTTAGACATAAACTTGGAACATAAAACCTGTTACTACCTTTAAAACTCTCTGCCTTCATACTCATCGAGAAGACACAAACAGAAGCAGAAAACATAGAAAACAGAGAAGGTATAGCGGTTCACATCAGCAGGAAATTGGCTGGAGATTTCTTATCTCATTCTTTGATGAAGAGCTGGCGCAATCTCTGTCTATGCTAAATACAATTTATCATACACATTTGGCAATGTGATTTTCTTTAACCCTTTCCCTCATATAAACAACTTTTCACGCATTTGCAAACAGAGTAGACCCAGATCTGACGGCTCCTAAAGGAGCCGTCTGATCAGGGTCTGCTCTGTTTGCTATTGACAAAATATATATCTGATTCTACAGTTTTTTGTCAAAGCAAAAAAGTCCATTGATAAGTTAACATTATAAAATTTGAACTAATAGATATTAATGTTGTTATTATGTCTTACACGAATACAGAGCAAGGAAAGGGTTGGGTATTGAGTTATGTGTGTATGTGATCCCTGTTGGTGCGATATGCATATCTTTGGTTTCTATTTCTGTTTGGAGAGGAGTCTGGTTGGCTGAGAGATCGCATTGCCATTGTAAACGATAAACTAGATGTACTAGACGAAATGATTTATTGTGTGTAAGTGGACGTATATAAAACGTGTAGAAGTGACAGAGTATATAAGAGTATTATTGATTTACTGTAATAATTATCGTAATTAACATCAGTATACTCATTATAATCATTGTGGAAATATGTAGTAGAAGTAGAAGTAAATCTAGTAGTAGTAGCAGTAGTGTAGAAATATAAGTAGTAATAGTAGTAGTAGTAGTAGTATTGGAGGTAGTGGTAGTACTAGTAATAGCAGCAACAGCAGCAGTAGTAGTAGTGATAATAATAGTAGTAGCATTATCATTAGCAGCAGTAGTAGTAGTGATAATAATAGTAGTAGCATTAGCAGTAGTAGTAGTAGTAGTGATAATAATAGTAGCATTAGCAGCAGCAGTAGTAGTAGTGATAATAATAGTAGTAACATTATCATTATCAGCAGCAGTAGTGATAATAATAGTAGTAGCATTATCATTATCATTAGCAGTAGTGATAATAATAGTAGTGGCATTATCATTAGCAGCAGTAGTAGCAGTAGTTGTAGAATAGTTTTCAGCATCGTATAACTTTGCATACTGTTAACTGCAAGTTGCCAAGTTTCCAATCAGATGAATAATACACTATGATTTGTTACACGAATGTTATAGTAACGCAGGTTACTGTATGTTTCGTTACCCAGACTGTACAGAATAAACTGTATGTTTATCATCAGTATATGTCTACATGTATATGTTTCAACTTCAACACGACCTTAGGTATACCTGTAGCACACTACGAAATTCTGGTTACCTTTGCAAAACGCTTAACCCTATCCTCCTTTGTACGCCTCTGTAATAGTCACTTATGGAAACCATTGTGATAAATAGAGCATTTGCTCCATATCACAATGGTTTCTATACTACACAATTATAACATTTTCCTTTTCTCTAGTAAATACTCATTGTTGGTAGATTCATTCAAAGAGGTTGGGTCTGAAAATAGCCTATGGAGGAAAGGGTTAAATTTAGGCGAAATGCCGAGGTTCTCGTATCTCATTAGAGTTCCCATAATTTGTCTCTCATATTGCATATTTGTAGAGAAATGGATTATGCCAAGTAATTTGAGTATGAACATTGCGAAAAAAGTGAGCAAGTAAACTCTTGCTCATCTGACGAAAGGTAAATGTTTTCCCAGATAACTATAGCAACGAGAGTCCCTGTCAGACAAGATACGATCCAAGATGGCGTCATGCCACAGCGGCATGCCTTTGTTCACGCTTGCCTATCCTGTTCTTGGTCAATAAAGCTTGTTTCATATGTTCTAACTTCACGTTCTTTTTTAAAACCTTACACTGGTTATCCTCACCCTGGTCCCATTTTCAAACACAATACAATCTGTCTTAAGCGGCTGTCTAAAACAGGTCGTATAACGAGTCTGTAAGGCAGGTGGTAACTTAAGGCAGGTCGAACATAATGCACAAAACTCATATAGGAGCTTTCTGTATTACTTTGGCACTGTATTAAGCAACCATTTGAATTTTAAAACCATGTTCAATACATGAGTGGTCGCTCAGCACAGGTTCTGCTGTATAATATATAGTTGAACTTCGATAAGTCGAACTTCAAGGGACCGTACAAATTAGTTCGAGATAACTATGTTCGAGTTACCCGATTTCTAATCTGAACGATTTGTCAAGACCACAGCTTAATACAGGTCTAAAATAATGCTGAAAGCTCCTGTAGGAGCTTTCAGCATTACTTTAGACCTGTATTAAGCTCCCACATGTGTTTCTAGATATCTGTAGCGATACATTTTAGAGCAATTCTGTAGTATTAGTTTTGGAAGGACTGGACTTTTTGTTCGAGTTATCCCAAAGTTCGAGTTATCCGAGTTCGAGATATCGAAGTTCAAGTGTATTATGTACATTTGTTTAAGGAAATACAACTTCAGTGTTAACTTGGTTAAGAAAAGATGATTTGAATTTTATAATATTAGTATGTACTTTTTTCAATGTAATGATAGTGTTGTACAGGTAAAACTCCTCTAATGTGACCACCTAAAAGAGGTACAATTCTGGGTGGTAGAGGCAGGTGGTAGCTTAATGCAGGACAAACGTAATGCAGAAAGCTCCTAGAGGAGCTTTCTGCATTACTTTTGTTCTGCATTGAGCAATCACCTGCTTATAACGATACCCATGTTTAGTCACTAAGGGGTCGCATTAGAGGGTTTCTATGTACTTTGTTTCGAGGAACCATAATTGCAGTATTATAATACTATGTACAGTACCCTTTCCTCCATGGATATTCATATAAGAAATTATGACGTCATAAATATTAATTGGACTATTTTTTTTATAATAGCAGTTGCACAGATGCGTGTTTGGCCTTGTCAGAAACTGTAGAATCAATTCTATATTTTATCATAAGCAAACAGAGCAGACCCTGATCAGACGGCTCCTATATCTGATCTGGGTCTTCTCTGTTTGCAAAGGCGTATTTATGGAGTATAGGGCTATGAAAGCATTACACTGTCATTATACCAGGATATTGATTAATAATTTATTATTTTGCTTCTTTCAGATTATCGAGTTGAAACAAGAACTAAGACAAAAGGACGACCCAACTGCAGATCGCAAGGTGAGAATTACTCGCTCTTTAAAAAGGCACATTATCCTGACATCAAAGTGTTTGCTAGGAAAGTCCCAGCTTCCAAATTTTTACGACACCACAAAACTCAAAGACCTGATCATTGATTATATTAATCGTTAGCATTATGTGGGTGTGTTAACCTTTTCCCTGTTCAAGATTCGTGTAAGAAATAATGACATCATGAATATTTATTAGCTGAATATTTATAATGGCATATGAACACAGGATTTTAGAACTATTAGATACTGTAGTATCAGATCTACGTTCTTGCATAAACAAACAGAGATGACCCTACAGGAGCCGTCTGATCTGGGTCTGCTCTGTTTGAATATGCATGAAAATGTGTTTATATGAGTGAAATGGTTACAGTAACTTGTAGTTTTAGCTTGTATTCAGAGGGGACACCAAATAACGTCTCATCAGGGTCTACATTCATCTACTCTTAATTGCGGTGGTATGATCAGTTAAGCAGTTATAAGAAGGTTAAAGTACAAAGGTACAGATAAGGTGCGTAAACTAAAACATTTTCAAGAATATGGCCTTTATTTCTCCAACCAAACCTTATGTTGTAACCACACTTTAGACTCGTATCGAGGAGTGATCGCAATATAGGGTTTTGGTGGAGAAATGACGATTTTAGTGTCTGTCTGAATACGCCTATTTATCTGTTGTTCTGTAAAGTAGTTTAGAAATACAATATAATCTGTCTTAACCCTTTCCTCCATAGACTATTTTTAGATCCAACCTCTTCGGATGCATCTACCGAAAAGGATAATTAACTAAAGAAAAGGAAAGTTTTAGAATGTTGTAATTTGAAACCATTGTGATAAATAGAGCATTTGCTCCTATAGGAGCAAATGCTCTATTTATCACAATGGTTTCAACAGGTGACTTATACCGAGGCGTAGAAAGGCGTATTTATGGAGGAAAGGGTTAAGCGGCCATAAAAAATGAGGTTATTGGTGTGTAAGACAGGTGGAACTACTTCTATAGGAGCTTTCTGTGTTACGTTTCCTCTGCATTAAGCTACCACCTGCTTTTAAGACTCTTGTGTTCATTAGATTAATGACCGCTTAGAACAGGTTATACTTATAGTAAAGCATCCATATATCGACCACTTAATGAATTGGGGGTATATTTACAGAGGTCCTGATAAGATGCATACATTTGTACATTTTCAAGAATAGCTCCTTTTTTTGTCAACCCCAACCCTACATTGTGACCATTCTTTAGAATCGTCTCGAAGAGTGGTCACGGTACAGGGTTTTGGTGGAGAAATGAAACGTTTTGTATTTGAATACGCAGCTTATCTGTTGCTTTGGTCCATATAAAGGATAGTACATGTAATACTATTTTGAAAACAATGACGAAATGATCGTTTGTTTATCCTTTTCTGTGCCTTTGCAACAGAATGGACCCAGATCAAACGACTCCTTAAGGAACCGTCTGATCATGGTCTGCTCTGTTTGCTTATGAAATTATAGTAGACCAGACTCTACAGTTTCTACCGATACAAACAACTCATGTGTGCATATTTCATTACAAATTATCAGTCCATAATAATTCATGATGTCATTATTTCTTACATGAATATTGAAAAGGAAAGGATTAGATAATATTCCCCTAGATACTATTTGCGCGTTATATATAGGACAGTGTCCCTTAAATAGTATATATTTCATAACAGTTGCACATGAATGTTTGAAAAGATCAAACAGATTACTCCTATATATCGAGACTGGTACAAAGTTCTCACGGATGTTATTGTTGCATGAAATGCTTTGTATGTTTGTTTCTGGGTTTTATGTGGCTTTAACACTATTTCTGTCATATCGCGACGTCCAGCGACTTTACAGGTTTAGGAAGACCCCTAGAGGTTTTTCGCGTGCTCAGGACAAATTGTATTGTTTCGTGCACAAAAATGCATCAGGGTAGAACCAACGCCCTACCGCAAGCCAGCTGTAAAGCTTCTTCACGTGAAAATTCCTAACGCCCGGGCCGGGATTCGAGCCACAGCGTTGAGGGGTGATTGTTAGTGGAAGACCATAACTACTACTACTACCACGGAGTCCCTGCATGAAATGCGTTATAGCCAGTAGACTGTATATGTCACTGTTTAACCCTTTACATTATGAATATTTATGTGAGAAATAATGACCTCATAAATATTAATTAGATTAATTATTGAAATAGCACAAAGACACAGAAACATTTGGGCATAGTTAGCAGTTAGTTCATTGCCTCTGCTAATTACCTCGTCAATCCTATGACAGAAGGGTACACCCGGACATGACATCAACTATTCACATGCTACACACGTCTTGACGACTGGAATTTACAAACAGCCTGGATCCAGATGAGACCACGGGTAACACAGGAGCCAAGCTGTTGGACACTCGGTCAATAGTTTCTCAAACGTTTAGTCGAGTCAGAAGGCAGTGAAAGTTGAGCAAACCCGATATCGAGCAAGCCATTACAGTAAAACCTCTCTAAACCGGAATTCTAGATGAGAAGAATTTGGATACTTTTAGGCAGGTGGCTGCTTAATGCAAGGTGAAAGTCATGCAGAAAGCTCCTAGAGGAGCTTTCTGCATGACTTTCACTCTGCATTAAGCTGCCACCTGTCCCCAAGACCGATATTTATACTAAATTTAACGTCCGGTTTAGAGAGGTTTTACTGTATTTGTTCAGCATGAGAAGGGTCAACCCATTACCCCATAGGCTATTATTAGACCCATTACCTCATAGGCTATTATTAGACACAACCTCATCGAATAAATCTACCGAAAAGGAACATTTACTAGAGAAAAGGATTTTTTTTTAGAATTGTGTAGTTTTTAAACCATTGTGATACATGTAAATAGGGGCATTTGCTTCTATGATGCAAATGCTCTATTTATCACAATGATTTCGAAAGGTGTCTTTTAAAGAGGCTCTAAAATGCGTCAATAGCAGGGAATGCCCTTCATTTCAAATAAATATGTTTTGTTCTTAGTAGTAGAACCCCTAAATGAATTAGTGGCTTCGTTTCAAGAAGATCGCTACTTCACAAAGAGCGAAATCAAACAAAAATATTTCCCATTGCTTTAATACGCGATCTGGCTTGCATATTGAAAACAGTTTGGATCCAGATGAGAATCCGAGTTACTCGGCGTATTATCAGGATCCAAGCTATTTGACACCCAGTCAATAGTTTCTTAAAAGCTAAATCGAATCGAAAATTGAGAAGAGTGGCATATGGGTTAAACTACCACTACCTATAAAGGCTCAGGTTTAGACCAATTGCGTGGCAGCTGTAGCGAGGTTTTATTGTATGAACTTGAATTTGTTTTAACTCCTGACTAAATAAATACGCATTTGCAAACAGAGTAGAGCTAGATCATACGGCCCCTGTAGGAGCTGTCTGACCGGGGTCTGCACTGCTTTCTTTCGATACAATATATAGAAATTAGTCTACAGCTAACACACTTGCATATGGATATGTCCTTTAGGACTCTGTTGGCGAATCGTTAATTACCTTGGCATACCGACTGGACCCAGATGAGACGGCGAGCAACATGGCGTCCCATCAAGGTCTATACTATTTAACTATCCGAATATGTATATGAAAGAAAATGAAAACCTAAAATAAAACAGAAGTTCTAGAAAGTTATGTTATTTTAAATTAATTGTCTACGTATTATGTGTTTTGGATTCATATTTGCCGACATACATTTTCACTATACTTGTTTGTATTCAGAGACTCGGTGCCGGGCGGAAGGTATAATATATAGTTTGTATATTATTGTAGTGAGATATAATATTTACTCGCACTAGAAACAGTTAGATGTAAGAGATGCTAGGATAAACATATTGCACAAACATGTAGATGCACATTTGAAATTGACATAGTCATTTACACAGGGGAACTTCGTAAACCCCAAGCACGTCAGATCGTTAGTCAGACAGCAAAGGTTTCTTTATATTTTACCAGAGCAACAAATAAATGTGTGTTCACAGATGCTAAAATCGTCATTTCTCCATCAAACCCTATGCTGTAACCACTCTTTAGAATCGTCTCTTTGAGACGATTCTAAAGAGTGGTCACATCATAGGGTGAGACGATTCTAAAGAGTGGTCACAGCATAAGGTTTGGTGGAGAAATAAAGGAGTTATCCTTGAAAATATTTTAAATTACGTATCTTATTTGGATCACATGTAACATCATAATGTATTTCATTCAACTGTGTAACAAGCACATTTGATTATGTCGAAATTGTGGGCATTTTCTCTTTTTGCATTTCTCTTTTTGCATTCAAAGGATCTCCTACTTTCAGAATTGATGTACTATACAACAGCAGGTGTTTAGTGTTTGTGTGGCGGTTGTTAAAAGTGGCCCAGTACTTCATTATCAGTGTTGTTATATTTTCTGGTCCTTCTGGATCACCAGTTTCAATGTCTTAAGCTATGAAAATTAAGCCGGGGCTAGGGGGCGTGAGTAGTGTTGCATTTTTATTGACTGCCCATGAACAGACACAATAAAACCGAGTCTGTAATTTTTCTCTTTTTGCATTTCTACTTTTGCTTTCTAAGGATCTCCTACATTCAGATTTTTTGTAAATGTTTAGAACGAATACAGTTCGTAAAACAAGTTTACATATACGCAGTTCATTTTCATTTGTGTATTTCGCTTGTGAAATTAATCGAATTCATACTTAATTTATATATCGCAAACGTGCTGTACTCTTAAGATTATAATGCAGATAGGCGCAGGGTACTTTAAGTATGAAATTGCAAGGAATAAGTTATATTAATACATACAGTAAAAACTCGACACTCCAACATTTTATTAATGAATAATTGATGCTTATTAATTCACAATGAAGAAAATATTCCAAAATAGGGAATTAATATAATACATAAATACTTGAACTGCTCTGATCAGAGCAGTTCAAGTATTGATGCTTATTAGGCAAGTGCCTTTCTGAATAACTTTCATCCCGTATTAAGCTGCTAAAGACCGATACTAGTACTTGTTTTAGTGTTCAAAGTGTCGGGGGTTTCCTGTAGTCTGTTGAAGGCACTAGTTAAACGTACTTGGAATGGTTCCCTGACAAACGAACACAATTGTAGTTCGCACTACAAATGGATAACACTAATTGACCAAATATACACACTATTGTTCATATATTGTAAACTAGTCAACATACATAGATTAACCCATTACCTCATATGCTATTTTTAGATACAACCTCTTTGAATAAATCTACCGAAAAGGAGCATTAACTAGAGAAAAGGAAAATTTTAGAATTTTGAAGTTTGAAACCATTGTGATAAATAGAACAAATGCTCTATTTATCACAATGGTTTCACAAAGTGACTTTTACAGAGTCGTCAAAAGTCGTCAATATGAGGGAATGGGTTAACCAAACATATAGTATATGCATTGCAAATGGACGAAGTATATTGGGCAAAGAAAGCACTGCATGCTAGTACATATTAAACCCAATAGACAACGGAACTGCGTTATGAATGCATTGCGAAATGGTAGAGCGTATATTATAGAGGTCTATCCTATTTTGTGCATTAATGGACAACGTATTTAACAAAGGCACAACATAGCACTATAGATGAATAAGGAAACATCATAGCTAACACATTCCCTCATAGTCTTTTTTAGACAGGTTGAATAAATTTTTGAATAAATTTTTTAAATTTTGAATAAATCCAGCGCAAAGGAGTATTTTCTAGAAAAAAGGAAACAGTTTTAGAATTGTGTAGATATGAAACCATTACTCTGTTTACCACAATGGTTTCAAAAAGTGTCTTTAACAAAGGCGTCAAAAGGCGTTAAATGCTCTAAGTATGGACCAGGCCCGCGGGATAGAAGACATAGTTTATACGGTATACATAACGTTCTTGATAAAAGACAAGTATGAAGACATGTAGCATTTACACCTGAAAATGGCCAGGCTGAGACGTAGTTTACTTAACAATCTCTTGGAATGGATAAAGTATTTGCAAACTGTTTAATGCACCGCTTATGGGTAAAGCATTTTACTATTGCACACTAGAATTTAACAAAAAATGATTGATATGTTTTACATGGATATATTGCAATAGAATTTAATAGAAATATTTGATATAATTTTACATGTCTATAGTGCACTAGAATTTAACAGAAATATTTGATATTTTTTACATGTCTATAGTGCACACTAGAATTTAAAATGGATATATTTCACTAAATCTTAACCCTTCTCTTGCTGAATTTTAAAACAAATTTCTCCTTCTTTACCCATGCCCTGTTGTATAAGTACATATATCTTCACTGTGTACAAGTGTTTCGCTGTGCAATCACTGCTGTGGAGTGCATTAGATGCACAATCAACTTGTAAATAGTGCACACCCTGATGAGACAGCTCCTGCAGGAGCTGACTCATTTGGGTCTTCACTATTTACAGGAATGTATATTGACGTGAATAGCAAGCGAAGGGTTAAAAGAAATTTTTAATATACATGTATTTTACATGTATATAGTGCACTAGAATAACACTTAGTTGATATAATGCACCTGGATGTAGTGCACCTAAAGTGGATACACAGTTAGCGGAAGCACAACACATCCGTATAGTATACTGCTGATCAGGATCCGCACTGCTTTTTCTGCAGGTCACGTGAGCTAAAACCTATTTCTAGGATACACATGTTTGTGGATTACACGGATTATCTTAAGTATTCGGACACCGAATTCCCCGCCTCCTTTACCAATTTGTAAAGCTCAATAATTCAATTTTACAGCAAGTTGATAAGTTTAAATGATAGAAAATAATGCAGACACTTATCAAGCTGTCGTGTTTTGCCGTAGCAAACAATGCATACCAGCCTCATCCGTGACTTTACGTTAGAACACGATGACTGATCTTGATCAATAGTGTCGGCCACTCGTCAGGTAAATAGCATCTCGACCTTTAAGCATTGCAAATAAATACATGTAGTATCGGTTATTTTGAGGGCTCTTGTTTAGTTATCTCCCTTTAATACTCTCCCAAAAAGTCTAGGTCGTACTAGTCGGTTTCCTCTGATTTTATCGTTGATCTCTTTGCACCGCAATAGCACTAATGGCTTTAAATATCTCATATAAGAATTATCAAATGATTATGACATTTGTTATATACTCAATTGATATTTTTAATGTTTAGAGTTTAAGGAAAATGATCTTTATTTAAATTTCAAATCAATTAACCGCAACATCTCATTGAAATACAAGAGAAATAACTAAGTAATCCAACTGAATGGATATACTTATCATTTGGTATACCTTTGTGTTTATGTGTTTTATCTATCAAGGGAGATAATTGACAGCCGAACAATACCCCCACTACCAGTGCACAATCAGGTCATGAACTGAGTTGTAACCAGGGACCGAGATAATGCACCGCAGGCAGGCAATGTGCATACATCGAACTGTTCATCTCATGTCGTTTTAGTTTATCATTGCCAAGCAGCTTTTCCATGTTAATGCATGCATGCATAATTATGTAACATAACCGCTCACAAACTTAATGTATACCATTAATATTAATAAGTAGTTGGTTGAGAGACAGTTCTTTATGAGGTTTGCAAACATTGTTATCAAGACTAGATGTCATGTTATAATATAGTATTGACTCATCAGCCGTTTGCTACTCTAACCTAACAACAATAAAGACCGTATACAGATAGCGCAACAGCTTGCATCAGCTTGCATCAGCGTGCATCTGCATGCATCTGACCGTTCTTCAAGGTCACCTTTCATGTTTCCGTTCATATGGTCATATCAACTATTTTTGATGCATGTAAACTGTCTTTTATATCAAACAAAGATGTTCCTGAACAATCTTAGAGATTTGGTCTTGATATCTAAGCTCTTACAAAGCATAACAATCAGTTACAGCAAATCCCCTCCAAACCGGGATTTTAGCAGATACGAATTTCGATACTTTAAGGCAGGCGGCTGCTTAATGCAGGGTGGCAGTCATGCAGAAATGTCATAGAAGAGCTTTCTGCATGACTTTCACCCTACAGTAAACTGCCATATGTCTCCAAGGCCGAAATTTATAATGAAATTTAACGTCCGGTTCAGAGGCGTTTTGCTGTATATGTTTGACAGATTGTACTCGACAGGAAAGAAACCTCAATCATATATATACATTAACTGTACATGTGTCATGAATTGTTTACTGTAGGGTATTTGTACTGTACTATCTAGTTGTGCTTTTTCATTTATTTACTGAGCAAAGAAGTGTTAAAACATGTTTGCTTAATGCAGGGCGAAAATAATTCATAAAGCTCTTATGCATTAAGCTATCACCGGCCTTACATACCCATGATTAACCCTTTCCTCCATAAGTACTCCTTTCTACGTCTCTGTAAAAATCACCTGTTGAAACCATTGTGATAAATAGAGCATTTGCTCCTATAGGAGCAAATGCTCTATTTATCACAATGGTTTCAAACTAAAAAAATTAAAATTTTCCTTTTCTCTAGTAAATGCTCCTTTTCGGTAGATTAATTAAAAGAAATTGGGTCTAAAAACAGCCTATGAGGTAATGGGTTAAACATCATTTTGATGGTCGCGTAAGACAGGTTCTACTATACTTAGATATATAAGAAATATAATCTAAATATCAACTTGTCTTTAGTTTAATATTATGATGACTGTTTTTATCGGTATGTTGTCATTTGCTCGTTTTAACACAATCATTTTTCATTGCAGTTTGAAATAATAATGTCTTTGCTGTGAAATGCTAATTGCAAACTGCTTACAATCACCTGCTTTGATTCACTCATGGCAGACTAAGTGGCGCTTAGGCGCCTTGGTTGTGAAGAGCCCTCGTTTAGGAGCTTTGATAATGAAGAACCCGATTTCAGGAACTTTGATTCACACATGTGTGTTACGAACCCGCGCTTGGGAGTTTTTGTGGCCCGCATATTAATTAATCACATGCCCATTCGCTTTGTGTAATTATTGTATATACTAGATATTAAAAGTAATCTTTCCAGTCAATCCATAACAGAAATAGAATAGTTTACACTTTAATGATTTTGACGATTTATATTTTTATGACTGATTATATTTAACCTGTCCGAACAAAATAAAATGGTGCGTAATCATATACTCATTCTACAGTTGGTAAAGTAGAACCCCTCTAAACCGGATATTAAATTATGTATGAATATTGATCTTGGAGGCAGATGGCAGCTTAATGCAGGTTGAAAGTTACACAGAAAGCTCCTGTAGGATCTTTCTGCACGGCTTTCACACTGCATTAAGCATTTGTGGTCATGAAGACGGGTGGCAGCTTAATGCAGGGTTATAGTCATGCAGAGAGCTCCTGCATGTCTTGCACATTGAATTAAGCAGACGTCTGCCTAAAACGGGTGTAGGGCAAAACCCCGCTAGGACGTAACCCCATAGGAAAATACCCCACTAGGACCAAACCCCATATTGACAATACCCCATATGTACAAAACCCCATGTTAAACATAATTATGTATTTAATTAAGGAATTATATATACAAATGGCACTTCATAGCAATAGAAAGGGAGAATAAAACATACGAGAAAAGAAATAAGTATAAATATTTAATTTCAATGGGAATAAAAGTAATAAATAACTATGTTGTTATGCATATGGTAATATGGTAATAGCCTAATTTTCACTAAAAGCATAAGTTGTATTATCACAAGGAGAATATATTTTATATCTTTTTACAAACAGAATAGATCCAGATCATACAGATTCTAAAACAAAGCCATCTGATCAGGTTCTAACCTATTTGCTCACTGACAATTAATGAATATTTATTAGGTGAACCACATTCTATACAACACAATTAACCACAATTAACTAATTCCTTTTCTTAATGTCCAAACAGGGTAGACCCAAATCATTTTAACACTTTTATGATCTGGCTCAACCATGTTTGCTTTGGTACACTTAATATAGATTCAATAGACATGGATAATGTAATATTAGCACATATTGCATATAAACTACTATAATATAACCACAATTAACTGATTCCTTTTCTTAACTTACAAACAGGATAGACCCAAATCATTTTCAAAGCTTTATGATCTGGCTCAACAATGTTTGCTTTGATACAATTAATATAGATTCAATAGATATGGATAATGTAATATTAGCACATATTGCATATAAACTATTATAATATAACCACAATTAACTGATTCCTTTTCTTAGCTTACAAACAGGGTAGACCAAATCATTTTCAAAGTTTTATGATGTGGCTCAACAATGTTTGCTTTGGTACAAATAATATAGATTCAATAGATATGGATAATGTAATATTAGCACATATTGCATATAAACTATTATAATATAACCACAATTAACTGTTTCCTTTTCTTAACTTACAAACAGGGTAGACCCAAATCATTTTCAAAGCTTTATGATCTGGCTCAACAATGTTGACTATTGAACATTGATACCGCTAAAAACAACAATTAAATTAAAAAGCAAAATTAAAAGTAAACTAAAGCTCATTTAACTATGAATGCATTCTTCATTTATTCATAATTTTGACCTAACTTTAAATATGCTTTAACTTCTATCTTTATTTGCAGATTGTAACTTTAAATTAGAAAATGTAAAAATCTTGCTTTGAATTTATATTCTGATTGAGTATTTCTTCTTCAAATTATCTAAAAGTTGATTTATAACCCAATTATGTTAACATATGGGGTTTTGTCCGCCTTGACACATTTGGCAGTGGGGTTGTGTCCTATGGGGTATTGTCCTATGGGGTATTGTCCTATGGGGTATTGTCCTATTGGGGTTACGTCCTAGTGGGGTTTTGTCCGTACCCCGCCTAAATCTATCTAAGTTAGTCTCTACTAGAATTCTGGGTTAGATGGGGCTTATTATATTCTACAGTTTCTGCCATGGCTAAATCATGTTTCCTATATAATTATAAGATATTTAATATGCATGATGTCATTATTTCTTACATTAATATTCATGATGTGACAGGTTATGTGTATGTATGACTCATTTACTTGAATATAGTTGTGTTGGTTTATATTCTTTAAATGCAATTAACCTTATATTTCTTTCTTCAACTGTGGTTATCATTATAATTGTTTGTTAACCCTTTACTCCATAAATGATAACGAAAACAAAATGATGACATCATGAATATTAATGTTTCAAAATCGCAGACTAACACATGGACATTTTACCAAAGCAGAAGTTGGAGAATCAGATCTGTATTATTTTATAAGCAAACGGAACAGACCCTGATGAGACGACTCCTATAGGAGCCGTCTGATCTAGGTCTACTCTGTTTACAAAGACGTAGAAATGCGTATCAATGGAGTAAAGAGTTAAATAATTTTTAACTATTTCTGTTCTTATTTACTAAAGGACTATTTATCTTATATTTATTTCTTAAAGGGATTGCTTTAGGTAATTGTACTGCTATTTCCCCTTAATGCTTTACCGCCTCTGCCGTTATGACTTGTCAACACCGATCTTGTGGCACCCCATTTGCCCAAGCTTCTTTCCGGCACTCGATAACATAGCCACTGATAATTGACCCGTTATGACTTGTCAACACCAATCTTGTGGCACCCCCTTTGCCCAAGCTTCTTTCTGGCACTCGATAACATATCGATATTAACCTTATCAGATGGACTCCGTTATGACTTGTCAATGCCTGTCTTGTGGCATCACCCTTTGCCTCAGCTTATTTCTGGCACTTGATAACTTTCCGATTGTTAATGGATCCGTTATGACTTGTCAACACCGATCTTGTACATGTAGCACCCCCTTTACCTTAGCTTATTTCTGACACTCGATAACATATCGATATTAACACTTTCAATGCTAAATTATCTAATGGACTGTTCTAAAATTAAAACAGGTCAAGCTTATGGTGAAGATTAAAGGGGAAGTCCCTACAATGAACGCATATTTTCAAAAATATAATAATACTTGGTATTTGTTATGCTCAATCATTATTATGAAGATTGTCAATTTGAACTTATATTGAAAAATGCCCCTGTGAAAAAAAAATAAACCGATTTCATCAATACATATAATTCTGTTCTACAACAAAGTATTATCGGCCTTTTCCGTTCAAATTTTCCGCGTTTTGTCGAGGATCACCCGATCCCTCCATTGAATACGTAACAGCTTTTCTCGGAAGTGGTCGGAGAAACGCGAATAGCGCGAACAGATACGAAACTAAAACCCAACCCAAATAAAACTGAAACATCGGGTAATAAAACCGGGATCGTCGATATCAAACACATGGAGTTTTTGCCATTTTCAACGTTTATCGGATAGGTTGTCTTGCTATATACTAATTTTCAGCATATAAACAAATTAGTTTAAAATTTGTATATTTTAGGTATTTTTGAAACGCGTCGAATGTAGGGACTTCCCCTTTAAGGGATTTTAAAAAAAAGAAAAAAAGATTGGTGTTACATGACAAACAATGCAGCCCGTGATAAGAGGGCTACTCTAGGAGCCCTTTCATCTGGGTCTACACTGTTTGCAAAGGAAATTAGTGACTCGTTAACAAGCCTGCAACCGTTTCAATATATTTATTTGACAAAATTAATTATGTTTTATAAATATACATGAATACATCAATTGACATATGAATGCACTGGAATATATGCTATAGTTTAGTTTGGACATATTTGCTCTCACAAACCGGTCTTTCTGATTTACACTTTTCATTAATTGAATGAGACAATTGCCTGTAATTACAAGCTGCTCTCGTCGTTTGCAGCAGATACCACGCAGCACGTGCACAGTGCATTTTGCGCGTGGGCATGCATATTAAACCGCCCCAGGGCACATGTACCTAGATTATATCTCCGACGTAATCAAAACAAATATATATGATTATGTTGCTATAGACACGCGCGGCTGGTGCTGAGCACGTGGTTACTGCTTTGCTTTTCATGTCTCCCCGTGTTAATCGTTAGCAGAGCAAACAATGGGTTGTCTGTATTGCTTTGGTGTTGAATATTCAGACAAATTAGATAATGGTGCCTATTCAAATACTAGCATCGTCATGTCTCCACCAAACCCTATGTTATGATAACTTTTTAACCCTTTCGCTGCCAGTTCCAGCTCTGTGATTACCTATGCAAACCGTTTGGATCCAGATTAGACACCGAGTAACTCGGCGTCTCATCAGGATCCAAACTGTTTATTACTGTTACTATGTTTTTGAAACAGAAATGAAGAAAATAAAAAAAAAAGAAATTTCGTAGCAGACGGCAAAGTTAGCAGACGACAGAATTTGGCAGCGAAAGGGTTAAAGTGGTCTCGAAGAGATGATTCTAAAGAGGGTTCTGTGGAGAAATAAATGAGTTATTGTTGAAAATGTCTTAACCCATTTCTCTGTTCCATATTTATATAAGACATAATGACACCATGAATATTAATTAGATTATTTTCCCATAATGCCATATCGAGGGCTTGGTGCAAAACTATTTTAACTCCTTCACTTTGTGAAGGAGTTAGAATAATTTTGCACCAAGCCCTCGATATGGTCACAAGACACTTTGGCACAGCCAGAAACTGTAGAATCAGATCTTTATTATAACATCAGCAAACAGAGCAGATTGTATGAGCTGTTTGATCTGGGTCTACTCTGTTTGCAAACGCGTGAAAAGTTGTATATATGAGGAAAAGGGCTTATAACCCATTCCCTCATATTGACGACCTTTGACGACTCTGTAAAAGTCACTTTGTGAAACCATTGTGATAAATAGAGCATTTGCTCCTATAGGAGCAAATGCTGTATTTATCACACTGGTTTCAACCTACAAAATTTTACCATTTTCCTTTTCTCTTGTTAAGACTCCTTTTCGGTAGATTTATTCAAAGAGGTTGTATCTAAAAATAGCCTATGACGTAATGGGTTAAGTGCATCTTATCTGGCTCTCTGATTACCACGATTTTTGTTTGGTCATTGAAACATGATCTCCATAGTAACACTGATAAATCTGAATAGTTTGGCTAAAAGATATAACCCTTTCTCTGATCTATTTTCATTCCAAATTTCAATATCTACTGAATATTCATAGCGAAAATGATTATAATGAAATGCGGAAGGTGGCACATTGTAGCAATTTAAAGAAACAGACCTATCAATGTTTATTAGCAAACAGAGCAGATCCTCATCAGACTGCTCCTAAAGGAGTCGTCTAATCAAGGTCTTCTCTGTTTTCAAATGCGTGAATAATCTTTTATAGGACGCAAGTGGATAAAGAACAACATCCAAGTGATACAGAGATATTTTGAGCAGTTTTATGCCTAGTACCTCATAGTATAGAATCAGAAACAGTTCACACGCACACCATATTGGCATATTCACTGAAAGGCTTTATTTTAACATACGTTTTCATTACTTGACGTATAAAATTATCAATCTTCGACAAAATGTAAAGATAGGGGCACCTGCAAATTAACTATTTTGCTATAGACCACATAGACTAGGGATACTCACTAAATAGCTGACTTATTTAGGAACTGCTGAACTTCGATATCTCGAACTTCAAGAGAACATATAAGTTACTGCGAAATAACAATGGTTCACGTCCTCTGATTTCTAATCTGAACAATATCTCAAGTTCACTGCTTTATGAAAGTCAAAAGTAATGCTGCAAACTCAGGTAGGAGCTTTCAGCATTACTTTCGACTTGCATTAAGCTCTATACATGTGTAGTGATGCATTTTAGAACAATTCTGTATTGTAAGTTGGGAAGGACCGAACTTTAACTTCGAATTAATTTCGAGTTATCCGAATTGGAGATATCGAAGTTCAAATGTATATGTCAATGTCTGATATTTCCACTTGTTGCAATACAGTTGAACTTCGATATATCGAACTTGGATAATTCGAACTACGTAATAACTCGAAGTAAGAGTAATTTACAATACAGAATTGCTAAGAAATGTATCACTACGCATATTTAGAAACGCATGTAACAGCTCAATGCAGGTCATAAGTAATGCTGAAAACTCAAACAGGAGCTTTCAGCATTACTTTAGACCTGCATTGAACTTTGAACTTGAGTAATTGTTCAGAGTAGAAATCGGATGACTCAAACCTCTGTTACCTCGGAAGTAATTTTTATGGTCCCTTGAAGTTCGAGATATCGAAGCTGCATTTCAGCATAAACTTGAATGTAAGCCCTTCTAATACTAAAAAATCCCAAATATCGGCTCAACCATGATTACTGAACTTTTCATTGACTTCCAACTAGATCAAACCTTTTAGAAATTGTTGATCGAGTGTCACATCTGGATCCAAACTGTTTACAACCGATAGTCATGACGCGCTAAGCATGAGGAGGGTCAACCCTCAGTAATGGTACTAACTGGGTCTCACAAACAGTGTACACCTACACCAGGTACCATGTCAGAGATGTTTAAGCGGTCTCTTAAACAGTTTTATACACGGATAATCACTCCCATATGGTGTTTACGCTATATCGTATCAAATCAAATCTGATGCCTACCTGAATTGAGTCACCTGCGGGTGATAATAACTGATACATGTAAATGGTTCCAATTTTAACACAAGATTTATTAACCTGAATTAAAATTGATCCTGATTTGGTTTACCATGCATTTCAGTTTATTTTACTTGCATGTCGAGAAGTTTGTGCTACATTGTTTATATAGTTAAGAAACTAATTATTATAACACATTTCAACGACTATCTGGTATACTGATTGTTATATAAATCGCTGGTAATGTATTTAGAATATAAATATTATGATGATCATTAATATGTATTTGATTTTAGCTCACCTGGGCACGTACGTCGTCTAGGATTTACTTAACCCTTTCCCCATGGGCTAATTTTAGATCCAACCTCTTTGAATAAATCTACCGAAAAGGGCTAAGGAGCATTAAGTAAAGAAAAGGACAATTTTAGAATCTTATAGTTTGAAACCATTGTGATAAATAGAGCATTTTCTCCTCTAGGAGCAAATGCTCTATTTATCACAATGGTTTCAAGAAGTGACTTTTATAGAGGAGTAGAAAGGTGTATTTATGGAGGAACGGGTTAAATATCTCTAAAACGTCTAAGTCAGTTGGGACCAAACTTAACAGAATTCCTTGTGATTTCCCCGTTCATTTTTGTTCAAATTATTAAAATTCATTCCATATAGAACCCAGTTACCAAAGCAAACCAGAGGTAACAAATGACACTCTTCTTGTCTGGAATCGGTGGCCCATTTAGATGCAGTTTGGCATAAATGATCCTTAGGCGACCATCTACCAGAATTATTCAAAATAAGATATCTTGAACTCGGAATGATTTGTGCAATAGAATAAAACAGTAACATCTACTGTTTTACTAGAACATATACATTTAATTGTTTTGAATAACACCTATATAATTGATAACACATTAAAATATCGATTATTCGAACATTTAAATACATCTTATTATCAATCTTTAAGGCATATGGCAGCCTAATGGAGGGTGGAAGTCACACAGAAAGTTCCTCTGAGTTTTCTGCATGACTTTCATCGTGCATTAAGCAGGCAGTTGCCTAAAAGGGTCAAAATTCTTCCCTGCTTAAGTTTCGAATTATTGAGATTTTACTGTATTTTTGTCAAGACGGAAAGGTTATTTGACAGTTTTAATTTTATTTCATTATTTACCATATCAAACAGATGTATATGGAATAAACGTATTTATAGGCGGGTAGACAATTATTTCTATAAAGTAGATTGTGGAGGTAATTTTATTTGTATGAACAATTGTGTCCATGTCTAGTGTGTGTACATGTATAAAGGACGAAACATATTTTAACGAGCAGATCTTCAACTAACCTAGTCTAATGTGCTTATCATGCTTTGCAAGTATTGTTTATTTTACAATAGTATTTACTTACTGCACAATCCATTTTAACCCTTTACATGACATATGTGCAAACATACTAGACCAAGTAATAACTCTGATCAGGGTCTGCCCTGTTTGCTTATTGGATTATAAGTATTGGTTCTTCACTTTTTGCCATTGACAAACATACTTTTGTTCATATGCCATCATATAACATCATCTAACATACACATATATAGAGCTCAAGATAAGATGCATGAATTTAAGCAATTTCAAGAATAACTCATTTATTTCTCCGATTTTAGTATTTAAGTACGTACCTTTATCTGTAGCTATTTAGGTACACACCTTTATCTGTAGCTATTTAGGTACGCACCTGTAGGTACGCACGTTAATCTGTAGCTATTAGGTACGCACCTTTATCTGTAGCTAATTGGGTACGCACCTTTACCTGTAGCTATTTAGGTACGCACCTTTACCTGTAGCTATTTAGGTACGCACCTTTATCTGTAGCTATTTAGGTACGCACCTTTATCTGTAGCTAATTGGGTACGCACCTTTATCTGTAGCTATTTAGATACGCACCTTTATCTGTAGCTAATTGGGTACGCACCTTTATCTGTAGCTATTTAGATACGCACCTTTATCTGTAGCTATTTAGGTACGCACCTTTATCTGTAGCTATTTAGATACGCACCTTTATCTGAAGCTATTTAGGTACGCACCTTTATCTGAAGCTATTTAGGTACGCACCTTTATCCGTAGCTATTTAGGTACGCACCTTTATCTGTAGCCATTTAGATACGCACCTTTATCCGTAGCTATTTAGGTACGGACCTTTATCTGTAGCTATTTAGGTACGCACCTTTATCTGTAGCTATTTAGGTACGCACCTTTATCTGTAACTATTTAGGTACGCACCTTTATCTGTAGCTATTTAGGTACGCACCTTTATCTATAGCTATTTAAGTACGCACCTTTATCTGTTGCTATTTAGGTACGCACCTGTATCTTTAGCTATTTAGGTACGGACCTTTACCTGTTGCTATTTAGGTACGCACCTTTATCTGTAGCTATTTAGGTACGCACCTTTATCTGAAGCTATTTAGGTATGCACCTATATCTGAAGCTATTTAGGTACGCACCTTTATCTGTAGCTTTTTAGGTACGCATTGTATCTTTAGCTATTTAGGTACGGACCTTTACCTGTTGCTATTTAGGTACGCACCTTTATTTGTTGCTATTTAGGTACGCACCTTTATCTGTAGCTATTTAGGTACGCACCTTTATTTGTTGCTATTTAGGTACGCACCTTTATCTGTAGCTATTTAGGTACGCACCTGTATCTTTAGCTATTTAGGTACGCACCTTTATCTGTAGCTATTTAGGTACGCACCTTTACCTGTTGCTATTTAGGTACGCACCTTTACCTGTTGCTATTTAGGTACGCACCTTTATCTGAAGCTATTTAGGTACGCACCTTTATCCGTTGCTATTTAGGTACGCACCTTTATCTGTAGCCATTTAGATACGCACCTTTATCCGTAGCTATTTAGGTACGGACCTTTATCTGTAGCTATTTAGGTACGCACCTTTATCTGTAGCTATTTAGGTACGCACCTTTATCCGTAGCTATGTAGGTACGCACCTTTATCTGTAGCCATTTAGATACGCACCTTTACCTGTTGCTATTTAGGTACGGACCTTTATCTGTAGCTATTTAGGTACGCACCTTTATCTGTAGCTATTTAGGTACGGACCTTTATCCGTAGCTATGTAGGTACGCACCTTTATCTGTAGCTATTTAGGTACGCACCTTTACCTGTTGCTATTTAGGTACGCACCTTTATCTGAAGCTATTTAGGTACGCACCTTTATCTGTAGCTCTGGTGTATTTGACTGTAAGCACTTTCCATTCCATCACATTTTATACTTATTTTTGCGCCTCTCCTGAAAAGTAGAGCAGTACAATATACATCACGCCATTTTGGTTGAAATTTTAATTTGCTACTAGCATGGATTTTGCCTGAGTTTGATTTTTTACGTTTCACGGACCGACGGCATGCATGGATGTGTAATGAAAGCGAAAGAATAATAACAGTTTGTGTGAATTTCATTTCTTTGTCTGTACGTGGTCAGCGAAAAGTCAAATGTACTGTGAATATTGTTTATGTTTAAATAGAATCGAAGACGCCTTGCTGTTGATGTCTAAAGGCAAACTGTTTTAACGGTGTACAGTAAGACCTCTCTATAACGACCACTAAATTACATCGAGTACTTTGTGTTAAATGCAGGTGGCTGCTGAAATCAAGGTGAAAATAAAACAAAACGCTCCTATAGGAGCGTTCTGTTTTACTTTCACCTTGCTATAAGTTGTCACCTGCCTTAAATACCAACTAGTTAACACACTTTAGTGGCCGTTATATAGATATTGTACTGTATACGATGTCATGGATCTACAAACATAGTCAATAAATATGCCGTCGGACTCGGGCTTAAATGCATTGTTTTGATATAGGGCTCATACAACTGAAAATCTTTTTTTTTGTCGGCAGTGATAGTTAAGTACTGCTCTACTTTCTCATTTCAGCTTAATTGCTCCGAATTCCTAGCACTTCATCGTGATGTCATATAGTCCATCATGTAGCGTGACGTCATCGCCATCGCCTTCATCAGCACCACCTGTGATATTGAGCGACGCCATTTTACGAGAGTAGCGGAGAACGTGTGTTTAGCCAATATAGTTAAAATCCGTATTTTCTTCACAGAGTGCCATTTTGAAGTTTTGATTTGCTCAAATGCCCTTAGCTTCTATTTTACTTTTCGAATGACTGTTGCAGTGTTTCAATTTACTTTATATTGTTGTTTACAACTGTTAGAATATATATGTTGTTACAACTACTTGGGGCGGGACAATGTGCAATAATGCAAAGATGGATAAAGTTTTTCAAATAGTTTGGCAGTTAGTATGCCTCGTCTGTGCGCATTCAGGTGCGTGTTTTGTAAACCTGGACTGATTTTTGATATCGATGACATAAGTGCTATTGTAACTAAATCATTTAACCCTTTGCTTCATAAATTTATACGCCTTTCTATGCCGCTGTAGTTATCACTTCTTGAAACCATTGTGATAAATAGAGCATTTGCTCCATAGGAGCAAATGCTCTATTTATCACAATGGTTTCAAAACTACAGAATTCTGAAATTTGCCTTTTCGCTAGTAAATGCTCCTTTTCAGTAGATTTATTCAAAGCGTTTGGATATAAAATTAGCTTATGAGGTAATGGGTTAACCTCTAACATTTTATCTACTTGCGGATTCGTGATACATTTGGCAAACAGTTTTGACACAGATGAGAGAAGCTGCATAACCGGACTTCTCATCAGAATGAAAACTGCTTAAAAATCTGACCCAAGTTTCTTGAAGAGGATCGGTGAAAAATGTACGTTTATATTTGAAACAGATACCACTTTTAGCAGACAAAAATTGTTCAGAAAGCTGAAGGATAAATGCTGTTGTAAATTGGTTGTTTTGTTCAAATTTTGAAAAAAAGGATTTCTGGCATTTCTTTCTAAAATTACGATTACAGTGTCAAGGACGTTGGGTACTGATGAGACGCCGAGTTACTCGGTGCCGAGTTAAATGGCGTTTCATCTTTTTCCAAAGTGTTTTCAAAGATTTTTATGAATCATGCAATAAAATGTGGTAACATTAGCTTTATATTGACCCATCTCATTATACAGAGCAAAGATAAAGGTGCGTACTCAAATACTAAAAACTTCATTTCTCCATTAAACCCTATGTTGTGACCACTCTTTAGAATCGTCTCTTCGAGACGATTCTAAAGAGTGGTCACTACATAGGGTTTGATGGAGAAATGAATGAGTTATTCTTGAAATTGTTTTACTTTACGCATCTTATCTTGATCTCGGATTATACATTCAGATATTAAATTATACATTCAGATATTAAATTATACATTCAGATATCAAATTATATACTCTAAAATATTTATCTTTACATATACGTGCATATGCCTCTTCACAGGGTATACGAACAGACTTAGCTGGCACGATCAACTGTAAATATATACATTTCAAAACTACCAAATTAGTTAGAATTGTATAAAGTCTACATTTGTTATTTTCACCATTATGCGTCAGTAGAGTCTGTGAGTTGTCATTTGATAAGAACTTTGTAGTGGTTTAAAGCATCGTTAGTAGTCACGTGATATGGGTTGTTGGTATGAAAGGTTCATTGGCGAATTGAAATGTTCAATTGTCTATGCAAAATCTCATTTCTACAAACATAACGGTGCTGTCACATTGTAATTGTCTTTGTTTTATATACTTGTAGGTATATTGTATTTGTGTGATAGGTACTAAGATATTTAGGAAAAACTTATTAATATTTATATTAATCAGTATTTTCATCTGTTATAATATATCAATACATAATTATGTGGTTTTTCGCTTAATAAATGTATGTTGGTTTTAGAGGAAAACCGTAATATACGAAAAAAAAGATTCCACGTTCTGTTATTGTATATTATGATGTCACATGTATGTATTATATTTCATAGTGCACTAACCATGCGTTTATTATATAATGTTTCAGCCGTGCCAGTTCAATCTTAGTTCATCCGTCTGTTATACAGTAAATTCGTAGCTAAGAGAGCATTAACCTTTTCTCTTCTATTGACGCCTTGTGACGCATCTGTAAAGAAACCATTGTGATAAATAAAGCATTTGCTCCTATGGAGCAAATGCTCTATTTATCACGATGTTTTCAAAATTACTCAATTCTAAAATCCTTCTTTTCTATAATTAGTGCTCCTTTTCGGTAGATTTATCCAAAGAGATTGGGTCTAAAATAGTCTAGGAGATAATGGGCTAAACGGAAGTCTAATTATGTGCCCTAAATGTAGATGGTAGCTTAACGCAGAGTTAGAGTAATGCAGAAAGGAGCTTTCTGCATTACTGCCGCCATGCATTAAGCAACCGCCAACTTTTTAAGACGCATATGTTTAATCAATGTAAGTGTTTTTATAATTAAGTAGGTAGATGAGAGAAAATATAGTTGATCAAATTGCGCAACAGTGATACTAACATGGCAAGATGAACATATTGAATGTTCCTGAACCCAAAAAAATACCTGAGAAAGACCTGCATTAAAATTAGCACTGCTTGGGTAGTACTGTTAAAGCGACGATAGCCCCATATACAAACAAACAAACAAACAAATACACAACAAACACATGTGTTTAAAGATTTCAATATTTCGACCACACTATAGAATGCCAAATTGGTATGCAATGCTGAAGCTATTATCAGCCTCATATTTTCGTTTAACCTGTTTTACATCTCTATACGTATTTCTCCATAGGGATCAAAACATATATTTAAATAAATGAATACTTTATCAGTGCAAGACAAGTTTTCTATAGTGGATTATCCGTTCTTCGTAGGAGTTTGAAATAGATCAAATCGATATCCCTTATTCCGCTAACTTCGTCATAAGAACGTTTGGAAAGCATCCAGATGAGACACCGAGGAGCTAGAGTAGCTCGAGTAGCTCGAGTAGCTCGGTGTCTCACCTAGATCCAAATTGTTCGACACTTGGTCAAAAGTTTCTTACCACTTTACTCCATAAACACGCCCTTCTACGCCGTTCTACGCCTTTGCAAACATAGTAGACTCTGATTAGACATCCCCTGTTGGGGCCTTCTGATCAGGGTCTGCTCTGTTTGCTTATGGGATTATATAGATCAGATTTCACAGTTTCTATCATGGCCAAAAGTTCATGTGTTCATGTACCATAACAAAAAATAGTCTAATTGAGATTTAGGATATCATCATATCTTGCATGAATATTCATGGAGTAATAAAAGCTTGTATCATGACACTTGTTCAATAGTTTCTCATGACACTTGTTCAATAGTTTCTCATGACACTTGTTCAATAGTTTCTCATGACACTTGTTCAATAGTTTCTCATGACACTTGTTCAATAGTTTCTCATGACAATTGTTCAATAGTTTCTCATGACACTTGTTCAATAGTTTCTCATGACAATTGTTCAATAGTTTCTCATGACAATTGTTCAATAGTTTCTCATGACAATTGTTCAATAGTTTCTCATGACACTTGTTCAATAGTTTCTCATGACACTTGTTCAATAGTTTCTCATGACAATTGTTCAATAGTTTCTCATGACACTTGTTCAATAGTTTCTCATGACAATTGTTCAATAGTTTCTCATGACACTTGTTCAATAGTTTCTCATGACAATTGTTCAATAGTTTCTCAAAAGCTTGATGTAGTCACGTAGGGACGCTTATCGCCCACAGAGCAATTCGTCCGAAGCACGAATAAGGCAAACCCGTGATGTCAAGCCAATGTTTCACTTTTACAAAGGGGTAACTTTATTGAATGGGATCAATACATACGAGTGAAGTGATGACTATCATTGCATCCAATGCTTCAGTACCTACGTTCTTGTTCTATTTTAAATCATAAAATATGTTACAGTTATTTAAAATTTGGTACTCGTGTTATATATTTTCCATTTGTTTCAAATGGGTGTGAGGATGTCAGGCTGTTTCGTTTCTGATACGATTCTGTCATATCTGGGTCGAAACAGTTTGCAAAGTGTATTTATTATACAGTAAAATCTCGGTAATTAGAATATTAAGTATAGAAGAATTTAGGCAGTTTTAGGCAAGTAGCTGCTTAATACAGGGTGGAATTCGTGCAGAAAGCTCATACCCTGCATTATGCTGCTACCTGTCTTAAAAATGATACTAATATGTATTTAAGTGTTCTAATAATCGCGATTTTACTGAATATAAACACGATTCACTACAGGTCAAATAGTCATGTGCCACGTGGAGTGTTGGCTTTCAAAATATGTCGTGCCATTGCTACCTTAAAATGAGTCTGTGATGTAATCTTGCTGTACCATACATAATTTAACCCTTTACTCAATAAATTTGCTTTTAATCGTCATTGCAAACAGAGTAGACCCAGATCAGACGGCTCCTATAGGAGCCGTCTGATCTGGGTCTGCTGTGTTTGCATATAATATAGATATGATTCTGCAGTTTCTTCCATAGCCAAAACTTCCTTTGTCATTGTGCTATTATAACAATTCAAATTAATATTCATGATGCAATTAGTTCTTATATGAATATTCATGGAGGAAAGGGTTAAATATGTGTATTTTACGTGTACATGTAACTGCCTATAATTTCATAAGCAAACACGTATGTATGAGGGAAATGATTAAGTTCTGATGAAATATCTGTTTACGTAGAATCTCTGTAAAGCAAGATTGTGTAACGCGGTAATTGATAGATTGTGTAACGCGGTAATTGATGGATTGTGTAACGCGGTAATTGATGATTACAGAGCACATATAAAGGTGTGCGTAGCCAATTACAGTTAAACTCCGATAGCTCGAACTCAGATAATTCGAACATCGGGATATCTCGAACTAAAAGTTCGATCTTTCCAAATTTTGCTAAACAGAATTCCTCTAAAATGTATCACTATGCATATCTAGAAACACACGTGCCAGCTTAATGCAGGTCTAAAGTAAAGCTGAAAAGCTTTAGACCTGCATTAAGCTATGAACTTGAGAAAATTGTTTATATTAGAAAATCGGATAACTCGAACTTCGGTTATCTCGAAGTAATTTGTATGGCCCCTTGAAACGGTACTAACATCCATCGCCATTTCTCCGCCAAACCATGTGCCGTGAAGTCCCTTTAGAATCGTCATAAAATGTCCATATCTATTCAATCATTTTTCGAAACCTGTTTAAACATACATTGTAGTTCTTCATTATGTGTAAATTTGCTGTGAATGTTGTTTATTTAAACTATTTGTGTTTTTGGTAGTGTAAAGAGTCTTGGTTCAGCTATTTATATAATCTGAATGTAAATATAGTCTTGTGTACAATTGCCAAATCACGGAATATAAATAAAATGTATTTGATAAAGTAATGCTATGTTTTATTTATATCAGCAGCCTTCCGGTATACACGTTTTGTCATCTGTTTTTGCAAAATGTATTCACTCAAACTGTTTGGGCCCTAATGAGACAAAAATGTATCTCGCAAATTATCTTTTAACCATTTAGTTCATAAATACGCCTTGCTATGCCCTTGCAAACAGTATAGACACAGGAACCATCTGATCTGTATCTACTCTGTTTGCTAAAAGCCGTGTGCTCTGTTTGCCTATGAGATGAACAGTTTAAGCGAAGGCCAAAACTTCATTGTTGTATGAGTCATTATCAAAAATGAATTTAATTCATATGTATAACGCCAATATTTCTTACATGAAGAGTCATGGAATAGAGGGCTAATATTCTGACAGCATGTCACTATAAAATGGCTTCCTATTCCGATGTTTCAAATGCGCTTCAAAGACGCAATCTAAGTGTTAACTCTTTCCCTTACGTAAGCGCATTTTTACGCATCTGCAAACAGAGTAGACCCAGATCAGACGGCTCCTATAGGAGCCATCTGATCAGGGTCTATTCTGTTTGCTTATGGTGTAATTATAGATCTGATTCTACAGCTTCTGTCTGAGCTAAAATGTCCTGTGTCCATATGCCATTATAAGAAAATAATGTAATTAATATTCATGACGTTTTTATTTCTTACATGAATATTCATCAGGGAAAGGGTTAAACAGTTTTGAACCTGATATGACGTCGATTTACTTGGCGGTTTATTTCTGCCTAAACTCTGCAAATCTTATCAGAGATTCGTCCGTTGTGTGCTGAATGTTGAACGAATATTTGTCAGAAAATGTACTCACGAAAATAGCCCAAAATAGTCTACTGGCAGTTACCAAGCACTTGTTAACCCATTCCCTGTTCTATGTTTATTCTAAATTTCAGTACCTACTGAATATTCATGAACAAGGTACATGTAGTTACATGTATAATGAAATATGAAAGGTGGAACATTGCAGCCATTTTAGAAAGTAAAGAAACAGAGCTATCAAATTCTATTAGCAAACAGAGCAGACCCTGATCCGACGGCTCCTATAGGATCCGTCTGATCTGGGTCTACGCTCGTATTTCCAAATGCGTTAAAAGGCGTTTTTTTATGAAGGAAGTGATTAAATCCGCCATTATACGACTTTGCAACAGAGAAGACCTTAAATGTGTTGCGATCCAATTTCACGAACGAGCTTTGTGCTTTTCGCATACTCGTAACATTTCAAACAATTCTTAAAATCTGAATATTTGTTCTAGTAAATTTCTTGAAAACTCTCTCTTCAGTAGCCGTCCATTATCGTATAGACGGACGGTATGGATTCAAAACAATAATTATGTTTATTAACTCTTTGCCACCAGATTTATTCTGAAAAGATTATCGTTTTCTTTAGGTTTCAAATTACAGCGCCCTTCAGTTTCATTACGAAAACATATTGTTGTTGTGGAATAAATCGCTATTTGAATAATATTTGTCAAATATATTGCAGTTCGCTCATGATTCGAATTATAATCCGAAAACAACTCGTTCTTACATCTCAATAAAAGTCATATTTGAAACCATTGTGATAAATGGAGCATTTGCTCCATAGGAGCAACTGCTCTATTATCACATTGATTTAAAAACTATACAAGTCTAAATTTTCCTTTTTTTAAGTAAAGGCTCCTTTTCGGTAGATTTATTCAATGATGTTAGGTCTAAAAATAGTCTAGCAGGGACTGGGTTAACACAACACTGAAAGAACTACTGTACATTTGTGCCGCTTGTACTGATGTTGTCTGTATGACTAGTTAAAGGGAGGCAACCGTAGATTTTCATGCGAAAAGTCAGTATACGCTCGTATATATACACATAAATTCTTTTAACCATTTACTCCTTGCATATTCATGTAATAAATATGCATACTTATGCAAGAAATAATGGCACCATGCATATTAATTAGCTGATTTTTTATATTGCCTATGAATACACAAAGTATTGGCCATTTCCAAAAACAGTAGAATCTGATCTATAATAATACCCCACGCAACGAAGTTCCACGGGGTATACATGTATAGTTTTTTACCTGTCCGTCCGTCCGTCCGTGTATCATAATACATTATTTTCTTAACTAGCACGTTCATTTCTTGAACAATTTATCTCAAATTGGCTTTAATAAGTGTCATGAATCAATGCCTGGATGACTTCGTTTTTCATACGAATCTGTCATGGGGAACCACTTTTTCTCCCTGACAATGTAAGTTCTGTAATTACATAAGCAGCCAGGCCAGGGGGTTCCTACATGGAGTACACTGTGCAAAGGTCTCAACGGCGTATTGTGGTGTAAATGGTTAAGGCTATTTTGTTCAACCCATTGTTGAATAAAATGTGCAAAGTAACGTACATTTATGTAATGAACAAATTAAAGCGAATAAAAACACGAAGTGTGTGTAACCAACGCTCTTTTTTATCGAGTCATTAGTAACATGGATAATAATCGAATCCACATGCTAAACGCGACCTGATCTTTAAGCTTGACTCTGAGGTCTTTCTAAATCATCTGACTAATCAGATACTTGAGAATGAAGTCAAGCTCAGATTCAGAAATTTTATAAGTCGGACTCAGACTGGCAGTTTCAAAACAGCTTTGATTCAGACAGAACTCTGAAATTTGGCATCTCATCAGGATTCAACCATTTGACACCCGAACTATAGTTTATCTAACGTATGAACAAATCAGGTAAAGGAAGGTTTAAATATAGCAGGGTTTTAAATATAGCAGGGTTTATAATATAGTAGGGTTTTAAATAGCAGGGTTTTAAATATAGTAGGGTTTTAAATATAGCAGGCATGTTGTCTTCGACATGACAATGATCATCCATTATCCCACTGCGGAAATACAATGTTCAAACTTAGATCAGGGTCCATGCTTATAAAACGTTTATTTGAGTCTGAGCTCGTTCTCAAGTTTTTGATTGGTCAGAGTTGAGCCTCTGGCTCAAATCTGACCAATCAAAAGATTGAGAACTCAAATCTGACCAATCAAAAGCTTGAGAACGAAACTCAGACTCAACTAAAAGCTTTATAAGCATGGACCCTGACGCAATTTGGATTACTTATGATTCGATCAAGCTTTTTAGAAACTGTTGACCGAGTGTCAAACAGCCGAGTCACTTGTCATCTCATAGAAACTATTGACCGAGTGTCAAACAGCCGAGCCACTTGTCATCTCATCTGCATCCAAGCTGTCTGAAAATGCGTGCCAAGTCGCGGATAGCGTATCATGAGTTAATATAGTGCATATCTTCCTAGAGCATTGACCGTTTCCAGTCACTTTTGAGATTGGTGGACAGATGTTGGTTTCAAATTAGTCCAAAATAGTACAGAAAGTCCTTTCTAAACAGGGCTTTAAATTTAGTATTTATGCAAATCTTTACGAATGGTGACAGGGTGAAAGTCGTGCAGAAAGCTCTTTAGGGAGCTTTCTTCATGACTTTCACCTTGCCTTAAGCAGTCTCTTGCTTAAAATGACTATATTATTATGTTTTGAAATTCCGGTTTATTGAGGTTTTACTATACAGGATACAACCATAATGTCCCTCTTTGTCTACCGATGGCCTTGACCCTGGAATATACACCTTCTCGGTATGAGAATAAATTGAATCTCTCTCGATGAGTCGGATATATACGAGAGAATTCAATACTAAAACTCAAAAGAATCGTAACATCGTGGCCTTGTCGTAATACATATGGGAAATATCGGGGGCTTATCGTAACACAGTCATGTGAGATTTCAACATAAAAGATAAACGAATAATTTAAATAAAGCATATCGCATAATTGAAAGCATTGAAATTGCAGCACAAATTCAATACTGTTTACGCTTTTTCTGACGCTATCATTTCCTATACGAAACGATGCAAGTTACTAAACATTCGGGTTTGCCAAGGGGAATAATCATGACTGAATATCATAGTACGAGTCACCTGTATTATCGCCCTTTAGGTATACCAGATTGTATTCCCTGTGGATCGCATTAAGCAGCCACCTTCTATTTAAACTTTCTGCTTTCTTTATCAGTAAGTGGTTCCTTAAACATAGTTTACTATATTTCCTATTCCCATTAAGATTTATTGCCCCGGCTTTATTTGAATTGCTTTGTGATCTATCACCTATGTAGGCTTAGATTCTCATACTGCATGTTGCCACATTTAACCATTTCGCTGCCAAAAGTAAATTCGTCTGCTTCATCGGCTGTTTCAGGTTTCAGTTCGGATGTGTCTTCAATTTCTTTACAAGAACACATAAACATAGCATAAGAAAGTCTGGATCCTGATGTGACACCGAGTCGGTCGACTTTCATCTGGATTCAAAATGTTTGAAAGGTTTATCACAAATTCGAAAGTTTAGTCAAATAAATGAATGGAGGTAAATACCCACACATTAAATTAATGCTTTCATTTCTCGGTTTGTATCACTGCTGCGATATATGAAAGGGACACATGTAGATCTGGATAATGGTCATTTTATTAGTAATGTTTGTATATAAAATATATTTGCAGCTCGCGCGAGGTTTGGATAAGTTGGGATTGCATCCCTACGTATGATCTGAATAGATATGTCAGTATATTTACACTATGGATGCGAACTGGCATATATTTTATGACTTGTCGTCAGATCTGAATTCGGTTTCACAATGAAATAAATTGTCTGTACAGTAAACCCCACTGAATTTTAGCAGAGAAGAATTTAGATACTTTCAGATAGGTGGCTGCTTAATGCAGGATGAAATACATGCATCACGCTCCTAGAGTAGCTTTTTGAATATCTCACACCCTACATTAAGCTGCCACCTGTCTCCAATGTCGATATTTATACTAAATTGAACGTCCAGTTTAGCAACCGCATAAAAAGTATCTAAACTCTTCTGTACTAGAATTTCGGTTTAGAGGATTGTACTGTACATGACACTATAAAAACCACATTTCGACAACACGTAACACTTCACAACACACAATAATATTAAAACATACAGTAAAACTTCGATTATTCGAACACTAAAATACGTATTAGTATCGATCTTTAAGACAGATGGCAGCTTAATGCATGGTGAAAGTCATGCAGAAAGCTCCTCTAGGAGTTTTCTGCATGACTTTCACCATGCATTAAGCAGCCACCTGCCTAAAAGGATCTAAATTCTTCTATACCGAAAATTCGAATAATCGAGGTTTTACTTGTACATATGGTTTACAGCAACGAATACACAGAGTTAAAACGACTGATTCTTACAGACAAATTACATATTATAGCTACGCTTGATATAAATCACATTTGCAAACAGTTTGGATCAAGATGAGATACCGAGCTTGATACCGAGTAGCATCTCACCAGCGTCCTAGATACTTGATACCGGGTAGCACCTCACCAGCGTCCTAGATACTTGATACTGGGTAGCACCTCACCAGGGTCCTAGATACTTGATACCGGGTAGCACCTCACCAGGGTCCTAGATACTTGATACCGGGTAGCATCTCACCAGGGTCCTAGATACTTGATACCGGGTAGCATCTCACCAGGGTCCTAGATACTTGATACCGGGTAGCGCCTCATCAGGGTCCTAGATGCTTTGCACCGGGTAGCACCTCATCAGGGACCAAGATGCTTGACACCGGGTAGCACCTCAACAGGGTCCAAGATGCTTGCCACCGAATAGCACCTCATCAGGGACCTAGATGCTTGACACCGGGTAGCACCTCAACAGGGTCCAAGATACTTGATACCGGGTAGCACCTCAACAGGGCCCAAGATGCTTGATACCGGGTAGCACCTCAACAGGCTCCAAGATGCTTGATATCGGGTAGCACCTCATCAGGGTCCTAGATGCTTGATACCGGGTAGCACCTCAACAGGGTCTAAAGATGCTTGACATCGGGTAGCACCTCAACAGGGTCCAAGATGCTTGACACCGAATAGCACCTCATCAGGGACCTAGATGCTTGACATTTGGTCACTGGCTTCTCAAAAGCTTGCACGCATGATAAAATATCTGGGTCCATGCTTATAAAGCTTTTTAGTTGAGTCTGAATTTGTTCTTGAGCTTTAGATTGGTCAGTTTTGAGCCTTTGGCTCAAATCTGACCAATCAAAAGCTTGAGAACAAACTCAGACTCAAATAAAAAGCTTTATAAGCATGGATACGGATCTTGTAAATGTACAGTCGGTTGAGCGGTCCTTCGGACTGAAAGTAGACTATAACTAGGTACTTTACTTTTTGTTATCTTAAGAGGACTTAATTTGTATAGCAGACAAATAGTTCAAACAAGCAGTTACAGTTATGTTTACGCAATACGTCATGCAGTATTTTTCATGTCAAGTGTATGCTTATTGTGTGTTCTGATTTGTTAAATATGGTACGTGTATTCAATATTATGTAGTGAACACTCATTATTACGAAATGCATATACATCTTAATATTATGAAACGCATACACAATATTGTGTAGTGTACACTTATTATTATGAAACGCATACACAATATTGTGTAGTGTATACTTATTATTATGATACGCATACACAATATTGTGTAGTCTACACTCATTACTATGATACGCATACACAATATTGTGTAATATACACTTATTATTATGAAACGCATAGACAATACTGTGTAGTGAACAATCATTATTATGATACGTGTTTTCAATATTGTGTAGTGTACACGTGTCATTATGATACGCTCAGTAGTGTGTAGTCTACTCTTGTTTTTATGATATGCATATTCGATAGTGTGTAGTATACACTTATTATTGTGATATACCTTTTCTATTGGTTATACTCGTAGTTGTATACTCGTTATTATGAAACGCGTGTTCGATATTGTGTGTTGTACAATGTACACTTGTCATTATGAAACGCGTGTTCGATATTGTGTAGTGTACACTTGTCATTATGAAACGCGTGTTCGATATTGCATGGCGTACACTTGTTATTATGATATGCGTATTGTGTAATGTGCAGTTGTTGTTATCATAGGCAAATTCTAAGCAATTCATCAATAACCCTTATCATGCTGTACAAATTACATCTACTCAAACTATGATATGAAGCAATTACATGTAGTACGTCTTTCAAAGCCGTTCAAGCTTTTTCATGTCAAGTGTTAAAATCTACAGATTAAAATCTACCGGTAAACTGATAACATTTTTCGAAAGACACATGGTGTACAATAGGGTGACATTTCATTCCCCTTCCTTTTTTCCAATTTCTGTTCAGGATATGGCCATCGTTTTCGGATATAAAACAACATACACAATTGGAGGCAATGCAGATTTAATAATTGTTATTTGCAAATGACATAGTTATATTTTCAGTGAACGGATTGCAAAACATGATTGGACCAATTACATAATTGTTGCAAAGTATGAAGAATATAATTAAACACAAAATACATGTACAGTAATAATGACTTTATAATCTGGTTCAAGAAGGAAAATACCTGACATATATAGAACAAAGTTCACAAAACACGGATAACTCAACGCTGTAAATATGGAAAAATAGTCAAACAGGGAGAGCCACACACGAAATGACACCGCACCAAACACCATCTAACAAGAAACGGTAAAACCACAAGACAAAACATACAGGAGGCATGTCAAGACGAAACACGTTAAACATTATGCATATTAAACAACAAAATTGTCCTTATCCTACTTTCACCAAAGTCAAAATGTAAATATAATTCCCCCTCCAGACAACTGTAAATTTGAAATGTGATGGTGAATATCAACGGAAACACAAACCTCTCTCCCAGCAAGCGCGCGAAAGCAGTGTTTTCGGAAAATCCATTACTAGTAGTACCACCTATAGCCACACCAAAAACATTCAATCTATTCGATAAATAACTAATCAAATACTTAGCTATGGCATCGAACGAATTCATGCAAGAAATATTTGACCTCTAAATATTTGTTTGTTGATTTCGATAATGGCATATAAACACGGGATGTTTTTGCCAAGGCAGAAACAAGAATAAGCTATTTATTATTTCATAATCAAACAGAGTAGACCATGATCAGTAGATTCCTATGGTGCCACAAAAGGCTGCGGTATGGTTCAAGGAAAGGGTTCAGTAAAATTTCGGAATTATGGGGATTTCACAATGCACCTGTCATCGAAAGGAGTTCACTTAACCAATTCCTTCATAGTGACGCCTTTTGACGCCTCTGTGAAAGCCTCTTTCTGAAACCATTATGATAAATAAAGCATTTGCTCCTATGGAGCAAACGCTCAATTTATCAAAATGGTTTCAAATCTTCACAAATCTAAAAGTTTCCTTTTCTCTAATAACTGCTCCTTTTCGGTAGATTTATTAAAAGGAGATAGATCTAAAATAGCATATAAGTAATGGGTTAAATTTTAGTGTTCGAAATAAGAATGTTTAAAGTGGAAGTCCTTATAAACGCATATTTTCAATAGCTTCATAAACATTGGTGTTTTGTTATGTTCAATTATTATTAAGAAGATTGTAAATTTGAACTTTTATCGAAACATGCCCCTGTGATACCAAATAAGCCGTTTTCATCTGTACGTATATGTTTTGTTCTACAACAAAATAGTTTCGGCCATGTGCGGAACAGTTAACGAAAATACGTACGTAGTGTTTTCAATAATAAAAAAATCGAAAAACTAGATTAAGTTGTCCCTCTTATAAACTGAGAATAGAAGACAAATATATTAAAATGTGTTGAAAGAAACCTAAGAATGTGCACACATTTTAATTTAAATCAAGTAGAAAATTAATATCACGTTTAATAAATATATCTGAAATATCGTAAAATGAGAAATAATGCATACAATATCATTACACATGACCAATAATACAAACGATACTATGCAATACGATGGATTGAAAACAAAACTTTCTTACAAACGCTGTCACATCTTGTCTTCTGTTTTCGATTAATTTAACTCTTTCACTGCCAAATTTAAAGTTGGAGTTTGGAACTACTTTTACACCTAACAGTATACAAATATAAATAACGGATACATTCTAATATATTTTATGCTTTCGAAACCTCTGAAAGTGGGCTTAAATGTCGAAGCAAATAGTGTAGTCCCAGGCCAGACGCCGCCTGACCATTGATTGCACTCTGTGCAGTGGCGCATTAAGGCGACTTTGGCAGTGGAAGAGTTAGGCTTTGGTTTAACGGTGCTTATAATATGTTTCCATTGTTGAGTAGGCAAGGAATAGTTCTGAGAAGGTCGTGTATGTATATGTGAGAGCGCACTTGATTTGACGCATTTTGACGACTCTGTAAAAGTCACTTTTTTAAACAGTTACATGTATGATAAATACACCGTTTGCTGTATTTATCACAATGGTTTCAAATCTATACAATTCTAAACTTTTCCGGGTTTTTTAATTGTAAATGCTCCTTTTCAGTAGATTTATTCGCAGAGTTCGGGTTTAAAATATCGTACATGTATGAGGTAATGAGTCAATGCAATACACTATCGCTTAGTTGAAGGTAGATTACATGTAACACAATAAAGAAATTGAATTTTCAATCGCTTTGAAAAACTGATGATCGAGAAATAACATATTGGATCGTGATGAGACGCCGAGTTAACTCATTCTCTCCTAGGCTATTTTTAGACCCAATCTCTTTAGATAAATCTTCCGAAAAGTAGCCTTAATTATAGAAAAGGAGAGTTTTAGATTTATGTAGTCTTGAAACCATTGTGATAAATAGAGCATTTGCTCCTATGGAGCAAATGCTCAATTTATCACAATGGTTTCAAAATGTGAATTTAATAGAGGCGCATAAAAATGCGTCACTAGGGGGTAATGTGTTTTAATAGGTGTGTCTCATCAGGACCCAAGGTTCAAATACCATTTAGGTTGTTCTTATATAGCCTGAAGCACGGGTCGAGACATTGGTCTAGATTGTTTTGAAATGCCAATGCATCTATTTTCCATTTACACTGATTCATTTTTCACTGAAGGTACCACTATCGAGTGTTGGACGACAAGACAGTCTGGAGCGGGAGATGCACCAGCTGAAAAAGGAGGTTTATGACAGCAGGGAGCGCGAGGCGGACCTTAGGGACCATCTGCAGTTCCTTGAGAGCGACAACAAGACCATACAGAGAAAGGTCAGGCATATATCTTTATCAAAACATGTGTTCTGGAAACAAGTCATAGTATATAATGTAGTTAATATATTTATTTAAACGCTATCATGACAAAAACTGTACCGTTCAATTGCAAATTTTGTAAACTCATATCAGTCGCCATGGTGACTATTTCACGCAGTTCTACTGTTTTCAGAGGTTTCAAACAAGCTACTATTATTTGACAAATAATGAAAAGTGTAGGCCCATTGTATGTGACGTAACGGCTGATCTGAGTCTACACTGATTACAATATAGTAGTGTAAGTTATGTCATGAGACTGATCACATACAGTAAAACCTCTCTATAACGGCCACTAAATTGTGTTAATTAGTTGGTGTTTAGCGCAGGTGACTGCTTAAAGCAATGTGAAAGTAAAACAGAACGCTCCTATAGGATCGTTCTGTTTTACTTTCACCTTGCTTTAAGCAGCCACCTGCCTTTAACACAAAATACTTGGTGTAATTTAGTGGCCGTTATAGAGAGATTTTACTGTAGTTTGTTGCATTTCTCCTCAATGCCAACGGTAAATTTAGTTGACGGGTTCTCCGAACAGTGTAGACCCATATCAGCATATGACATAAAATCCGTTCTGCTTATAGTAGAATCACATATTCCACATAACTACACACGCTTTGCTTGCTTTCGTACATATTAATGTGCTCAGCATCAATACCGTTTGACAATTTTGAATAAACTAAATTACAAGTGTTCATTGTTGCTATACAGTGTAGACTTTTATCAGATACAATTGTCTACACGACAACAGGTCGAAATCCTTTAGTGCATTATCATTTTCCCTTACAAGGGGCAAAATCAGTGTGGACCAAGATCAGAAGGCTCCTAAAGGACTCCTCCCCTTTCTGACAAGAGTCTGCACTGCTTGCTTTGCAGTGTATTTTCTTAAGGGCATGTCTACAGATGAAGTCTTGCAGAAACCCCTTACAAAATAGAATATAGATTAATCAAAACTACATGTTCAGTGAACCCTCATTATACCGGCATTCGTTACAATGGTACCCCGTTATACCGGCAGTATGCATTGAAACAAAATTACTGTTAAGTCTGAAAGAATCACTGAATAAATAGGCGTAATGTAGAACACAAGAAGTACAAAAAGCCCCAAAGGGAGCTTTTTGCACTTCTTGTGTTCTGCATGAAGCATTCACTTGTTGGTACTAGTTTAAAGCTGACCATATGATTTCTTTCACATTTAAACTCGTTATAACGGCAATCTCGTTATACCAACGCAATGTCTAGAAACAAACACATCCGTTGAGGGTTCATTGTATAGGAAGACATACATACAAGAAATACAGGTTAAAATAGATCAACCCATGTGCTTCCTAATCGCGACTTAGCTGGTATTTGCAAACAGTTTGGACCCAGATGAGACGCCGAGAGTCTCATCAGGATCCAAGCTGTTTGACTATCTGTCAATAGCTAATTCACAAAAGGCTTGAACGAACCATAAGTAATGTACTTTTAATAATGGTTTCCATATTGCTTTTATTAGCTGCCCCACCTGGATGTACTCTCTATTCGGCGTTTTTTTCTTCACCCTTTCCCTGTTGCATATTCATGTAAGAAATAATGACATCATGAATATCTATTACAGTGGTAAATATGCTATGCCTACCCACTTAACGCGTTTCTTACGCGTTACCTAACCGTTCGTTACCCGTTTCTTAGCCGTTTCGTTAAACGGGTTTCTAACCGTTTGTTTACGCGTTTCTTAACGCGTTTCCTAAACGTTTAAGAGCCCGGATGAAAGGGGAGTAATCATGGACGAAAGGGGGGTAATCCTTGATATGGCCTTTCTTTGAAACGGGAGACATTCTCATTTACCTGTTGGACACTCCTGATATGTAAAATTAAGATTAACCCTTTCGCTGCCAAACTCTGTCGTCTGCTAACTTTGTCGTCTGCTACAAAATTTCATTCTTTTGATTTTCTTCATTTTTGTTTCAAAAACATAGCAACAGTAACAAGCAGTTTGGATCCTGATGAGACGCCGAGTAGCTGATTTTTTCATAATGACACATGTACACAGGATTGCTTTTGCAATTTCAGAAAAGGCAGAATCATATCTATATTATATATAGGAGCCGTCTGATCTGGGTCTACTCGTTTATATGAAGGAAAGGGATAATATACGCCACACATGTTCAGTGTTCATATTTGATACCTGGCGATCTGTAATTATCATTTTAATGATTTGAATCTCGATCGCGCCGACTTCTTTTTTCCTCTTTTCACTCACACATTCTCTTTCGCATTCATTTATCTCTCTTTTCTACTCTGTTTTCCTTCTTTCATTCACATCCCCTCTCCTTTCTCTGCCATTCACACGCATCCTCCGTCTCTTTTTCTTAGATTGGTAATCTTTACGTAGCTAGCATGTAATCCTCACCACGCTGAAAAAAATGCTTTTTCTAAAAAGCCATTTTTACTTCCAATTCGCCCAAGCTTTGAGAAGGTACCGACCAAGTATCAATCAGTATTAAACAGTTTGGATCCTGATAAAACACCGAGTGACTCGACGTCTAATATTGATCCAAGCTGTTTGGAAATGCGATTGGCGCGTAGTCCGACTAGATTTGACCATTCTAATGCTAAGGATTTGCAAACATATTGGATCTAGATAAGACGCCGAGTAACTCGGCATCTTATCAGGATCAAAACTGTTTGACACTTAGTCAGTATTTTCTCAAAGGCTTGAACGAATCGGGTGTCAGTAAAAATTAGAATTTGTTTCAGCAGCATGATAAAGGTCTTGTTTAACCCTTTCCTTCACAAAAACACCTGTTCACGCATTTACATAAACAGTAGATCCCGATCAGATGGTCCCTACAGGAACGGTCTGATCAGAGTGGGCTCTGTTTCCTTGTGGAAGTATATACATGTAGATGTCATTTTGCAGTTACTGCTTAGGTAAAAACATGTATTCCGCTAATAAAATAAATATTCACGATGCCATTATTTCTGACATGAACATATGTCAAGATAAGATGCGTAAATTAAAACATTTTCAAGAATAACTTTTTTTATTATTTCTCCACCAAACCCTATGTTGTGACCACTCTTTAGAATTGTCTCGAAGAGACGATTCTAAAGAGTGGTCACAACATAGGGTTTGGGGGAGAAATGGCGATTTTAGTATGAGTACGCATCTTTATCTATAGCTCTGCGTGAATACTGAACAGACAAATGGTTAACCATGTATTGTAAACATTTAATTACCAGCCATATACAAGTAATTATCCTCAGACAAACGAACCCATTTCTTCGTAATTCGTGCTAACTCCATTAACCTTTTCCCTCATATAAACACCTTTTCATGCATTTGCAAACAGAGTAGACCCAGATCAGACGCCTCCTGTAGGAGCCATCTGATCAGGGTCTGCTCTGTTTGCTTATGTGTAGATCTGGTTCTACAATGTTTCTGCCTGGGTCAAAATACCCTGTGTTTATGGTGTCATTTTTCCTTACACAAGTATAAATCAGGGAAAGTGTTAACAAACACAAATGCAGATAACACACACGCGGAGTTCACCTATACATGTACCAATGGCCATTAGCCTATAATGAGAATTCACCTATACATGTACCAATGGCCATTAGCCTATAATGAGAATTCCGAACTCCGGCTGAGTCAATGTGGACATGTCTGGAATCATCTAAAGAGGGATGGACTGAATACACGAACATGGCCGCGCGACATCTAAAACTGGATGGACTGAGTATATGTTGACAGACCTAGAAACATGACCACACGACATCTAAAACTGGATGGACTGAGTATATGTTGACAGACCTAGAAACATGACCACACGACATCTAAAGTTGGACAGACTGAGTGCATGTGGACAGGTCTATAAACATGACCGCATGTCATCTAAAACTTGAAGGACTGAGTATAGGTTGACGTACCTAGAAACATGACCACACGACATCTAAAGTTGGACAGACTGAGTGCATGTGGACAGGTCTATAAACATGACCGCATGTCATCTAAAGATCGGTGGACTGAGTACACGTGGACATGTCTAGAAACATAACCACACGACATCTAAAACTGGAAGGACTGGGTACATGTGGACAGTCTAGAAACATGACCACACGACATCTAAAACTGGTATGACTGAGTACATGTGGACAGTCTAGAAACATGACCACACGACATCTAAAACTGGAAGGACAGAGTATATGTTGATAGACCTAGAAACATGACCACACAACATCTAACGATCGATGGACTGGGTAAATCTGAACAGGGCTATGAATATGACCACGCGAAATCTAAAGGTCGATTGACTGAGTAAATAGGGACAGGTTTTCAAAAAATGACCACACGACATCTAAAGATCGGCGGACTGCGTAGATGTGGACAGGTCTATGAATATGACCACACGACATCTAAAGATCGGCGGACTGTGTACATGTAGATGTGGACAGATCTATGAATATGACAGTACTACATCTAAAGATCGACGGACTGTGTAGATGTGGACAGGTCTATGAATATGACAGTACTACATCTAAAGATCGACGGACTTGTAGATGTGGACAGACCTATTAATATGACAGTACTACATCTAAAGATCGATCCTCTGAGTAGATGTACACAGGGTATGGCAGCACGGCATTTAAAGATCGATGTACTGAGTAAATGTGGATAAGGTCTAGATGCAGCACATCATCGAAATATGAATGGCCACCCGTTCTCGGAACTGCACTTGTTACACTGAACATAAGACCGGACGTTTTCTTTAAATTTCAAAACAGTAACCCTTACCCTAGTGACACAATTAGTGACTGCTCAAATTTCGATCTGGTGCAATTTTGACTATTTCCGATTCGATCAAGCTTTTGTGAAACTATTGACAGAGCGTCAAACAGCTTGGATCCTGATTAGGCGTCAAGTCAGGTCGCGGAGAGCGGTATAAGGGTCAACCCTTGCCCTGATGAATATTCATAAGGAAATAATGACGTCATGAATATTAATAAGATTTTTTTTTATAATGACATATGAACACAGGGCATTTTTACTCATGCAGAAGCTGTAGAATCAGATCTATATTACACCATAAGCAAACAGAGCAGACCCTGATCAGAGATCAGACAGCTCATACTCTGTTTGTAGATGCGCCAAAATGCGTTTACCTAAGGAAAAGGGTTAAACTGGGTTTTTTTTTGCTGCCTGAATAACATCTCGCTCATTTATCATTAAACAATTTCCGTACAATATGGTTTCAAGATCTTTGTTTTCGTATTCCTACTGGCAACATGCACACTGTTGTTTGTTACAGAGGAGATGCGTAGCCTCTTGAGTAGATAGGTTGTTTGCTTGGCTAATTATCCCCATTTTCTTTTTCTGCTTTGATCTTTGCTTCTCGCGGTACGTAAGTTATCATTTTTTTTCGCTTTAAGAAGGGAGATGAAATTCACATAAAGATATGTGAAGCTGATTTCAACGACTAAAGCGTCGTATCGAATCTAGAAAACGAACTGTAGACTTCCACCATTTGCCTCAGAGATTAACATACCATACACACATTTTTATACTTCAGATTTTTATCTAATCAAAGAAAACACATTACCTTTCGAATATCCATATAAAATGTGAAAATTAGATAATAAATCCATTGCGTAGACTTCATGTTCGCAACATCAATTTGCAACTACTGATAGTAAAATATGGTTGCCCCGTAAGTATGAAAATATAACAACGATATATTTCCTTTGTCATTTAAGTTTGTCCGAGCCTTTTGAGATGCATGTAGCTTTAGTGATAGCATGTTAAAGATGGTGCTTGATTCGCGAACATTAGCTGCAAATTAACCTCATAACGACGCAAAAAACTGAACAGCCCTTAGCGGTGCTTGCTTCAATTAGCCTGAACTTGAAATAACTACTGTTTGGCAAACCTTTAGCTCAGTAAAGAAGAGTGTTTACCCTTGACAAACATTGTTGCGTCTAACCTTGGTCAACATCGTGTGATAAGTACATCTGTTTTGGAGAGAAACATCTTCTTTGACCTTTTACTCCATGAAAATATATGTGAGAAATGATGGCATCGTGAATATTAATAACATTATTTCTTTAGAATGGCATATGATAACTGGAATATTTGGCCATGGCAGAAACTGAAGAATTAAGCATATGCAAACAGAGCAGACACAGATCAGACAGTTCCTATTGGAGCCGTCTGATCTGTGTCTACTATGTTTGCAGAGTTTTCAGAAAGATAGATAGATAGATTTATTTCGGCAAACGGAAAACATAATATGATTCACAAACATGTATCACATCATAATAAATAGTAATTAGTAAAATGATGCATAGTGAAAAACCATGGCATGTTTTCTATACCAAGGATAATACAATAAAGAGCATGCTCTTATTTCCATTGTGACCCTTTGCTCTTATTTCCATTGTGGTCCTTAAAAACGTATTTATGGAGTAAAGGGTTAAGAGTTTGTATGGACAACATCTTTCGCCGCCGTTAATTTTTTCTAAAAGTGGCGGGATTGGAAGCGAAGTAGGTTAAAGAGTATTTACGTAAGAACATACAAACACATATAGATTACTGATAAGTGCATAAAAGTTACTAGAACTTATTGGTATCAGGAGAGGTTTAGCGTGGTGGAATGGATGTTCGACCACGTCACTTTTTATTAAACCTTTCACGGCCAATGGTGAAACATTGTTACCTCTTTGTGCTAATTGTTGGTTAACCCGACTTTGTAAATAAATATTACTTGACTTGACTTGACTCTGCAAGGGGACAGCCTGTTTGATACTATGCTATTTTTAAAAAATAAAAGGGGGTATATTCAAAAATAAAAAAAGAAACAAATGGCAACTTTAACAGACGAGAAGTGAATTGTATTTTTAAGATATAAAATTCAAAACTCTTCTGTACATGCTAATGAAATTTAAAGATATAAATAAACCAGTTTCGAAATAACAACAAATAATTTGTGCAACATTATATTATGATCTTGATTAAAGTATATGATATAACAGAGGCTAAGATAAGATGATTTAATTAAAACATTTTCAAGAATAACGTCTGTATTTCCCCCACAAAGCCCTATATTGTGACCATTCTTTGGAATCGTCTCTTCCAAACAATTCTAAAGAGTGGTCACAATATAGGGCTTAGTTGAGAAATGACGATTTCAGCATTTGAGTACGCACTTTTGTCTGTTGCTCTGAGTTGTAAACAATTTCACTACGAACGTCAACGCAAAGTATTAAAGTAGTTACGTTGTTTTCATTTGTTTTCAAATACTTGATAGTTTATGAGTCTTTGTCTCATCCTGTTCAAGCCATAACTCCAAAGATACACATTTTAAAGCATGTTCAAACAGAGTACATCCAGATCAGACAGTTTATGTAGGATGCGTCTGATCAGGACATCCTCTGTTTGCTTAAGGAATGATATAGAATCTGACACGGCCTAACGTTCCTGCGTTCGTATAAAACAAATAAATACCATCTATTTAATATACACGATGGTATTATTTCTTATATGAATATTCATGGAGTAAAGGGTTAAAATTAGTTTCAAATTCGCTTTACTACATTTCTCGTCTACTCGTTAACTGATCAATATTCATGTAAGAAATAACTGTTTTATTTGAATGTAACAACAGTATATAATACAGATTTACAAATATGCAACATTTCACTACATTCCACTATACATGTATATAGTTCCAGTACAGTCCTGTGCACCTTAGATTTTCAAGGGAGTAAGGTTTCCAGTCTAGTTATAATGCAAGTAAAAGTACAACAAAAATATTAATATTTGATCAAATTGTATTGTAGAAAACATGCACCAAATTATTTGGCTTACCATGCCAACACTCTACCGACTGAGCTACCAAGCCACACAGTAAAGCCTATCAACTTATTTCACCACTATCTCTACCCGGCTACATATACAATAATGATTCCAAAATAATTTCATATAGGCATTATTTGGAGCAATAAAAAACCAACCCATCAAATAGAAATATCTGAGAATCAAGTGATTTCTGATTTTTTAGATGTTACCTTCAGTCCAGTGATCAAACGGCACTTTTACATACGCAATCTGCTCACTGAAATATAAAACTGATATCATACAAATAAAAGTGATATACACAATTCATACACATCGGTGACTTAATACGTAAATTCTGTAAAATGAAATTTCATACATTTGCAAATTGCCATGGCATTAATAATCATTAGCATGTAGTAAAAAACACAAACATGATGTATATTGCGAAAACATACAGAAACATGATATGCCTAATTCGAACATTTTTATCTAAAGTTTTCATGCAGAGGTCCAGATAAGATGCGTGAATTAAACATTTTCAAGAAGAATTATTTTATTTCTCCACCAAATCCTATACTGTGACTACCATTTAGAATCATCTCAAAGAGACTTTTCTGAAGAATGGGCACAGTATAGGGATTGGAGAAGAAATGACGATTTTAGTATCTAGAGTCGCACCTTTACCTGTAACTCTGTCCATGTTATTATAACGAATGAAACATATTTAACCCTTCGCTTGCTATTCACGTCAATATACCTACCTGTAAATAGTGAAGACCCAGATGAGACAGCTCATGCAGGAGCTGTCTCAGGGTCTGCACTATTTACCAGTTGATTGTGCAACCAGTGCACTCCACAGCAATGATTGCACAGCGAAATACTTCTACACAGTGAATATATATGTAATTATACAACAGGGCATGGGTAAAGAAGGAGAAATGTATTTTAAAATTCAGCAAGCGAAGGGTTAATACGTTACGCTATAAATGTGCATTTCTACGCCTTTGCAAACAGAGTATATCCAGATCAGACGGCTCCTGTAGGAGCCGTTTAATCAGAGTCTGCTCTGAGCGCTTGTGGAAAAATATAGATACGATTCTACAGTGTCTTTCACTGCCACAAAACCTTGTGTTCAAGTGCCATTTTAAAAACTTATTCTAATTAATATTCATGATGTAATTATTTCTTACATTAATATTCATGGAGTAAAGTGTTAAAATAACTGGAACCAATGCTCGTACATGTATATAAATACAATTGAATGATGTTACACAAGAGAAATATGGAACTATCACTTATCTATAAAATTCTCCTAATATAGTTTAACAGGTTAAATAGGTTTAGGTAATTTTAAAAATGTTCAGGAATAGCTTCTGTGATTCTCCACCAAACCCTATACTGTGACCAGTCCTTAGAATTGACTCGAAGAGACGATTCTAAAGAGTGGTCACAATATAGGGTTTGGTGGAGAAATTATAATTTAAGTATTTGGGCACGCACCTTTATCTGTAGCTCTGGATTTACGTTAAACATTGCAAACATTCTCGACCAAGATCATATGTTGTATTCAAACTGTGGCATCTGATCTAGATACATGTATAAAGTCTCCGTCGGCCAAGTAAATAATAGAGCAAGTTCTCTGTCGTAAACATTCACTTGAACCATTTGCTCTATAGATAAGGTGTGAATATGTTTTTAAAATAAAATGAAATAGATCTGATTCTAGAGAGTCTGCCATGGCTAACCTTTTCTGCGTTCTTGATGCCATTATCCCTTTACTCCACACGAGCCGTATAATGCCTTTCTTCGACTATGCAAACAGAGGAGACACTGATTAGACGGCTCCTGTGGGAGCCGTCTGATCAGGGTCTACTCTGTTTGTTTACGAAATTATAATAGATACAATATAAGAAAACATCTGCACATATGCCATTAGAAACATTTAGCGAATAAATATCCATGATGTCATTAAGTTTTGCATGACTATCATAGAGTAAAAGGTTTTAAGAATTCAGCTAATACATATTCATACTGTTTTCTTGCTGTCATGGCAACGGGTTGAAAAAACTTCTGAAGCCCCCAGTCTGTTTTCAAATAAATTTAAAGCTATATTCCATGTTTGATTATCTACCAAATTGTAAATATGAAAGGGTTTGGTGGAGAAATAAAGAAGTTATTTTTGAAAATGTTTTAATTTACGCAACTTATTTGGACCTCTGCATACTGTATGTCGTCACTTAAGCGTGTCATATACAATATATATTTATTATACCTGCATGTTTGATGTGTTATCCAGAATGTTTCCCCAGACAGCAAGGTTCAACACTACATCATGAGTGCAGATAAATGTTTTTATATGCATTTTTAACCATAGATAATGTTAATTTGTTTGGCAGGTTACAGGCCTGGAGGAAGATAACGAGAGTCTCAGTAAACAGATTAAAAAGTTGTCAATGGAGCGTGCACTAGCTTGTAAATATCCCAGCGACAAGGCTGTGTCTGAGACAGAGGTCGAACTCGGGATACAGTTTGACCTGGCCGAAAAAGAGTTGACAACACTGCGTAGGAAGCTGAATGAAATGGAGGAAGAAAACGAGATGCTTCATTCAGAGATGTTTTCCCTTGAGCAAAAAATTAAGGAAAAAGATCGTCAGCTGGAAACACTTCCCGAGCCGTCCTCGCCTACTGCTTATTACGAAGACAAAATCAGGGAATACGAAAAGGAGGCAGACGAGTACAGGTCAAAACTGTTACAACGGGAAAATGATATCGTAAGACTGTACGATCAACTAAGTGTAGTTCAAGGTCACTCCAAGCAAAATAAAGGACTGCGTAAAAGTAGGTCACTTGAATATGAAACAGACTATGATTTAATAGTTGATTTAAGGCGACAGCTAGAGCTTAGTCAACAGGAGTGTACAGTTCGGAGAGACAAAATCGAGTTACTAGAAAGAGAAAATAGCACTAAAGATCAGGATCTGAACACTTATAAAACTGAATCCCAGTCTCAGGTAAGCTCCACTATATCTACCCTTGCTGTGGCGTACATAGACTCAGATAATGAGGTCCAATTACGAAAGCAATTAGCTGAAATGGAGCACACCAGTGCATGCCTCCTTGAAAGAATTCAGCATCTATCAGTAAAACTCAAATCATTAGCCAGGACTCATTACCTCACAACAATTAAGTCCAAAGAAAGCATTTCAAAAATTCCAAAACCTTTTGTGTCAGACGAAATAAATCAGACGAATTGTGATATGTCAGCTGATAAAGACTTACGATTAGGCTTAGCGGAGTCAAGTAGAACGAACCGGAAAACCCCACGTGACCTTCCCCAATCGTTCACTTTCACTGGAATATCTTGGGATAGCAGTTGTAATGACGTTTCAAGTGATACCGCTACAGGTAGATCGGAACAGCAGACGATAAACGAAAAACACTCTTTATCACGTGATCCGTACACGCTCCTGTCTGTTATCGATGATATATTCTGCGAAGTGTTGCAAAACGCGTGCGATATGGAAACTGAGGGAGAAAATATAGTTCCATTAGAAACGGTAAAATCGGAAGGTTGTGATTTGCCGGAACAGCTGGGCTCGTCGGATTTGAGTGTTTCGCGGGTTGATTTTCAATTGATAGGTGATGACATGTCATTGGATAATAACAACCCAGTTGAGGACAGTGCAATACATACGGAGGACATGACGGAATCAAATGTTACGGAAACTTCCGACTTGATACGAAAAGTTGAAACGATGGATTTAGTTCTTGAACCGGAAATCAGTCAAGAAGTAATTGACATTAGTTTGGATAAAAATGGAAATACAACTCAAATGGATAAAATTGCATTTTTGGAAGAGGAAATTGGTGAGTAGAATTTTCTATTTTAGCTATACGGTTGCACCATATACATTTAACTTCAATAGAGGAAATCACTAGGTGCAATCTCAATCTAATTATGCAAAAGGTCCCACCAAGGCAGGAATATATATATACAGAAAAAACACATCTAATGCAACCACCAAGAACGAGGTATTATCCTGAGTCTTGGAGGCAGGCGATAGCTTAATGCAGGATGAAAGTAATGCAGAAAACTCCATGAGTTTTCTGCATTACTGTCGTTCTGTATTATGAAATCACTATTAATGTTTATTGATTATGTGTTCGTATTACCGTTTGTCTGTAGCTATCGTATATTTACACTTTTGCTGCCAATGCCGGATCTGTGATTACCTGTGCAAACACTTTGGATCCAGATGAGACGCCGAGTAACTCGGCGTCTCATCGGGATCCAAACTGTTGTTACTGTTATTATGTTTTTGAAACAAAAATGAAGAAAATCAAAAGAATGAAAATTTGTAGCAGACGACAAAGTTAGCAGACGACAGAGTTTGGCAGCGAAAGGGTTAAGTTCGATTACCAACACCTAACCGTTTACTCCATAGATACGTCTTTCTACGCATTTGCAAACACAGCAGACCCAGATCAGACGGCTCCTGATCTGGGTCTACTTTGTTTGCTAACGAAACAAATATAGACATGATTCTAAAGTGTCTGTCATGGTGAATTATTATTGTGTTCTTAACGCCTCTATAAAATTTCAGCTAATAAATATTCATGATGTTATTATTTCTGACATGAATATTCAACAGGGAAAGGGTAAAGCTCCTGACGAAACATTATTTATCGTCGTCATTGTCACGTTACCGTGGTTATTGTAATTTCGGAAAAGTGCAGATGTCAACAGCAAGGCATATCTACATGTTTACAACGGTCTGTCAAAGAAAGTTTCCATCTTAACCCGTTATTCTACTTTGAAATTGTTGCAACTATATTTTTCTTAAGATGTGACGTGCATGTTGTTCAGATATAGTTTAAGAATAATTATTATGTATTATCACTTTTGTTAAATTTTGTTGTTGTGAGGGTCTTATGGAAGATTGGTTTGACCAAATGTGTTACCTCGTCGTTTTCTTTTTCTTCCAGTGACAGGGTTAACCCTTTCCTTCATGTAAATGCTTTTCACGTATTTGCATACAGTGTAGATCCAGACTAGACGACTCCTATAGGAGTCGTCTGATCAGGGTCTGCTCTTTTTGCTTTTTACATGATCTGCACTTTTTTACCAGAGAAAATAATTCCCTTGAAAATTTTACATTATAAAAACTCAGCTAATAAATATTAATGACGTCATTATTTCTTACATGAATATTGAACAGGTAAAGAAATAAGACTTGGAAACTTCATGCATAATTGGCCGCTAAAGAGAGGGTTCGCTGTATAATGTTTGATAGTCAACAGAGCAACTGATAAATGTGTTTACTCAGATACTAAAATCGTCATTTTTCTAGCAAGCCCTTTGTTGTGACCACTCTTTAGAATAGTCTCTTCGAGACGATTCTAAAGAGTGGTTACAACATAGTGTTTGGTGGAGAAATGAAGTAATTATTCTTGAAAATGTTTTAACTTACGCATCTTATATTTACCTCTGGTCAACACTGTATATAGGTCTTCCATGTTAGATTCACTGCAAGTTGGTGACATACAATAGGGAAGGCTCACTGTATGATGCGTGATAGACAATACTGTACATATACAATTTTCAAGTTAGATTCACTGCAAGATGATGACATGCCATGGCAGTTTTCAGCCTCATTAACAGCCTAAATGCCTTGTATCTCTGAAACTGGAGCAGATAAACTTTACGTTTCCGAGAGCGGTCGTCTAATTGCCTCGTGATTTGTTGCGATATTGTGGTATAAAACAGAGTTCTATTGAGTCAGCATACTAAACCCTTTCCCTCATATTCATATAAGACGTAATGACATCGTGAATATTTATTAATATCTATGAATTGAAGTTTTATAACGGTGCATGAGCACATGCTTTTTAGCCAAACCAGAAGCTGTATTATAGAATCAGATCTATATAATATTCTTATCAGACAGCATAAGGTTAACACAATGATTATATGGCGGGATACAAACGCTTTCGTCTCGTAAAATGATAACCCTTTAATATCTTTGAGTGCTGATAGAGATTTCAAAATCTCTTCTTTCTCAGCCAAAACCTATCTTGCTACCACTCATTAGAATCGGCTCTCCGAGGCGATAATAATGATTGGCAGCAAGATGGGTTTTGGCTGAGAAACATAAAAAAATATATTTTACTTAAAGTTCCTAAACACACCTCCTGTCAACAGTTCTGTCTATATGGGTACTACAGCAGGGTACTGTGGCTTCTTCATAGCATTATCTGCTAATCAAATTAAGATAACAAAACCATCTGGCAGTAGCATAGGTAAATTTAACTGTTTATTTCTCCACCTAAATCTACGGTGTGACCATTTCTTCTGAAGTGGTTAAAACAAAGGGTTTAGTGAAGAAATAATACTTAACATTTTCCCAATGAAAATTCATTTAATACATTATCACTGCATGAATAATTATAGACTGAGTTTATTTTTATAATTCATTTGGAAAAGGTTAAGCATTATTTCTCCACTAAATGCTTTGTTTTAATACTACTAACAAGAAAAGTGTTTGGAGTGAATCAAATCTATATAGATCCATAAAAGCTGTCTGATATGGATCTACTCTGTTTGCAAAAGCGCCAAAACATCGTATTTATTAGGGAAATTATTTGATAAACAAATAGGACATACCCTGATCAGACGACTCCTACAAGAGCCGTCTGATCAGGATCTACGCTTTTTGTCTCCTGTATGAACTGCTTGATCAGAGTCATCTCTGTTTGCTGATCAAGTAATATAGATCGGATCCTTAACCATTCGCTTGCTATTCACGTCAATATACCTACCTGTAAATAGTGAAGACCCCGATGAGACAGCTCCTGCAGGAGCTGTCTCATCAGGGTCTGCACTATTTACAAGTTGATTGTGCAACCAGTGCACTCCACAGCAGTGATTGCACAGCGAAATACTTGTACACAGTGAAGATATATGTAATTATACAACAGGGCATGGGTAAAGAAGGAGAAATGTGTTATAAAATCAGCAAGAGAAGGGTTAAGTGTATGTCTCAGTCAAAACTCCTTGTAGAGTTTAAATATAAAAAAGCAATCCATAAATATTCAGGCAGTGATGCATTCGTAAATGAATATTCAAGGGATGTGGTAATTTACTCAATAAATACGCCTTTCCATGTCTTTGCAACCAGAGAGTAGACCCAGATCAGACGGTTCCTGTTGTCTGATCAGGGTCTGCTCTGTTTGCTTATGATATTATATAGATATGATTTACAGTTTCTGCAATCGCCAAAATGCCTGTGTCCATGTGCTATTATAACAATTAATCTAATTAATATTCACGATGTCATTATTTCTTACACGTGTAACGTGCAAACCGAGAGACCCAGCAACAACAAGCCCTGTCGGTGCAAAGCTTAAGCTCACATCAAGAGAATGTTTGTTGCGCTATATATATACCTCCACTTTCCCAGATACAATGGTCTGGTCAGCCTCATTTGCATAATTAACAACGTTCTACAAACGTTACATTACTCTCCCCTCCGAGAAGTCTCGTCCCGAGACATGGACCCTGGGAGACCCGTGGGTAAGGCAACTCCGGTCTGGCAGTTGTCTTTATCCCACCGCTGCCACCATTTGTAACGCAAACCGAGTGACCCAGCAACAACAAACCCTGTCGGTGCAAAGCTTAATCTCACATTAAGAGACGTTTGTTGCGCTATATATATACCTCCACTTTCCCAGATACACTGGTCTGGTCAGCCTCATTTGCATAATTACCAACGTTCTACGAACGTTACACATGAACGTGTTACTCTGTGTCTGACCACAATTCAAACTGTGAGAGGCGCTGGTCATGTTTTCAAATTGAAATGAAGTTGAAAACTGAAGGGATTGGTATTTCATAATTGCGTATTCAGGCTATAAATTACGTGTGCGTTAGTTTCAATCTTAGCGTGGTAATATAAACTCGAGCGAACGTAAAGTTAAAGATGTACATTGGAAACATGCTCGTTTAATTGCTAAATATTCAGGCAATAAACAACACTGTAGGTAAAATTGATGAGAACACTTTCTGTAACGCTTATTCAGCTGAACGCGGCCTAATCGAATCGGTTTATATACTCTTTCAGCAGTTTTTCAAAAGCTTGAACGAAATCTAAAATATATTGAAGTTTTAGCATACTTTTGTTTCACCATGGTATGGGTTAGATTCCATTTATATATTTTTATTTCACCTGTTAGCTCGAGGAACTCTTATATACATAACACACTCAAGATATTTTTCTGTCAGACCCTGTACATGCGAGCATGCTTCGAGGTGCATTTTGCACGCCCATAGAACGCACATGACTGTTGATAAGATGTGTATTAAAACTATTTATCTATCAGAATCTCATACTTGTCAGGCTAGTCCTATCAGACTGCTACTCATTAGACTCGGCTCAGAGAGGCAACTCTTATGAGTACCATCCTGATAGGGATTGATGGAGAAATATCAAAACAAACTATTTTACTCAGATTATCCAAACTATGCATCTTATTTATAGCTCATAGAACAAACTGAACTTCCGTCTGCTTTCAACTGAATTAAGTTTTCAATTGCTCAATCTTCTTTATTGCATTTATAATCAGTAGGGAAATTAACCTGTATGTAAGCCGTTCCCATATATAACCCTTTACTCCGTAAATACGTCATATATTACGTCATAGATTACGTCACACCATTTACTCCATACATTTACGCCTTTCTACGCCTTTGCAAACAAAGTAGACCAAGATCAGACGGCTCATATAGGAGCCGTCTGATCAGGGTCTGCTCTGTTTGCTTTTGGAATAATATAGATATGATTCAAAAGTTTCTGTCAAACCCCAAACATTTCTATGTCTAGGTGCTATTATAACAATTAATCTAATTAATATCCATGATGTTATTATTTCTTACATGAATATTCATGGAGTAAAGGGATAAACACTTTTTCGCACCTGAACAAAAAGAGTAGACCATCTGTTGGAGCCGTGTGATCAGGGTCTTGTCTGTTTGCTTGTGGAATTATTATACATATAACTCTGCAGTTTCTACTTATACCAGAACATATGCCATTATAAAAAATAAGCTAATGAATATTCATGAAATCATTATTTCTTACGCATGTATTCTATAGGGAAAGAGTTAAGCAGGGTCCCCACATTGTTTTGCTGTTAACAAGTTAACAATTACCATTTGAATGGAACCTACTTGAAAACGGAAACGTTTTCTTAATACTCCGCATTTAAAATATTATCTCAATTTTCATGAGCGTGTTGGCTATTAGATTTCACATTACATCTCGTGTATGCACCTGGTGGAAGGGAGACACAGCCTCGGATTCTTTCGAGCGACCATTACAGAGGGTTTATTTGCTGTAATATCTGACATGTACACAGTAATACAGTAACATCCCACTAAACCAGATATTAACCCTTCGCTTTGCTGAATTTTAAAATACATTTCCCCTTCTTTACTCATGCCCTGTTGTATAATTACATATATCTTCACTGTGTACAAGTATTTCGCTGTGCAATCACTGCTGTTGGGTGCACTGGTTGCACAATCAACTTGTAAATAGTGCAGATCCTGATGAGACAGCTCCTGCAGGAGCTGTCTCATCTAGGTCTTCACTATTTACAGGTACGTATATTGACGTGAATAGCAAGCGAAGGGTTGAAATCCTAGAGCTAAATTATTTTAGGGCAGTTGTAGAAGAGGTCGATGTAGAAAGGAGTTGTGTATTCGAGATTGTCCTCACAATGGTAACAGACTGAATATGAATGTCTTACTACAAAGAAATGATTAAAACGTGGCCGCCCCAAACACGAAATCATCATCCCAAGGGAGCTTATTTATCCTGCTTCGTGCCTAACTTGTTTATTTTCGTTGTTATCCGTGCTCTTCCCATTGACCTACATGTACATGTATATCATATTGGGTAGCAAGCGCTGATTGAATGAACAAACCTTCGAGATTTTAACATTTACAGAGGTCCAGATAAGATGCGTAAATTAAAACATTTTCAATAAGAATTGCTTTATTTCTTCACCAAACCCTATGTAGTGACCACTCTTTAGTATCGTCTAGAAGGCGTTGTTATTAGGCATAGAGTTAAACACAAAGTGATGTTCGAACTTTATCACTTGTTTTGGCGGCATGTTTTGATGTTCAAATATTATTAAAATGCTGTCAACCCTTTACACCGTTAATATTTATGTAAGAAATAATTACATCATGCATATTTATTAGATTTATTTTTATAATGGCACATTTACACGGGACTATTTGGTCATGAAAGAATATGTAGAATCATATCTACATGTTTATTATTTTATAAGCAAACTGAGAATTTGGTTCTGAAATACAGTCTAGTTTCGACTATTACATACTGTGCTATATTCGAAAACCAATGAGTTTTTTCGAGAGTTTGCACTGTTTGCATAGTGAGTGAGTGAGTGAGTTGGGTTTTACGTCGGACCAACAGTATTTCAGTTATTTTCAGACGGCATCCGCTTGTATAGTGAAACTAGTACATTAACGGTACATGTTTATGCATCTGGCCCCGTTTTATGAAAACTCATACGACCGAACTCATCGTAATTCCTAATTTATAGTAGTCGTTTCTATCACTAAAGCCAAACTTATCACACATCTAACATGCGATAATTTAGACAGTAATACAATAAAACCTCTCTATAACGGCCACTAAATTGTGTTAATTAGTTGGTATTTAGGGCACAAAACTTTAACACAAAATACTTGATGTATTTAGTGGTCGTTATAGAGAGGTTTTACTGTAATCGTAGGTTCTAACAAGCCACGATGGCAACTTCCAGATGCACTCGTCGTGTGTTCGAACTTATGATATTTTTTGTGGTTCGATCTTTCGTAAAACGGAGTCCAGATTGTATATTAGTACACATACATGTTTTTGTGCTGAAGATTGAAGCATAACTAATGCGTCTTTACAGCTTCGAGTGGGGTCTTCATTATGGCTAATAGTCAACACCTGCTGCCCATTAACCTTTAGTACGCTGGAAAATATGCAAAAACGTTGTCTGCCCCAATTCTCAATGTTTTTGTTTCTTTTTTTCTTTTAAATCGCAATTGAGCAGCTTGGTTCCATAGCAGTCATCTGTCACGTAATTTAACCCTTTCTCTGTTTTTATGTTTATTTCAAATTTCAATACCTACTGAATAATTATGGACAAAATAAATATAATGAAATATGTAAGGTGGAAGATTGTAGCCATTTTAGAAAGCAAACAAAAAGCAGATCTGTCAAATTACATTAGCAAACAGAGCAGATCCTGATCAGCTGTCTACTCTGGGTCTACGCTTTTTGCAAATGCGTGAAAGTGCGTTAATATGAAGGAGAGTGTTAATACTTTGCAGATGATATCACAAATCGCCGGGTATTTCTTTGATGTTTATCCTTGGGTTCATAATTATGTTATCTAGCCACCTTATGCTGTACTATTTAGTGCTTGAGTTATGCATTATGACTAATGAACTTATAACAGTAGCTACCAAGCACCATCGTCGCGAGGACGAAAGCAACGCAGAAAGCTGCTATATGGAAAGCTGCTATGTGGGAGCTTTCTGCATATACATTGTAAACCAGAGCTACAGATAAAATGCGTAAATTAAAATATTTTCGATAATAACTTCTTCATTTCTCCAACAAACCCTATGTTGCGATCACTCTTTAGAATCGTCTCGGAGAGACGATTCTAAAGAGTGGCCACAACATAGGATTTGACGAAGAAAGGACAATTTTAGTATCTGAGTAAGCACCTTTATCTGTTGCTCTGATAGAGGCTTGGTCTGCATTGAGCTACCAGCTGTCGAAATGAAGCATAGACATCGTCGGTGCTTCTCAAAGAAATTAATGACTGTAGACATAGTCCTCATGTCAAAGTTTGCTCCTTGTAGTGATGCGTGATTGTAGTGTTCATGTCAAAGTTTGCTCCTTGTAGTGATGCGTGACTGTAGTGTTCATGTCAAAGTTTGCTCCTTGTAGTGATGCGTGATTGTAGTGTTCATGTCAAGGTCTGCTCCTTGTAGTGATGCGTGACTGTAGTGTTCATGTCAAAGTTTGCTTCTTGTAGTGATACGTGACTGTAGTGTTCATGTCAAAGTTTGCTCCTTGTAGTGATGCGTGACTGTAGTGTTCATGTCAAAGTTTGCTCCTTGTAGTGATACGTGACTGTAGTATTCATGTCAAAGTTTGCTCCTTTTAGTGATGCGTGACTGTAGTATTCATGTCAAAGTTTTCTCCTTGTAGTGATGCGTGACTGTAGTATTCATGTCAAAGTTTGCTCCTTGTAGTGATGCGTGACTGTAGTGTTCATGTCAACGTTTGCTCCTTGTAGTGATGCGTGACTGTAGTGTTCATGTCAACGTTTGATACCGATATAATAATCAGAGCTACAGATTAAAGGTGCGTATTCAAATACTAAAATCGCCATTTCTTCGCCAAACCCTATGTTGTGACCCCTCTTTAGTATCGTCTCGAAGAGACGATGCTAAAGAGTGGTCACAACATAGGGTTTGTTGTAGAAATAAAAAAGTTATTCTTGAAAATGTTTTAATTTACGCATCGTATATGAAACTCAGGATATTGTATTGCATTCAGTAAATGTTTATTCATTAAATGGTCTCTCTAGTTTAGTTTTACTGTATATCTAATGATACACACCAGGGTCTGCCTTGTTCTTCACAATATGTTTTCCTATGGTCATATCGACATAAGAATGGTTGCAGAAACTCACTCAAAATTAATAACAGAAAGTAGATTGATTCTAAATACACAGTTTGGGGATGTTACAGATAATAGAGGTTGAAATATGTTAAATAGTTCAATGCTTACAAACCTATATATTATGTAAGGTTTAAAAAACTCTTAAATGGAAAAGTAGTAAAGTCAAGCAGGCAAAGCCACATGCAAGACGCAACCACCACCAAAACACCGATAGACAGCATGACACACACACACAAACACAACCACACACCCAAACACACACACACACACACACACACACACGAAATGAACACAGAAAACACCAAAAGACACACAAGAACCAGGGACAAACGTTACACACATGAACAAATCACAAGCACAAAGACGCAAGGCAAACAAAAGGAACCCATTCCCTCATATTGACGCCTTTTGACGCCCATATAAATGTCACTTTTTGAAACCATTTTGATAAATAGAAGCAAATGCTACACAATTCTAAAACTTTCCTTTTCCTTACTAAATACTTCTTTTAGATTAACTCTATTTATCGCAATGGTTTCAAACTACGAAATTCTAGAAATTTCCTTTTCTCTTGTTAATGCTCATTTTCGGTAGATTTATTTAAAGATGTAGGGTCTAAAAATAGCCTATGAGGTAATGGGTCTAAATATAGCCTATGAGGTAATGGGATAAACCCCCAGAATTAGACTTATTTTGAGCGGTGACTATATACAATGTTTACGGGACATCATTTGGTGTTTTGAATTGCAGTAAAACCCCTCTTAAACGATCACTAGATGAATGAATATAGATATCTATAAATGCAGGTGACTAATTAATGAAGGACGAAAGTAATGCATAAAGCTCCTTCGGGAGTTTTCTGCATTACTTTCGACCTGCATTGAGCTGTCAACTGCCTTTAAGACTTAGAATTGGACTATTTTCGGTGGTCGCATCAGAGGAGTTTTACTGTAAAACTGTTTAACCCTTTCACCGCCGCAGTCGTGTGAATGCACCACGACAAATAGTGCAGTCCCAGATCAGACGCCGCCTTTTAAAGGCGGTGTCTGATCAGGGACTTCACTATTTGTCTCAATCTCTATTTCTATATACAGTTGAACTTCGATAACTCGAAATTCAAGGGACCATACACATTAGTTCGAAATAACTGAAGTTCGAGTCATCCGATTTCGAATATGAACAATTTCTCAAGGCCACAGCTTAATACAGGTCGAAAGTAATGCTTAAAGCTCCTGTAGGAGCTTTCAGCATCACTTCAGATCTGTATTAAGCTGTCACATGTGTTTCTAGGTATATGTAGCGATACATTTTAGAGCAATTCTGTATTGTAACTTTTGGAAGGACTGAACCTTTTGTTCGAGTTATCACAAAGTTCGAGTTATCCGAGTTCGAGATATCGAAGTTCAACTGTATGTGCTTTATTCCTTTGAAATTTGCATTTATTTATCTCATTCCCTTATTTTACTGAATGATTTAACAAACTTGGATTGCAGACGACAATTAGAAATTTGGCGCCGAAAGGGTTAACACTAGGAATGGAGATACAATTCTAAATACTCGTTATGATTATTTGTTTGACGCAATGCAGAATATCATATTTTGTTAACGATATTTGGAAGATGTTCTTATAACAGCATTGTCAGTGCGCCTTTGTTTTTCTATCGCAGATAAAAGTCATGCGACATACGAGTATACGGCTATGACCTTCTCCACTCGTCGTTGATCTGACTGTATAAAACTCCACACTTCAGTGGTACTAATAAAATCAGTTAGTTTTATAATAAAACAATTTAAAATAGAAACCCGGGGTTCATATTCATAAAGCTCCTTAGGAATATTTTACCATCAGGAAATCTTAAGGAGAACTTTTCTGTCTACATTTATAGCAAAACTATTGAGTATTTTTTTATTCAATAACTTCTAGAAGTATATATGTTATATACAGCTTTATTTTTCTTAAATAGCTTTAATTGTATTGATTTTATATTTGAATATTCAAGAAACTACGGAATTTTCTTAAGTTTCTCCTTAGGATCTTTAGGAATATGAGTCCTGAATCGCTGTACACAACTCCTTCATTTGCGTCAACAGAATTATGCACATTTATATAAGAAAATCTCAAATGTGAGCATCTTGTATCCGCTTGCAATACTGCTGGTTCACACGTAAAACGCAAAGGTGCGGATAAAATAGTAAAATACTTGTAAACTAGTCACGTGATTGATATACTTTGTTCGCCCTCGAAGATCTGCGAAAGTTGAACACACGCAAGAATTATGATGATTCATTTAAAATGCATTAAAGAAACTGGTATATGTTTTTTAAATGAGATCTTTGGCGCGCTGACGCGTTGGCACGTGACATGGCTGTAATAAACTCTGTCACTGACAGGGGATGATCTGTTCTGCAAATAGGGATTGTACGTAATAGTTAAAAAAAAGGAAATGATCGTTTATACAGATCAACATGGAGCCATGCCGTGAGAACAAGGAGAATGTAGGTTTTGAAAACAGTGTGGATCTCACCGGCCGTGGAGGCTGGTCAGCGGCGTGGCGTTAAAAGGCTGCGGCATGCGCCAAATAGAATAATTAACCCTTTAGTCAATAAACATGGCATTCTATGCCTTTGCAAACAGAGTAGACCCAGATCAGACGGCTCCTATAGAAGCCGTCTGATCATGGTCTGTTCTGTCTGCTTATTGTGTAATATACGATGTATGTATACAGTTTCTGTCTGAGCCAAAATGTGTTCATAACTTATAAAAAAGTAAATCATATTCATTATTTCATAAATTCTAACATCAATAATCATGGAGAAAATGGTTAGGCTATTACAAGTAGGATACCAGAGGTTTAGATGAGAGGGGTCTTAAAACATACTGGAAAATATTTATTTATTCACCAATTTATGTTGTTCCGAGACAGTTCTATAGTTTTTCTTACGGGCCTTTTCCACATGGTGTTTCGCCACGCATCCAGTTCCCTTTGCCCATTCCATTGTCCTCCCATGTCACGTGTCCAAGATTACACAATTGTAGACTTATTGGGCTGCGAAAGCTCTTATACGGCTTTGAATTTGGACCATGAGTTACTGCGGTCCTGTGTTTTTATAAAATCTACTCTTTTTAATTACCATGGTTTACGGTGAGACTATGTTTTATTTATATATGTTTATTTATTTTTATTATTTTCATTAATATATTTTCCCCACGGGGGATCATATTTTTGTCGGGGTTAATTTATTTTTATTTTCTGCCACGCCCGCTCTTCATTGAATGCTAGTGAATTAGGTATAATAGATAAAAATAACTGATGTAAGTATAGAAGTCGCCGTGAATCCAATGGTAAACGTCTTGGATTATGAAGCATGCTATCGTGGATTAGATCCTGAGTAGAACCCAATAACTTTTTCTATCATCTTTTCTTAGCACTCTTAGTTTGCGTGCTTTGTGTTTAAAACCATTTGTAGACATTTTTTTTATAAAGTCCTTTGTCTGCATTTTGGCTGCTCCCTCTTTTTCTTCTAGCCTGCTTAAAAACATGTTAGGCAGCCATTTTACGATTGCGTAAACCTTGCTTGTACACCTACTAACATAAGTGTTAATTACATTAGTATGTATCAATGATTCTTGCAATAATGAACCTCGTAGTCCACCTACTGGGCGTTACAGACACTAATAACCAATTAACTGTGGCAACTCCCTTATATTGCTATATAATCTAAGGGGTATAAACGCATTTGAGTTCAACCCTTTATCTCATGAGTACGCATTTCTACGCCTTTGCAAACAGAGTTTATCTAGATCAGACGGCTCCCTGCTCCCTGTAGGAGCCGTCTAAACAGGGTCTGCTCTGTTTGCATATGCTATAATATAGATATGATTCTACAGTTTCTGCCATGACCAAAATTTCCTGTGATCATATGCAATTATAGCTAATTAATTTGGTTTATATTCATGACAGCATTATCATTTACATGAATATTCATTAAGTAAAGGGTTAAGGGCGACCTTGATTTTGATGAGCGAGTTTTATACTCAGATATAAGGGATTGGGAATACAGGGAACCCTGATAGGACAGCACGAGATTTATAACCGAAAACAGATACAGTAGAACCCCGCTAATGCGACCACTTAATGCGACCACTTAAACAAACATGGCTGTTTTCATAAGCAGGTGGTTGCTTAATGCAGGACGAAAGTTATGCAGAAAGCTCCTATAGGAGCTTTCTGCATAACTTTCGTCTTGCATTAAGCAACCACCTGCCCTTGCCACTGTGAATTATGCCCCTTTTTGGTGGTCGCATTAGTGGGGTTTTACTGTATTGTTAATTCAGAGGTCTTTCTTTTTATCACGGGGAATTTCTAGTGAGAATTATGTACAAGAACGTCTCTCATGCAACAATAAACTAGAGCGTGTAGTTTAAAAACGATTTAACCATTTTACTCCATGAATACACCTTTCTATGCCATTGCAAACAGAGTAGATCCAGAACAGACAGCTCCTGTAGGAGTCGTCTGACCAGGGTCTGCATTCTGCTTATGATAACAATATAGATATAATTCTACAGTTTCTGCGTAGCGAAATGAATCTGAGTCTATATGACTATATATTTAGACATCGATAATATTTTTCTGAATGCATATACATGTATGCCGTGGGAAAATGGGCCGTAGGCACTATTTTCATGATATGAATATGTGTTCAAGTTTTGGTGTTAATTGATTTATACTAAAACTGAGCAGAATATCACTTAAGAATCCAGACGTTTTCAGGGAAACGAGAGCTTAAAAATGCACTTTATTTAAATGTTAAGAGTGTTATTCGTTGTAAAAAGTTTTCAATGATTTTCAAAGGAAATTCTTCGTTGCTTTATTTGAAAACAAACGCAATATTTGAAGTTTTACAGTGTATACTTAATTGTTAACCCACTAACCACGAACTGAGTTGCATCTGCAATCAGTTTGAATCCAGACGAAATGCCCAGTAAATGCCGAGTGACTCGGCGCCTCATCAGGATCCAAGCTGTTTGACTCATGCTCAATAGTTTCTCAACACCTTGATCAAATCCGTGAGAGTGGAATTGATCTGATCTAAATTTGAAAAAAACATTTTTCCAGCTGTGTCAGGGTTAACCAACACATCTTCCACCTTCAATACCATACAGCTGCCTAGCCTTTAGCATGTTGCACGTGAATCCGAGATCACGTGACCGAACAGTTTGTGTCTCTGTGAGATGCCGATGAGTAAATCGCTATTTCTTCAAGATCCAAACTGTTTGACACGATGGGAACCATTCAGAAAATAAATTGAAAATATAAAATTCAGTATGTAGTCTGAAATAGATGATATTTGTTACTAACTAACGGTAGCAGGCCGAAAGCTTAATAGTTCCCCTACCACCAGAAACATTTAAATTGCTTTCACCGGGCCGTTGATTGTTTGGAATACAGTTTCCGTATGTAATTACTTTCTCAGATGAAATGCACAAACAATATGCATTTTCATTACATGCCAGGGAAAATACACGGATAAATACGAATCAATTGCACCTACAAATTGCGTTGTTAGCTTATTTATTGCGTCTTAAACTTGTATTGCAAACTATGTCTACCGACTAATTTTAAGCTAAGCGATGAGAGAATTACAACGTGCGTGCTTAACTCATTCCCTCATATTGACGCCTTTAAACGCCTCTATAAAAGTCATTTTCCATAGGAGCAAATGTTCTATTTATCACAATGGTTTCAAAACTACGCCTATATCAAACCCATATCACAACAGTTTCAAAGATACACACATAGTGAGCAGAAATGAACCTTAAACAAAACTACACAATTCTAAATTTCCCTTCTTCTAGTAAATAATCCTATTCGGTAGATTTATTCAAAGAGGTTGGGTATAAAAATAACCTATGAGGGAATGGGCTTATCTAAAAATATTATTATATCATGTCGTGTGTGACACATTATCAATCCTAGACATAATATGGTACGACTCATCTGCTGCTCGAATGACACGTCAACCCGGGTAACGAAATGTCACGGCTCAGCTTCACCTGGAGTGACATAGTGTCTACCCTAGAAACAGAAGGGTATGTCTCTCTATAAAGGACACTAATTTGTGTTAATTATTTGGTATTTAGGGCAGGTGGCCTCTTAAAGCAAGGTGAACGTAAAACAGAACGCTCCTATATAGGAGCGTTCTGTTTTACTTTCACCTTGCTTTAAGCAGCCACCTGCCTGTAACACAAAATACTTGATGTAATTTAGTGGCCGTTATAGAGCAGTTTTACTGTAGTAAAGAAAACGACTGAATAAATGCATGTACTACCTCATTGATTCAACTTGTTCTATGTTTCTTCCATATTTCAATACCTACTGAATATTCATGGACAAAATAGTTATAACAAAATATTGAAGATTGAACACTGTATCCATTTTCGAAAGAAAAGAAACATATCTATCAAATTTCATTAGCAGACAGAGCAGGCCCTGATCAGACTCTGGTCTACTCTGTTTGAAAATGCGTGAAAGTGCGTTTATAGAAGGGAAACGGTTAAGCATGACAAGGGTTCAAACATTGATATATGCAGTACTTTCTTTCATTTCCATACATTGTTAACGGAAAATACATGATCCAGACCCGTGCATAAAGGGGCGTAACACAACTGCTAAAGTAGCCGTTTCTCCACCAAATCCTATGTTGTGACGTCACTTCGAGACGATTCTAAACAGTGGTCTCAATAACACTTAACTCTTTGCACCCCAGCGGCGATTACGTGATTATCTATGCAAACTAATTGGATACAGATGATACGGCGTCTCAGGTTCCAAACTGTTTGACACTGAGAAAAACTATAAGAAAATAAGGCAGCTGTGTTTTAATGACAAAACCCCTTAACACATTCCCTCCTAGTGACGCATTTTGGCGCCTCTACAAAAGTCATATTTTGAAATCATTGCGACAAATAGAGCATTTGCTCCTATGAAGCAAATGCTCTATTTGTCACAATGGTTTAAAAACTATGTAATTCTAAAATTTTCCTTTTCTATGGTCAATTCTCTTTTTCGGTAGATTAATATAAAGATGTTGGGTCTAAAAACAGTCTAAAAATAGTCTAGGAGGGAATTAGTTAAATTCAAACATAGATCTATGAGCTATGTTTCACCAATGCTGCTATTTTCTGAGGTTTCGTTCATAAAAAACTCTTATAAACGTTATCATCTTTCATATTAGATTTCTAGTTACCTCTAAAGTATATCTCGAAGCCCCCAATAATTGATTAAACCCATGCCAAAACATTTTCGTTATATTTACTCTGTGAAACAAATTATCGAAGTATATCTTTAATATTTATTTTAGGATGGGATGAGACAGTTATACGATACTCCACTTTCAAATGATTTTCGCATCTTATTTATAAAACGGAAAATTACAGTAGAACCTGTCTTAAGCGACCATGGAAAGAAGGTCTAATTATGGGTCTGTAAGGCAGGTGGTAGGTTAATGCAGGTCAAAGGTAGTGCAGAAAGATCCTATAGGAGCTTTAAACAACTACCTGTTTTTGTCCTGCTTTCCGCAGCCATCTGCTTTTTGTGCAGCTTTAAGCAACCACCTGCTTTTTTTCCTACTTTAAGCAACCACCTGCTTTTTGTCCAGCTTTCAGCAACCACCTGCTTTTTGTCCAGCTTTAAGCAACCACCTGCTTTTTGTCCTGCTTTAAACAACCACCTCCTTTTTAGACTCGTATATTCAATAAACCAATGGCGGCTTCAGACAGATTCTACTGTATGCATGTAAACCAAGGTATTGGTTCTGGTTCCAATGCAAATTTATGCCGTATATATATTTATGTATCAGTTTGGTATTGTGGATAAAATTCATATAGCTTAACTCAATGTCAAGTAATGTAAAACTGGGTTCACGTCCTGTTTTTATACATGGATCTATAAAGAGTTGCCTTGTATTTGAAGTTTGTACACGAAGCATTCATTTTGTAGTTTTGCCAGTGATTTCAGACACACTGCCAAAAGAATCCAGCCCATTAACGTCACAACCGACCAATGTGTTGTATTTTGATATCCTCATGGAATTGTTAATTCTAGTTTCTCTTTGATATACATGAAACAAACATGATCTAATGCTAAGTTTAATGAGACCTCCTATGAACCGTTTATTCTTCATCAACCCTTACAGTGTGGAACACGAATCACTAATATCCTTTGCAAACAGTGCAGACCCAGATGAGAGGGCTCCTAGAGGAATCCTTTCATCAGGGTCAGCACTGTTTGTCATGTTACAATTTTCTTCCGAATAAATCCCTAAATAATTACCATTAGCTTAACCAGTTTGAGTTTTGGAATATTCCTTTTGGAAGTTCAGTGTTGTATGGGTTAAACTTAATGATTTCCCTCATGAATTTCCATTTAAAATTAACCATAATAATGAAGAATAATACAATTATTGTTTACAGTGGCAAGTGAACACAGGACATGTTTGCCATTGCAGAAACTGTACAATTATATCTACAGTAAAACCTCTCTATAACGGCCACTAAATTACATCAAGTATTTTGTGATAAAGGCAGGTGGCTGCTTAAAGCAAGGTGAAAGTAAAACAGAACGCTCCTATAGGAGCTGTTTTACTTTCACCTTGCTTTAAGCAGCCACCTGACCTAAATACAAAGTAATTAACACAATTCAGTGGCCGTTATAGAGAGGTTTTACTGTATATTAATCCATAAGCAAATACAACATTCTTTATCAGACGACCCCTACATTTGATCTGAGTTTTCTCTGTTTGCAAAGTTGCCAAAGTTGTCTGTATGATGGAAAAAGTCAAAAAACTTTTGAGTGATGAATTTTCAAAGGGGTATATTCAATTGTTTGACAATGTGATCCAATATGTATGACACTTTTAATAATTAAATGTACTTTGAGAGTGTCCATGAGTCCCCCCTGATCTGGATGTACACTGTTTGAAAATGCCAGTCAACTACTGTCACGCTTTCAAACTGTTGAAACTTTGGTTCAATATATTCAAATGAGTTTAGCTTTCTTATAGTTGTTTGTTTGTTAATCCGATTGATCTACCTCTACCCTGTTTGCAAAATATGTGTCTATGACGGAAATGATTATAGATTCAACTATTTCACACTGTCAGAAGCGTTTCTGAGATGCATATTTTTTCCAAGAATATCTCTCCCTCAAATCCTGTATATAGTAACTCTTTAGAATCATATCGTAGACACGTTTGGCTGAGAAGAATAGATTTCAGTTGTTGAGCCCTTATCCACGACTCTCTTCTAACATTGGTCTGTGCGAAGCTATAGTATAACCTCTCTATAACGACCACTAAAGTACATCAAGTATTTTGTGTTAAAGGCAGGTCGTTGCTCAAAGCAAGGTGAAAGTAAAACAGAACGCTCCTATAGGAGCGTTCTGTTTTACTTTCACCTTGCTTTAAGCAGCCACCTGCCCTAAATACCAACTAATTAACACCATTCAGTGGTCGTTATACTGTATATAAGAAAAGGGTCGTATCAATGTACAATGTGTCAACCTCGTTCTACAAATCAAACAAATTCTGTACATTCAGAGTACCTGCTGTTGTTCCCCATGACTCTGTAATCCTGAATTAGGCTAGTTGCAGTGCATTAACCCTTAACTCAATGAATATTTATGTAAGAAATAATGCCATCGTGAATATTGATAAGAATACTTTTTGAAATGGCACATGAACTGAAGCCTTATATCTATATTGTTTCATAAACTAACAGAGCAGACCCTGATCAGATTTCTCCCATAGTAGCCATTTGATCTAGGTCTATTCTGTTTGCAAGGACGTGGATAGGCGTATTTATGAAGTAAAGGGTTACACATCCATTATTTATACAGTTTACTCTGTGCTTCTTGGCACATTTAAACTGGAGAGAAATGAGACTGATGAATCATCTGCACTTAACCGGAAAATTGTTAAGAAAAATAACGTATTGTTTGTGCAGCTTGCGCACTGGGTTACTATATGTGTGTTAGAGGGTGCCTTTATCTTTGGCGTACGATCTATTACATTTTATCCGTATATGCGTACGTCTGTCCGTCCGTTTGTGTCTGAAAAATGGGTTCCAACTGATAGATCCTGAAAGGATTGTTTGAACGCAAAGCTATTGTAGATAATATATGCAGCACACACAGGCCAAAGTAGATTCTGGATTCAATTGACTTACTGCTCTGATGTGTTAGTACTTTTTTCTACATTTATTGGGGATACCCTTGTGGTATAGCTAAAGTTGAATATCAGTATATTTCTTGTCCATGAATTAGTCTTGCTTAAGATTGTAATGTTTATATGTGTATGGTCTGGTTTCTACAATATAATATTTCAAACAACATTTAGTCTTAACCCTTCGCTTGCTGAATTTTAAAATACATTTCTCCTTCTTTACTCATGCCCTGTTGTATAATTACATATATCTTCACTGTGTACAAGTATTTCGTTGTGCAATCACTGCTGTGGAGTGCACTGTTTGCACAATCAATTTGTAAATAGTGCAGACCCTGATTAGACAGCTCCTGCAGGAGCTGTCTCATCTGGGTCTTCACTATTTACAGGTAGGTATATTGACGTGAATAGCAAGCGAAGGGTTAAAAGTCGCAATGCAATATATTTTGGTGGTTTTCTCTTTTGAAGTAAACTAGGTATATGTGTCAGTACGTTCAATGAAGTGTTGTTTTATACATTGAACCTTTCACACGTCACAGCTCTAATTAAAGTATTAATAGAGATCTATTGTACATTAGAAAAGAACTACAGTAAAACCTCTCTATACGTCCACTAAATTACATCAAGTAGTTTGTGTTAAAGGCATGTGGCTGCTTAAAGCAATGTGAAAGTAAAACAGAACGCTCCTATAGGAGCGTTCTGTTTTACTTTTACCTTGCTTTAAGCAGCCACCTGCCCTATGTACAAACTAATTACAACTAATTAACACAGTTTAGTGGCCGTTATATAAAGAGGTTTTTATTGCAGATGATACGCCTTTTAACGTGTTTGCAATCAGAATAGACCTAGACACGACAGCTGGTGTAGAAGCAGTTTGATCTGGTCTGCTCTTTTATATAAATCTAATTCTACTGTGTTTACCAGTCTCAAGACTATTATTGTTTATGTTATGACATCAGTGTGTCACCACTGAAAGACGACCTGAACAGTTGTGATCAAACCCCGTTAGTAATAAAATCTTAATGTATCCGTAATAAATGTTGTCAGTGAATTGTCACTGTTCCAGCATATACTCTGTTTCACTCATATTCTTTGTTTGACATTTAATCAACTAAACGTTTAGGAATTGCGTTTGTATATGAAATAATCATTCATTAACTCTTTACTCCATGATTACGCGTTTAAACACCTGAAACCGTTCTCTATTTTTAGATCCAACATCGTTGAATAAATCTACCGAAAAGGAGCATTAACTAGAGAAAAGGAAAATTTTAGAATTTTGTAGTTTTTGTAGCATTTGCTCCTATATGAGCAATGCTCTATTTATCACAATGGTTTCAACAGGTCACTTTTACAGATGCGTCAAACGGCGTCAATATGAGTGAATGGGTTCAACCCAGTAGTCTATGAACTGACGGCGTCAGTAAGAACCGTCTGATCAGGGTCTGCTCTGTTTGTTTTCTTATGTAATAATATAGATATGATCCGACAGTTTCTGTTATAACCAAAGAGCCCTTGTTTATACATGTATTGCCACTATAAAACTCAGTTAATTAATGTCCATGATGTTGTTATTTCTGGCATTAACCCTTTCGCTGCCACTGCCGGATCTGTGATAACCTATGCAAACAGTTTGGATCCAGATGAGACGCCGAGTAACTCGGCGTCTCATCAGGATCCAAACTGTTTGTTACTGTTACTATGTTTTTGAAACAAAAATGAAGAAAATCAAAATAATGGAATTTTGTAGCAGACGACAAAGTTAGCAGACGACATAGTTTGGCAGCGAAAGGGTTAATAATCATGAAGTAAAAGATTAAAAAGTTGTTTTGCATGTAAAAATAATAACCATTAGGATTAGGATTTACCGTTCACTTAATGAATATTCATGCCAGAAATAATGTATATATGGATATTAATTAGATTAGAATTTATAACAGCATATACTAACAGCATTTCTGTCTTTATTCATAATGCCGTTATGAAAACCCAGTTAATAAATATTCATGGTGTCATTATTTCTTATATTAATATTCATGGAGTAAAGTAAGCGAAGGGGTACGATATATAAATTCCCTCACGCGATGTACCTGAAAATAGTTTCATTGAAACAGAAGACTGTCTGATGGCAGAATTAGACACATATGAATTTATGCATGAAATCGCAGTTCCGTGCCAACCAAATGTCTAACTCATTACATATTTTTATTCTTGAAGTAGGTCATAGCACGAAAATGCCAACGTAATCGACTTTATAATGCCCACGTCGCTGAGAACAAAGGAAACTGCTTTTTGCAATTAGAATTACCCTAGATAAGTTGCTTCACACACTCATGTTTTAACCCATTTCCTCCTTATTAAAACCATTGTGATAAATAGAACGTTTACTCCATAGGAGCACATACTTTATTTGTATCATTTTCGATAGATTTATTGAAAAAGGTAGGACCTTAAAAATGGTCTATGAGGGAATTGATTCATATTATTATGTGGTTGCTCTCGCAATTTGATTGCAAAATGCCTCTTTTGAATTTGATTTGTCTTTAATCTAATCAAAGAAAACAGTTAATTGTTTATTTGACAGATGCATCTTAACCCTTTACTTGCTACTCACGTCAATATACCTACCTGTAAATAGTGAAGACCCAGATGAGACAGCTCCTGCAGGAGCTGTCTCATCAGGGTCTGTACTATTTACAAGCTGATTGTGCAACCAATGCACTCCACAGCAGCGATTGCACAGCCAACTACTTGTACACGGTGAAGATATATAACAGGGCATGGGTAAAGAAGGAGAAATGTATTCTAAAATTCAGCAAGAGAAGGGTAAGGACACACTATCTCAGTTGATCTAAGAATAGAAAACATAGCTTTTAACCTTTATCGCTTGAATATGTTTTGCTAAGACAAAGTAACTGTATGAATTATGTTTTAGCTGATATTTTGTAATGTCATTATAAACAAGGTTATACTTAACCTTGGCAGAAATTGTAGAATCATGTTTATATTGTTTCATAAGCAAATAGAGCAGACCCTGATCAGGTGGCTCCTACAGGAGCCGGCTTATCTGGGTCTACTCTGATTGCAAGGATGTGAAAAAAGGCAGTTATATGATGTACAGTGTTGTGAAACGAAAGCTAATTCTATTTTCTTTACTTCCTATTTGATCAGTTTCCATCTGACGAACACAATGATAACCCCAGATGTTTCTCCTCAGCAATACCACAGAGAGCAGTATGCGTATAAACCTTTGTTATGGTTTCTCTTGATAACAACTAATTTTCTCACTGACGTGCACAGTACTGTAGTGCGGGCAATTATCTCAACAACTGAACAACGGTTCTACTAGACCAAACATGCAGTATTTAGTACTTCATTTCGCTCGTTGTTGCAGACTAGGATGTGACGTCTTCTGTCTTGTTTCGTCTCGTTGTTGCAGACTAGCGTGTGGTGTCTCCTGTCTTGTTTCGTCTCGTTGTTGCAGACTAGGATGTGACGTCTCCTGTCTCGTTTCGTCTCGTTGTTGCAGACTATGCTGTGACGTCTCCTGTCTTGTTTCTTCTCGTTGTTGCAGACTAGGATATGACGTATCCTGTCTTGTTTTGTCTCGTTGTTGCAGACTATGATGTGGTGTCTCCTGTCTTGTTTCGTCTCGTTGTTGCAGACTAGGGTGTGGTGTCTTCTGTCTTGTTTCGTCTCGTTGTTGCAGACTAGGGTGTGGTGTCTTCTGTCTTGTTTCGTCTCGTTGTTGCAGACTAGGGTGTTACGTCTCCTGTCTTGTTTCGTCTCGTTGTTGCAGACTAGGGTGTGGTGTCTTCTGTCTTGTTTCGTCTCGTTGTTGCAGACTAGGATGTGGTGTCTCCTGTCTTGTCTCGTTTCGTTGTTGAAGACTAGGATGTGGTGTCTCCTGTCTTGTCTCGTTTCACTGTTGAAGACTAGGATGTGACGTCTCCTGTCTTGTTTCGTCTCGTTGTTGCAGACTAGGATGTGACGTCTCCTGTCTTGTTTCGTCACCCAGGTTATACCTTGGTAAAGGGTTATTATTTCATTGCAGACAGTGAAGCCCGATCAGTCCTCGTGTCATCACTGTTTGTTACTTGTTAGAATGTATCTACAGTTTCTGACATGGCCAAAATGCACCCTTTCCATGCGCTATTATAAAAATCTAATCAATATGCATAATGTTATTATTTATTTCATAAATAGTCATGGAATATAGGTTTAAGTGGATTTAGTGAGTTTCTACTGTACATATATACAGTTGAACTTCGATATCCCGAACTTCAAGTGACCATTCAAATTACTTCGAGATAACAAAAGTTCGAGTCATCCGATTCTACTTCGGAACACTTTCTCAAGTTCACTGCTAAATGCAGATCTAAAGTAATGCTGAAAGCTCCTATGGGAACCTTTAGCATTACTTTTGACCTGCATTAACCTGTCACATGCGTTTCTAGATATGCGTAGTGATACATTGTAGAATAATTATCTATTGTACTGTTAAGAAGGACCGAACTCTTAATCCGAGTTCGAAATATCGAAGTTCCAATGTACAGTAAAACCCCGCTAATGCGACCACCAAAACGGGGCATAATTCTGGGTGGCAGAGGCAGGTGGTAGCTTAATGCAGGACGAAAGTTATGTAGCAAGCTCCTATATGAGCTTTCTGCATAACTTTCGTCCTGCATTAAGCAACCACCTGCTTTAGACGACATCAGTGGCTGTTTATTAAGTGGTCGCATTAGCGGGGTTCCAATGTTTATGGAGTGAAGACTCACACACACGGTGGTGAATGAATTCTACATGTACACTGCTATTGTTATTTAAGTCATTAATTTCCCATAATGTGTTGGCACACGTTGTCTTCATTTAACCTTTATCCCACTAACTGCCACTTCGGCCGCATTTGCAAACAGATTGGATCCAGATGCGACGCCGAGTAACTCCGCGTCTCACCAGGACCCAAGCCGTATTGCACTTGGTCAATAACTTCTCACAACGTTTGCCATGTCGCTTCACAAATTGTTCCTCAACAGCTTGGTCGAGTTATGAGTACTCAATATCGCACCAGATCCATACTCGGGCAGCCATTATTGTTTCAGTGCAAGATAAGGGTTAATGAGATGTGCAAACCTGGTTGTGTACAGTAGAACATATCTTAAGTGGTCGTCAAAAAGAGGTCTAAATATGGGTATGTAAGGCAGGTGGTAGCTTAATACAAGGCAAAAGTAATACAGAAATCTCTTGTAGGAGCTTTTTGCATTACCTTTGCCTTTGCATTGAGCAACTAACTACTTTTTAAGACGCCTATGTCCACTAAATGAATGACCGCTTAGGACGAGTTTAATTGTACAAAACGTAAACAGCCCAGTTATCAATAATCGTACAAGAGGTGCTCCGAGCAACAGATAAATGTGTGTACTCGGATACTAAAATCCTCATTTCTTCGAGATTCTTAAGACTAGTCACAACATAGGGTATGGTGGAGAAATGAAGGAAATATTCTTGAAAATGTATTAATGTACGCATCTTATCAAGACGTCTGGGTGCAATGAGTACACCTGTTCAATATGAAAACATTGTTTGCGGTCAATCTGATATTTACCCTAATTCCGCTGTAAACAAAATGTCCACCCAAATTTGGATCTTGTATAATTTTGAGTCCGTAAGCTTTCGATTCCATCAAGCTATTTAGAATATATTTACCAAGTGTTAACCCATTCCCTCATATTGACGACTTTTGACGACTCTGTAAAAGTCACTTTGTGAAACCATTGTGATAAATGGAGCATTTGCTCCTATAGGAGCAAATGCTCTATTTACCACATTGGTTTCAAACTACAAAATTCTAAAAGTTTCCTTTTCTATAGTAAATGCTCCTTTTCGAAAGATTTATTCAAAGAGGTTGTATCTAAAAATAGCATATGAGGTAATGTGTTAATACATGTGTACACAGGCATTTGAAAAAACTATGGACCCATTGTCAAACAGCTATTATTCATTATTCATTAGTCCAAATGAGATACCGAGTCAGTCGAACATATACGTTGATATACACATACCGAGTCAGTCGAACCTATACGCTGATATACACATACCGAGTCAGTCGAACCTATACGTTGATATACACATACCGAGTCAGTCGAACATATACGTTGATATACACATACCGAGTCAGTAGAACATATACGTTGACATACAAATACCGAGTTAGTCGAACCTATACGTTGACATACAAATACCGAGTTAGTCGAACCTATACGTTGACATACACATTCCGAGTTAGTGGAACATATACGTTGACATACACATAACCTTTCCATGATTACTCTTGTGCAATGTATGGTTCTTCTTTTTAACTCTTTTGGCGCCAAATTTAAAAGTGTCGTCTGCAAGAATAATTTCATATTAAATATAATTCTAAACTAAATAATAAAGGTATATAGTAAAACATTTGTTTTTAAAAACCCTGTATGCCTGGTCTAAAAAATACAGAAAACAGTGAAGTCCCAGGTCAGATGCCGCTTTTTCAAGGCGTCATCTGACCTGGGACTGCACTGTTTTAAATGGTGCCAACAGGCCACATTGGCGCCGAAAGAGTTTAGCATATTACATTTAACTGTCTGATTTTTACATTTTGGTCAAAATATCATGTGACCAATTAGAAAGTTTCTGAGCGTTCATAGTGGGGAAATGGGCTTTTAAAATTATTTTAATGTTACGAATATATGTACAACTTTTTGTGATGACAGATTTAATCGAATCACTGGCAGAATATAACTTTAAATAGTTGCAGACTTCATCATGTTGTTTTGAAACAATTCATGCCAACCAACTATAGCACCGTGAATGTTAATTAGATTAGATTTTTAATTAGATTTTTAGTCAGATTTTCAATTAGATTTTTAATTAGGTTTTTAATTAGATTAGAAACACACAGAACAGTCCATGATCAGAGAGATCAATTCAATTCAATATTCTATTATGCACTTAGGCATCCGGTCCATACACGAGTAACATAATACAATACTAAGTTCAATACATATTAAGCGTGATCCTACACGAACTTTCTGATCTTGATTTACTTCGTTTGTAAATGCGCAGTTATGTTTATCAAGTAAAGGGTTATTCAGACCAAATTTTGTAGGTCAACCCGTCAGTTAAAAATAATTTGTCTCACAGTAATTTGATGAGAATTTAATAGCTCACCGAAGCTACGACGGATCTGTTACTGTCTGATGTATGACTTGTAATCTTCGAATTTAAACCACCATTTATATTCGTTGTACGGCAATTATAAACAAGTAAGGCGACGCTATTTTGCACAGGCATTCTTTCTAATTAAACACCATGACTAATCACATATGTATTTAGCTATATCTACCCGTTTTCGCATTTAGTTTGTGATATTGGTCTAAGAATGCGTCCGTAAGGCTGGTGGTAGTTTAATGCAGATAAAAAAAATGCAGTAATGCTTTCTGCATTATTATAACCCTGTATTAAGCAACCACCTGCTTTTAAATCTCCTATGTTCAATAAATCAATCACCGCTTAAGATAGGTTCTCCTGTATGAATTGCAGACACCGCGTTGTTCAATAACATGTAATGGGTTTGAACGCATACAGCTAAGTCTTGCCGAAGTGATCACGTGATTCATTAACATAGGAGCCTTTAAAGCAGGTGGTAGCTTAACCCATTACCTCATAGGCTTTTTTTAGATTCAGCCGCTTTGAATAAATCTACCGAAAAGGAGCATTTACTATAGAAAAGGAAAATTTTAAAATCGTGTAGTTTTGAAACCATTGTGATAAAAATAGCAGTTGCTCCATAGGAGCAAATGCTCTATTTATCACAATGGTTTTCAAGAAGTGACTTTTATAGAGGCGTAGAAAGGCGTATTTATGGAGGAAAGTATCACTTTTGTCCTGTATTAACCCATTCCCTCCTAGACTATTTTATACCCAACCTCTTTGAATGAATCTATTAAAAAGGGACATTTACTAGAGAAAAGGAACATTTTGGAATTGTGAAATTTTGAAACCATTGTGATAAATAGCACAATGGTTTCAATAATGACCTTTACAAAGCCACCAAAAGGAATCAGTAGGAGGGAATGGGTTAACTCATTCCCTTCTAGTGACGCATTTTGGCGCCTTTGTAAAAGTCACATTTAGAAACCATTGTGATAAATAGAGCATTTGCTCCATAGGAGCAAATGCTCTATTTATCTCAATGGTTTTAAAACTACACAATTATATGTTTTGCCTTTTCTCTATTTAATGCTCCTTTTCGGTAGATTAATTCAAAGATGTTGGATCTAAAAATAGTCTATGAGGGAATGGGTTAAGCTACTATCTTTCTCAGAAATCCATAATTAGACTTCTTTTGAGTGGTCCTATTATCGAGACGTATCTGTACGAATGTTTCCTAATGGTCGTATTATCAAGACGTATCTGTACGAATGTTTCCTAATGGTCGTATTATCGAGACGTATCTGTACGAATGTTTCCTAATGGTCGTATTATCGAGACGTATTAGTACGAATGTTTCCTAATGGTCGTATTATCGAGACGTATCTGTACGAATGTTTCCTAGTGGTCGTATTATCGAGACGTTTTTGTACGAATGTTTCCTAATGGTCGTATTATCGAGACGTATTTGTACGAATGTTTCCTTAATTAGTACACATTTAAATCCTTTACCTAATATATATTCATGTAACAAATGGTGAACGTATGGCTATTAATTAGAATAATGATGGTTTTATGATAGCATAGTTATGAGCACGACATTAATTGCCATCACATGAAATACGCAAACAGGACAGACTGCTACATGAGCTGGGTATGCGCTGTTTTCAAATGCGCAAAGCACGCCACTATCAATTAAAGTATTTTAGCTATGAAAATTGAATATCGCTTAAGCCGGTGCCAGGGTGCATGAGTAGTGGTGCACTTTTAATAACTTCTCATGAACAGACTCGGTAAAACCAAATCGGAATCTTTTCGCATTGCTTCTTTTGCTTTCGAAGGATTTCTTACTTTCAGAATGAATGCAGTCGAAATGTGTAATTCGTGTTTTACTGTGACATTTTTTTTATTAATCCTTAATCCATTCCCTCCTTGTGACGCCTTAGGGAGGCATATGTAAATGTCACTTTTTGAAACCATTGTTAGAAATAGAGCATTTGCTCCCAAGGAGCAAATGCTCTATTTATCACAATGATTTAAAAACTACACAATTCTAAAAATGTCATTTTCTTTAGTAAATATCAAATAATTTAGCTCCAAATCAGACGCAGACCTCGCAATTTCAAGCATTTGCAAGCAGAGTAGACCTATATCAAACGGCTCCTATAGGAGATCAGAGTCTGCTCTGTTTGCTTTGGCATGATATAGATATGATTCTACAGTTTTTGTCAAAGTAAAATACTCCATTGAAAGTGTATACACGTTATACATAGACATTGAGCTCATAAATATTCATGTTGTCATTATTTCTTACATGAATACAGAAAAGTGAAATAGTTAATTGAACAGTCACTTAGCGACCAAGTTTGCCAGTTGTGGTTCAAACGTTTATTGTTTATTTAAATATCAAACATTAAAGAAGTAATTTATTCAACGCATCTTGAGCTGCCAGTAACAATAATAATATCTTATAACGTTTCAATAAATCCCCTAACACTGTTTTAATCAATTTGGGCAAACAGACGGAGCGTCTGGCTGGACGTCTGGCCAAATATATTTAATTATGCATATCGTACCCTCTAAAAGTGATTCCCATTTGCTTATCTCTTTCGCTGCCAAATACTTTGTCGTCTGCTGCAATTTTCATGTTTTTAAATTTGTATTCCTGTTACTTTCAAAAACATTACCATAGTAACAAACAGTCTGGATACTGATGGGCCCGAGTTATTCGGCGTCTCATCGGGATCCAAACTACATGTCTGTATTCTTTTGATTCCCTGATTAACCCATTCCTTCATACATCATGTAAGCTATTTTTAAACCCGGCCACCTCGAATAATTCTACTGAAAAGGAACATTTACTGGAAAAAAGGGAAATTATGCAATTGTGTAGTTTTTAAACCATTATGATAAATAAAGCATTTACTCATATATATGCTCTATATATTGCAATGTTTTCAAAAAAAGTCTTTTACAGAGGCATCAAAAGGCGTCATTAAGAGGGAATGGGTTGGAGGATATAGGAATGGCATTAGTAGTATACCTGTATTGGTATTTGTAGGCGAACGAAAATAATTCAGTTTATTTTCTTAAATCCCCTAACCTTTAATCGCATTCATCTTAACCCATTTGCTCAAAGGCTATTTTAGACTCAACCTCTGAATAAATCTACCGAAAAGGAGCATTTACTAAAGAAAGGGAAAACAACATAAAAATTGTGTAGTTTTGAAACCATTGTACTGATTATAGTAAATAGAGCATTTGCTCCTATTAAGCAGAATTAATGCTCTATTTATCACAATGATTTCAGAAAGTGAATTTTTACAGATTCGCCAAAAGGCGTCAAAGTGTAAGTTTCATGTAAACACTTATAGTAAAGTATACTTCAACATGTTGCTCGTGACACAATACATGTATACAGTATAACCTCTCTTAACCGGAATTCTAGTAGATAAGAATTTAGACACTTTTAGACAGGTGGCTGCTTAATGCAGGATGAAAGTCATGCAGAAAGCTCCTCTAGGAGCTTTCTGCATGACTTTCACCCTGCATTAAGCTGCCACCTGTCTCCAAGACCGATATTCATACTAAATTTAACCGCCGGTTAAGAGAGGTTTTACTGTACATGATGAAACAATATGTTTCACTCAACAATATATTGCCAGTAAAATTTGAGATGAAATGGTACAGATATTAGTTAATAAATACAGTAGAACCTATCTTAAGCGACCATTAAAAATAAATCTTGAATTTTAAAACAGATGGTAGCTTAATGCAGGACAAACGTGATACAGAAAGCTCCTATAGGAGCTTTCTGTATTACTTTTATCCTGCATTAAGCAACCACCTGTTTTTCAAGACTCATATATTCAATACATTAATGTTCGCTGAAAACATGTACTACTGTAAATTGTTTCACAGAGTTTTGTTACACTATTGGTGACAGATTTCTGCATGAATTTCACCCTGCATTAAGCAGCCACCTACCTAAAAGTATCTAAAGTCTTCTCTTAAAACATTCTGGTTAAGAGGGATTTTACTGTATGTGACTCAGCTTGCTATATCGGTTAAGAATGCACGGCAGTTAATCATACATTCAAACAGAAATAAAGGCACACATACAAGCCTTACTGGGTCATAGAGTTGCGTAACATTTGGTTGTTGTTTGAAAAGAACAGAAGCGTGCGCCAAAACATGCATCGTAATACGTGCATTTAGTCTAAATTTACTGTAACTATAAGCATATCCTTTGAGAGCCTTCTGCATGACTTTCACACCACATTGAGTAGCCACTTGCCTAAAAGGGTATACATTTCATGCCCCCAACGGCGGGCATACAGTAATCGCATTGTCCGTCCTTCCGTCTGTCCGTCCGTCCGGCCGGCCGGCCGTCCGTCTGTCATTCTATCCGTCCGTCCTAAATTTTGTGTCCCTTCTATAACCTTTTTTTATCTGTAAATGAAGGTAAAAATAACCTGGCATAAATGTTCACCATACAAAGACGATGTGTTGAGTTCAACTCCCTGGTCCATGGGTCAAAGGTCAAGGTCATCCTTCAGGGTCTAAGGTCGGGGTGGCATAAGTGTTTCACAAACACACTTTTGTTCTATTCAAAAATTCGAATTATCGAGAACTTAAAAAGCAGTAATAAAAAGTAGTAATAAAAAGTAGTAATAAAACTTGTACTGGATTAAATATAACAGAAAGTCTTATTTTGTATTTCTCGTTACACGTATTAAGTACCAAACTGATGTATGCAAATAAGGCTGAAACGACTGTCTTACTTCAGCAATATTAGACAAACTAAGACGAGTACCATAAAACCCCTCAAAACTGGCGTTAAATTTGGTATAAATATTGGTCTTAGAGACAGGTGGCAGCTTAATGCAGGGTGAAAATCATGCATGACTTTCGCCCTGCATTAAGCAGCAACCTGCCTCAAAGTATCTAAATTCTTCTCTCCTAGAATTCCGGTTTAGAGGGGGTTTACTATATATGTAAAACAAAGGGGGTGTTCAATCAGTTCCGGGTTAGAGCGGTTTTACTGTATATGTATCACAAAGGGGTGTTCAATCAGTAACTTCCCCAGTCCTCCTTGCGGCTGTCATCACATACTTGCCCAGAATAAACACAACACTATTTATTGCACACCCGTTTATAAACGGTTGATGATAGGAATTGGGGGAAGGAAATCGAACACGTTGGCCTGCCAGGTATATTATCTAAATGATTTATATTCAAAATGGAATGGCCTATTAGTGGTGAAACTGTATACATGTAGTGAATTTGCTAGAGGTATTCTATTTGCAAACAATTAAGACCTTCTGATGGAAGTTGAACTGTGTGGTAGTAGACATTATAGTAAGTGTGGTATAAATGAAAAGTATAAACTTACTATAATGAAGACCTTGATCAAAGGGAGACTGCAGGAAATGTCTTTTTGCACATGCCATTACATTTGCTCCCCGAATTCCGAGAGTTAATTTGAACCATGCTTTCTGTAGGTTGGCTCATTTTTCAGTGGATCGCCTAACATACAGTTAAAACCATTATGTTGTTTAAAGTTAAAACCATTATGTTGTTTACCAATCAATCAATGTTACAATCAATCTATTTCGCAACAATCAGTGACAGAACAGGGTTTCAATCACCATTCGTTTTCCTGACACTGCTTCTCAAGCTAAGAAGCTGGTCTGGCAGTTGGTCTGGCAATAACTCGGCGTCTGATTTGGAGCCCAGCAGTTAGATATTCGACCCATAGTTTATATAAAAAAAGATCGATTCGGAAATCAGTGAAAAGTTAAGCAGATCCGGGTCCATGCTTATAAAGCTTTTAGTTGAGTCTGAGTTTTGTTCTCAAGCTTTTGATTGGTCAGATTTGAGTTCTCAAGCTTTTGATTGGTCAGATTTGAGCCAAAGGCTCAAATCTGACCAATCAAAAACTTGAGAACGAACTCAGACTCAGCTAAAAGTTTTATAAGCATGGACCCAGGGATTGAACAGGCTTCATTTCTTCAGTATAAGAAAAGTAACCTTATTGTTGACCTTATTCATCAAATTTATCATATACGGTAAAACCTCTCTAAACCGAATGTTCAATTTAGTATAAATATCAGTCTTTGAGACAGGTGTCAGCTTAAATCAGGGTGAAAGTCATAGAGAAAGCTTTCACCCTGCATTAAGCAGCCACCTGCCGAAAAATATCTAAATTATTCTCTTCTAGAATTCTGGTTTAGAGAAATTTTATTGTATTCTTGTAAACATGTTATATGAAACACCAAACGTATAGTTTCAAATGTCTCTGTTAATATTTGCGTGAGTTAATTTATACATGTATGTCAAACGTGTTTCTTTAATTATATCATTATAGGATATTTTAGACCCAACCTCTTTGAATAACTCTACTGAAAACAAGCATTTACTAAAACAATGGGAATTTTTAAAACTTGTGTGGCTTTGAAACCAATGTGATAGATAGAGTACTTGCTACTATGGTGCAAATGCTCTATTTATCACAATGGTTTCAAAAAGTGACTTTTACAGAGGCGTCAAAAGGCATCAATTTGAAGCAATGGGATAGTTATACAACTTTGTTTATTTATGGTTATACAAGTTTGTTTATTTATTCATTAAGTGATTTGCCACGTGTACCGTAGCGAATGATATATTACATGATTAAGTAAATAGAATGTGATGCACACGTGTTTATTTGTATTGTAATGAATCGCCAACCTAACATCTCTCCCATTCACTATATTACATATCACCAAGTCCCAGAGAAATTCTCAGCAACGCATTCCTACTATTAATATAACAAATGAATATAAACCACAACAATTTCATATATGCTAAGCAGATATGGTGTTTTGCTGGGAAGGCATAGGAAACATGCAACATCTTGGATACATAACAAATAAAGACAAACATAAACAGAAAGCTATTTCAAATAATTGACAATGTGGTAAATATATTTTTGAATAATTATAAAGTTAAAAAAGGAAGGGTTTCTTGGCAAATTGGAAAAGTCAATTTAGTTGTAATTCCTTAATATTGCTAATTAACCCTTTCCTTCATAGGCTATTTTTAGACCCAACCTCTTTGAATGAATCTACCGAAAAGTAAAAATTTAGAATTTTGTAGTTTGAAACCATTGTGATAAATAGAGCATTTGCTCCTATAGGAGCAAATGCTCTATTTATCACAGTGGTTTCAAGAAGTGGTTATTACAGAGGAGTAGAAATGCGTATTTATGGAGCAAAGGGTTGAGCTGAGTGTACGACCCGACAGCAAACGTTTCAATACGGATACATTGTAAATCTTAAAATACATATCGCGTGTTTTGGGCATGGCGTTGGTCAGTGACAACAACGGTGTCAGCGACTTGAGCATAGCGTTGACCATTGCCATCCTCCTGGTCAGAGGCTTGAGCATGGCGTTGACCAGTGCCATCCTCCTGGTCAGAGGCTTGAGCATGGCGTTGACCAGTGCCATCCTCCTGGTCAGAGGCTTGAGCATGGCGTTGACCAGTGCCATCCTCCTGGTCAGAGACTTGAGCATGGCGTTGACCAGTGCCATCCTCCTGGTCAGAGACTTGAGCATGGTGCTGACCAGTGCCATCCTCCTGGTCAGAGACTTGAGCATGGTGCTGACCAGTGCCATCCTCCTGGTCAGAGACTTGAGCATGGCGTTGACCAGTGCCATCCTCCTGGTCAGAGACTTGAGCATGGTGCTGACCAGTGCCATCCTCCTGGTCAGAGGCTTGAGCATAGCGTCGATCTAGACTAATCGCCACGTCAGAGTCTTTATAATAGCGTTGACATAAATCAACCATCACATCAAACACTAAGCACTGCGTTGACCTCGTGCTCGTGTTCGAAACCTGAGCATACCGTTGACCCATGCCAACTGCCTCGCAAGAGACTTGAGCATACCGTTGACATAGACGAACCAACACATCAGAGACTTGGGCATAGCGTTGACCTAGACCAACTGCCTCTCCAGAGACTTGAGCATACCGTTGACCTAGGCCAACTGCCTCCCCAGAGACTTGAGCATACCATTGTCATAGACGAACCAACACATCAGAGACTTGGACATAGCGTTGACCTAGACCAACTGCCTCCCCAGAGACTTGAGCATACCGTTGACATAGACGAACCAACACATCAGAGACTTTGGCATAGCGTTGACCTAGATCAACCACCGCGTTAGAACTTGAGCATACCGTTGACTTGGGCCAACTGCCCCTCCAGAGACTTGGGAATAGCGTTGACCTAGATCAACCACCGCGTCAGATTTGAGCATAGCGTTGAAATAGACTAACCGCCGCGTCAGATACTTAAGCATACCGTTGACCTAGATCATCCCACAGCGTCAGAGACTTAAGCATACCGTTAACCTAGGCCAACCACCCTCAAAATACTTAAACATACCTCTGACTTAGACTAACCTATACGTCAGAGACTTGAGCATAGCATTAACCTAGGGCAAACTTACGAACAGTGTTGACGTATACCAGCTATTGTATCAGAGACTTGTATACTGTTAAAAGTTTACTGCTTACAATGTTTGTAAAAGACATATGTTGATACGGGGCAGTGTATGACCTGCTCTAATACTTTACCAATGCCAACCGTGGCTTTAATGTACAATTTCACCCGCGCCTTTATGATACAATATCCTCCAGAACAGTCTACTCATAACTAAAACTGTACATGCAGCACGCGCAGGAAGATTATTTGGTTACCATTGCAATTGATTTTAATCCCGACCAGATTCCGTTTAGATACATCGTCTCACAGAGATATATACATTAGTTGATACTGAGACTGTGGAGATCTGGTTCACAACTACGTTGAACACGGTCGTCAGTCTGATTCACATTGACATATCAGTCTACAGCAATAACATCTGGGTCCATGCTTATAAAACGTTTAGTTGAGTCTGAGTTCGTTCTCAAGTTTTTGATTGGTCAGATTTGAGCCTTGCTCAAATCTGACCAATCAAAAGCTTGAGAACTCAAATCTGACCAATCAAAAGCTTGAGAACGAAACTCAGACTCAACTAAAAGCTTTATAAGCATGGACCCTGTACTGCATAGATGAACTGGGGTGTTTGAAACGCACAGAAATAGCACTTGAAACACATTCTTGTATAAATGAGGAAGTGTAGCTCGTGCAGCTGTTAATCCCTTCTCATTCTTGAAAATATAATGTCTGTTCTGCTCTGCTATAACCTATTCCCTAATATTGAAGACACTGTAAAAGTCACTTTGTGAAATCATTGTGATAAATAGAGCATTTGCTCCTATAAGAGCAAATGCTCTATTTATCACAATGGTTTCAAACTACAACAATTTAAAATTTTCCTTTTCTCTAGTTAATGCTCCTTTTCGGTAGATTTATTCAAGGAGGTTGTAGCTAAAAATAGCCTATGAGGTAATTGGTCTAAAAATAGCCTATGAGATAATGGGTTAATTTTACTTCTGATTTGTTCTAACTTTTGAGAAACTACTGACCGAGTGTCAAACAGTTTGGATCCTGATGAGACGCCGAGTTACTCGGATACTTATCTGGATCCAAACTGGGTGCTAGTCATGTAACACTTTGCATGGGAAGGTTTCACCGTTATTGTGATATCCGTATTCTGACAGACATTTGAAAAAAAAATATTGGACGCAGATGAAACGGTCGCGTAACTCGGCATCTTACTCGGCATCTTACTCGGCTGAATCGTTTCTATAAAGTTAAACAAATGGGAAGAAAATAAAACGTGCATTAGAATGGAGTTTAACCCATTCCATCACAGGCTAATCTTAGACCCAGTCTGTTTGTATAAATCTACTGAAAAGTAGAATTTACTAGTAAAAAGGTAAAATTTAGAATTTAGTAGTTTTGAAACCATTGTGATAAAAAGAGCATTTGCTCGTATGGTTTGAAAAGGTGTCTATATGACGGAATGGGTTAATAACCCGGCGTCAAACGGTGTCTATATGACGGAATGGGTTAAGAATACATCGTTTTTAAAACAGGTGAAAAGTTAAGACTGTCAGTTTCATTGGGTACTAATCACATGTTCAGCCCCTCATTAAATGCACCACATAAGTTTAAATGGTAATTGCTTTAACAATGATTTGAAACAGGTGTTGACACTTTACATAAACTAGATTGCAGTATTTCAACGTTTGAAAAATAAATAAATTGATAAATGTCGGTTACCTATGTTTCGAAAAAATAAAAAAGTTAATAAACGTCATTTTTACTATGTTTATACAGACACAGTTGATAAATGGTTGGTTGTAAAATTAGCACGACTTGTGATCAATCAAAAAAACGTTTGTAAACACCGTATGTTTAAACAGAAATAGTATTCTCATAAAAGTATGTAAATTGTTTTAGAAAAGTGTACATATGTCAACAATCAACATGATTCCTAGTGATATGCCAATACGAATATTGTATTGATGCATTAATTCCATAAATACGCCATTATACGTCTTTGCCAACAGAGAAGACCCATACCCTATAGGAGCCGTCTGATCAGGTTCTTCTCTGTTTGTTTATTACATGATATAGATATGATTGTATAAGTTCTGTCATCGCCAACTATTCATGTGTCGATGATATATAATAAATATGGAAAAATAGTCAAACAGGTGAGGGAGAGCCACATACGAAAAGACACCGCACCAAACACCATCAAACAAGAAACGGACACTTGTTCTAAGTGATATTCATGACGTCATTATTGTGTTCATGAATATTGAGTAATTAAAGGGTTAATAAAACTAATTAGGAACACATAATAATACTGCCTCGGATCACAATAATGATAATTTATAATGTTTTATCATTTATGAACTTTTCTTATAAACTGGGAGTAAAATGGGATACAAGTTCATGTATCAACCGCTGACGTGTGTTGAATAATAAATACAACGGAGGTCCAGATAAGATGCGTAAATTTAAACATTTTCAAGAATAACTCCTTTATTTCTCCACCAAATCCTTGACTGTGACCACTCTTTAGAATCGTCTCGAAGAGACGATTCTAAAGAGTGGTCACAGTATAGGATTTGGTGGAGAAACGACGATTTTAGTTTTTTGGTATAAATCGTTATTTGTAGCTCTGATACACTGGTGATCGAACAATCATTAGCAAACTGGCGCTTGAACCCAGAGCAATAGATACATGTGCGTACTAATATACTAAAATCGTCATTGCTCCACCAAACCCTGTGTTGTGATCACTCTTTATGACGTTTTAAGTATGTATGTGAGTAGGCACCTTTATTCGTTTCTCTGTTTTGTTCTACAATTGTTACTCACAAAACCGGGCTCTTCCAAATAGGTGGCTGCTTAACGCATTCCAAAATTAATGCAGAAAACTTGTTTGAGAACTTCCTATATACCACGTGTCCTGCGTGTAATTACCACCGGCTAAACAGGATCTGCTCTGTTTGCTTATTGAATAAAGTTGGTCCGATTCTTCAAATTCAGCCATAGCCACATTCTTTTATTTTCATTAGCTTTAACCCATTACCTCTTAGGCTATTCTTAGATACATCATCTTTGAATATTTCTACCGAAAAGGAGCATTAACTAGAGAAAGGGAAATTTTTTAGAATTTTGTAGTTTGAAACCATTATGATAAATAGAGCATTTGTTCCTATAGGAGCAAATGCTCTATTCATCACAATGGTTTCATAAAGTGACTTCTACAGAGTCGTCAAAAGTCGCCAATATGAGGGAATGGTTTAAATTTATAAAAGATAATCTAATTTATATTCACGGTGTCATTCTGTGTTAAATGAATATTTACGGAGTAAGGAGTTAATACGTAACCTGGCACCACTGTATATGCTATATATTACCAGACTTGGACTTTTTCGAAGCTCCGTTAAGTCTTACATGTGTACGGTGCCTGTACGCAACTCATTGATTGTATTCTTTCTAATACTCACAGACGCACTGACAGCAGTATTCAGGCAATTAGCGTCATTTCTAAACACTGCTGGCTTCTTAGACAGACGTATGTTGTTGTTCATTATCTTATCTCGTTACGATAAACATACACAACCACATTCCCCCACCCCAACATACAAACAAGTCCAACGGTACGTTCAAGTTTTGTTTGTTATCATATGTTTCTTGTCTACATCGTTTTTATCCTTGATGATCACAACCATTATTCATGGAAAAAAGTAAGAAGACTCATTTAGCTATCAATTGATCTTTACCTTAACTCTTGTGTCAATAGATACGTATTTTCTGTGCCTTTGCAATTAGAGTAGACCCAGATCAGATGGCTCCTACTACAGGGTCTGCTCTGTTTGCTTTTGATATAATATATATCTGGTTCTACACTTTTTTTATATTGATTAAAGTATCATGTGTTCATTTGTTACTATAAAAATACTGCTAATTGATATGCATCATATCATTACTTCTTACATGAATATTCATGGGGTTATGGGTTAAGTATTAAAACACGTGGTTAGAAAATAATAATTCACGTGCCATATTATAAATACGAGGGGTGTTCCATAAATAATGTCATCTGTGCTTTATTTCGCGGAAATCGTGTCGATTGAGTGATCACTGGCTCGTGACACAGGTAAATATCTCGTCCACACGTTCACTTTCCTCGGTACAGTGTACATCGTTTCATAGCCTATTCGTTAGACTATACACAAAATGACAGGAAAACGAGCTGAAAATGTTCTTGAAATTAGGGCCTGTATAAAAGGTAGGTCATTACTCGGCATAAAGGCTGTAGATATTCACCGCGAGGTGTGTGACATTTATGGGGAGGGCCAAATGTCCCACAGGACTGTTTGTAGGTGGGTAGCTAAATTTAGTGCTGGGCAGCAGCAACTGAAAGATGCTGCTCGCCCAGGTCGTCCTGCAACAACTACGACCAAAGGTAACATAGAAAAAATCCGAAATATCCTCAAAACTGATGCTCGATTCACCGTAAGACAATTGGCTCGAATGACAAACTTGTCGTTAGCAAGAGTTCATGCAATTTTGAAGAAACACCTAAAAGTTAGAAAGATAAATGCAAGATGGATACCCCGTTTGTTAACGGATGAGCAAAAGAAGACGCGTGTAACAATGGCAAAAAAACTTCTCAAAATGTACCCAAAATATAGTAAAAAGGCTTTTGATAATATAGTCACTGGTGATGAGACCTGGGTGTATTATTTTGAACCAAAGCGGAAGGTTTCCAACCGAATATGGGCCACTAAAAATGCTAGACGCCCAAGTATTGCCAAACGAATACGAACGGTAAAGAAGGTTTTGTATGCTATTTTTTTTCACTAATAAGGGCCCAGCTATTCAAATCCCGGTGCCAAAAGGCAGAACGGTCACAGGCAAGTTCTATAAAAACGTTGTTCTGAGAAAATTGAAGAACTACTACAAAAGTAGCCGCCCCAAAACAGGACTTAAGTATGTCCGACTTTTGCATGATAATGCACCCGCTCACAAGGCACGTATTGTGACTGACTTTTTGGAGTCAGAGAAGGTTACCGTCCTTCCGCACCCACCGTATTCGCCAGACCTGGCCGCCTGCGACTATTTTCTCTTTCCAAAACTTAAATATCATTTATCTGGAAGGAGATACAATTCGAGAAATGCCCTTGGATCTGCTGTTTATCAGTGTCTGATGGGTGTCCCCATTGAAGAGTATGAAAAATGCTTCCAAAAATGGATTGACCGGCTAAAAAGGTGTATTCTGGCTGGCGGAGAGTATTTTGAAGGGCAGAGCAAATTAAAATGAACAAAAGCACTTCCGCTATATGAGCACCGATGCAAGTGACATTATTTTTGGAACACCCCTCGTACTAAACTTAAAGTTCACAAATACATTACACGACGGTGGTAAGAAGTGCCTTGTACGAGAACCGTTAGTAGACATATGTATTTAATACAGAGTTATTCGCCTTTTTCAATGATTTGTCTCAGGAACCGAACTGAATATGTAAGATATTGGAGCCATTTTAGAAATGTTTAAATGTGGATATAGGACGTTTATAGCAAGTGTTGTGTACAAACACTATAACCTATTTTCAGTGAATATAAATTTATTCCACTTTGTTATGTTTTCTTATCTGAAGCATTATTCCAATGTTGTCGTCTTAAGACTTTTGGACATGGACATATATAGTAGGTCACTTTAACATTTTACTCCACAAAACACAGTTTAACCGTTCGCTTGCTGAATTTTAAAATGCATTTCTCCTTCTTTACCCTTGCCCTGTTGTATAATTACATATATCTTCACTGTGTACAAGTATTTCGCTGTGCAGTCACTGCTGTGGAGTGCACTGGTTTACACAATCAACATGTAAATATATATATATATATATATATGTGTGTATATTGACGTGAATAGCAAGCGAAGGGTTAATACTCCTGCAGGAGCTGTCTCATCTGGGTCTTCACTATTTACATGTGTGTATATTGACGTGAATAGCAAGCGAAGGGTTAATACTCCTGCAGGAGCTGTCTCATCTGGGTCTTCACTATTTACATGTGTGTATATTGACGTGAATAGCAAGCGAAGGGTTAATACTCCTGCAGGAGCTGTCTCATCTGGGTCTTCACTATTTACATGTGTGTATATTGACGTGAATAGCAAGCGAAGGGTTAATACTCCTGCAGGAGCTGTCTCATCTGGGTCTTCACTATTTACATGTGTGTATATTGACGTGAATAGCAAGCGAAGGGTTAATACTCCTGCAGGAGCTGTCTCATCTGGGTCTTCACTATTTACATGTGTGTATATTGACGTGAATAGCGAGCGAAGGGTTAACGCATTTACAATCAGAGCAGACCCAGATAAGACGACTCCTGTAGGAACCGTCTAATCAGGGTCTGCCATGTCTGCTTTTGGAAATATGTAGATATGATTCTACAGTTTTTAACACAGCATCATATTCTGTTTGTAATAATGCTATTATAAATATTTATCTAATTGATACATTATATATGATGTCATTATATCTTACTGAATGTTTATAAGTTTAAAATGTATTTTGAACGTATGAAAAAAACTATAATAACACATTCTTTTTAAGATATAAGACAGTTCGCAATCGATAATCTTAGATTTGTTCATTGAAAGCCATTATGTTTCTATAAAGCAATATACATGTAGTTTATGAATCGCGCGTAGATACAGTTAAACACATCCAAACCGGAATTCTAGTAGAGAATGATTTAGATACCTTTATACAGGTGGCTGCTTAATGCAGGATGACAGTCATGCTGAAAACTCGTAAAGCTCCTATGTAGGGGAGCTTTCTGGATGATTTTCACCCTGAATTAAGCTGCCACCTGTCTCCAAAATTGATATTTATACTAAATTGAACGTCCGGTTTAGATGGATTTTACTGTATAATATATTTATGTGTCCGGTTTAGAGGGGGTTTACTGTATAATATATTTATATGTCCGGTTTAGAAGGGGTTTACTGTATAATATAGTTATATGTCCGGTTTAGAGGGGTTTTACTGTATAATATATTTATGTGTCCGGTTTAGAGGGGGTTTACTGTATAATATATTTATATGTCCGGTTTAGAGGGGTTTTACTGTATAATATATTTATGTGTCCGGTTTAGAGGGGTTTTACTGTATAATATAGTTATGTGTCCGGTTTAGATGGATTGTACTGTATAATATATTTATGTGTCCGGTTTAGAGGGGTTTTACTGTATAATATATTTATGTGTCCGGTTTAGAGGGATTTTACTGTATAATATATTTATGTGTCCGGTTTAGATGGAATTTACTGTATAATATATTTATGTGTCCGGTTTAGAGGGGTTTTACTGTATAATATATTTATGTGTACTAATAGACATACCACGTTTAACCATCATCCGAAAAGATGGAACAGTTGCAGGAATACCGGTAGTAAAACATTTCAGCACAAGAAGGTTAAGCAAATAAGCCAAGAGCTACAGATAACGGTGCGTACCCAAATACTAAACTTGTTATTTCTCCACCAAACCGTATACTGTGACCATTCTTTAGAATCGTCTCTTCGAAACGATTCTGAAGAGTGGTCACAGTAGGTCGGGTACGTGGACGAATTTTCCACAATAATCATTTACCAATTATACATGTACGTTTACTGTTATTGAATAAAAGTAAAACGAAATGAAATAAAGCCTAAAAACAACATACTAACAAAAAAAGATATCGAAGAAACCAGGAGACGACATGGAAACATACTTCAAATAATATTACACGAGTGCGAACTGTTTGATTAAATTTAATAACCATTACTGCGAGTCTGGTGGATGCATCTAAAGGTTTTCTTATCATATTGGCATTTGTTAAAAGATATGTGCCAAAATGAAAATTGCATTCGCTCTGTAACTTTTAAACAAATGATAGAAAACAGATGCTTCGAAACAATTTGAAAGGTTTTTGTGTTGCTTTCTAAAGTTTTTTCAATCGTTTTGTCCTCAATACATTTTTCTTGCCGGTCTTTGATTCAGCGTGGCATTGCATGTATAGCACTATTGAATACAATACAATATGGATACTGTTGTCCAGCTCTAGGTTTCCTATTGTACACTAACCCCCACTAAACCGGAATTCTAGTTGAGAAGAATTTACATACTTTTAGGCAGGTGTCTGCTTAATTCAGGCTGACAGTCATGCAGAGAGGTCATAGAGGAGCTTTCTGCACGACTTTCACCCTGCATTAAGCTGTCACCTCTTTTGTTTACGTGCAAGTGAAATTACTGGGGCATATATTTTGTATCACATGCCACGAGATAGACTGCATGTAGTTAATGTCGAAAAAGCACTTTTGTGTTTATTAATTCATATTATATCCTCACATTATTTAAATTGGATGCAATCATTTGTTTTTGGCTTCATTGTGCTAACTGGGCATAAAATACATATTTTAAGACACCGATGTCGTGTAATTTTCAGACACTTATCCGAAATTTATCCATTATCATCCTAAAAATTATCCATTATCATTTATCATCCGAGAAAACAATTCCGTCTTTAACCTGCCATACAGCTGGGTCCATGCTTATAAAGCTTTTAGTTGAGTCTGAGTTTTGTTTGTTCTCAAGCTTTTGATTGGTCAGATTTGAGTTCTCAAGCTTTTGATTGGTCAGATTTGAGCCAAAGGCTCAAATCTGACCAGTCAAATGCTTGAGAACGTTCTCAACTTCTCCAACTCTGTTCGATTGAGAATTAAATTTAGCCTTTGACATACACTTTGATTTTGAGGCAGTTTTGTGTTGATACTGTTCGTAACCATTTAAAATGTCGTTAACGAACAATATCCAAGGGCATCATAAAAGTTGTAATACAGAGAAAATGGCAAATTTATGTTCACGACCTGTGGTGAAGTTATTTGAAATATTATATAAATATATTATACATTTGTTGTTACAGTTAAAAAGTGAATGAAAATGCTCATGTTACTGGAGCATTCTCTCGAGAGTTTGCTGTATTTCTGGGTGAATACCCGCTTCTGTATCGCATACAGTAGAACCTGATTTAACCCATTCCCTCCTAGACTATTTTTATATCCAATATTTTTGAATATTTCTACAGAAAACGAGCATTTACCTGTGAAAAGGAAACGTTTTAGAATTGTGTAGGCTTGAAACCATTGCGGTAAAGAGAGCATTTGTTACACAGGAGCAACCGCTTTATTTATCACAATCGTTTCAAAAAAACTTTTAAAAAGCGTCAGTAGGAGGGAATGGATTAAGCGCGGCCATCACATAGAGGTCTGGTTATGGGTCACTAAGGCGGGTGGTAGCTGAATGCAGGTAAAATGCAGAAAGCTGCTTTAAGAACTTGTGATAGAGCTTTCGACATTACTTAAGTTTTAAGACTCCTGGTTCCATGCTTAAAAAACTTCTAGTTGAGTCTGAGTTCGTTCTCAAGTTTTTGATTGGTCAGATTTGAGCCTTTGGCTCAAATCTGACCAATGAAAAGCTTGAGAACGAAAATCTGACCAATCAAACGCTTGAGAACGAACCCAGACTCAACTAAAAAGCTTTATAAGCATGGACCTTGTGTGCAATAAATGAATGTCCGTTTATCACATGTGCTACTGTAACCTTGTTGTTTGTCGCCCTTCAAATCATCTTTCCTATCTTGATTGTCCAGTTACTGTAGCATTGACTAAGATTTAAAACATTTATATAAAATGAAAGGCACGTGGACGTAAAATACAAACTAATTTTGTCGGGCAATTTGACCCTTTCTGGTGTTTTTCCACGATGGTCTCCCAACTCTGCAAGTTAATTCAACATTTTCTGCCAAACAGGTGCAGGCTCCTGTGAATGAAGATTTGGTTCTCGGCTTACTTGAACATTACATTGACAGAACTAGATGTTTGCGGTTTTGCAAATTTCTCGAGATTTTGTAGCACGCGTCATAAAATAATGTATAGCAAAAGGAGGAGACTGTGTGTTAATGGTGTGTGTGTCTATGGGGAAGAATGTGTTACCCGGTTAATTGGTGACGGGGTCGGGGATCTCCAGGGTCCTTAACCCCATCATCATATGTTGTTTAGAGACCCCGTCCCTTCCTCTCAGTCACATACCTCACAACATCGTCAGGCAATATGTTTCTGTTGGTTTTGCGTCTGTTCGTGTGAGAATAAAATTCAAATAGCTGGTACATTGTATCAGGATTAAACAAATTCAGATACACATGGTTTAGATAAATGCTATTTTCTTAAAGTACAGTCTGACTGTCAAACGTCGTCTGGAGAATGTTTGGAGTTCAGTTACTAGGTGTCCCATATAAACCAAAATTGTATAACCCTTAACTCCATGAATATTCATGTAAAAATATGACATCATAAATATTGATTAGATTAATTGTAATAATGGCTCATATACACAGAACGTTTTGTCCCTGGCAGCGACTGCAGACTCATATGTATATTATACCATAGGAACACAGAGCAGACCCTGCAGACTCATATGTATGTTATACCATAGGAACACAGAGCAGACCCTGCAGACTCATATGTATATTATACCATAGGAACACAGAGCAGACCCTGCAGACTCATATGTATGTTATACCATAGGAACACAGAGCAGACCCTGCAGACTCATATGTATATTATACAATAGGCACACAGAGCAGACCCTGATCAGACGGCTCCTACAAGAGCTGTCTGATCTGGGTCTACTCTATTTGCAAAGGCGTAGAATGGCATATCTCATGGAATAAAGTATTAACGGTTGGCTCGTATCAGTATGCATTTTATAAGTCATAATTGTTATAATAATGAGATAATGCAAAATGACAGGTGCTTCTAGAGTTGAATAAGGTCGCCCGTAAATATCACATATCTAACGTAGCCAGCAAGGTTACCCGTAAATATTACATATCTAACGTAGCCAGTAACGTCATCCGTAAATATCACATATCTAACGTAGCCAGCAAGGTTACCCGTAAATATCCAACATGGAGCGTAGCGACCAAGGTTACCCGTGAATATCACATTTCTCGAGTAGTTAACAATATTACGCGTACATATCACAGGTCTAGAGTAGCCTACATTTTACTCTATGGTAGTCAACAATGTTCCCCGTAAATAGCACACGTCTAAAGTATTCAACAAAGTTACCCATAAATATCACACGTCTAAAGTATTCAACACAGTTACCCATAAATATCATACGTCTATAGTAGTCAACATGATTATTCGTAAATTTCACACGTCTAGAGTAATCAACAAGGTTACCCATTAATATCACATCTGGGGTAACTAAAAATACTACGGTACCGTAAATATCGCACGTTTAGGGCAGACAACAAAGTTGCCTGAAAATGTTATACGTCTAGAGTAGCCAATATATCATGCCTACAATAGTCAACAAAGCTACCCCTAAATATCACAAGGCTGGAAAATGCATACGATGATAACTTACGACAGGCTTAAATATCACACGGTAATGCGCTGTAGCTGATAACGTATGGCAGTAAATATTAATAAGCAGGTACACATGTTCATATTTACTTTGACATTATCATAGTAGGAACAGAATTCATTGCTAAACAGTTATCAGAAAACGGTGTAGTATCTGACACGTGTCTGTGGTAATTGAGAATTAATGGTGTGGATGAGTATTATGATACATAGGTTAATTATTTCCAGGTGAAAATGTAAACAAACTAGACATTAATATGTTGAGCCTGCTGCGGGAGGATACCTAAGAACTTTGAGAACAGTTTGAATCTAGATCGGACGCGAGGAAATCGACGTATAATCAACATCCAAACAGTTAAAACATGTTTGTGGTATACTCCAAAACAATGCAATATTAGTCAAATATCAAAAACAGAAATCAGACTATGGTGGCTTGGCCTAGTGTTTGCACGTAGAGTTGATAACCCAGGGGTTCGGGGTTCGAATCCCGTCTGGACCAGCTCAACATTTCAGAGACGCTTTTCAGTGTCTCCCACCCGCACGAGGTTGCCTCCTCTTCACCCTGGGGTTAAAATGGGCATCTAAGAGAGTCACTAGCCCGTACTGCGGCCATATGAGCACTGCTCAATATTGTAGGCGAATGAATCAATGACTAGGGCAGTAAATGTACAGTCGGCTGAGCGGTCATTCGGACTGAAGGTAGACTATAACTAGGTACTTTTTACTAGTACATGTACATGTATCTGCTGATTAAATGTTCGCACAGGAGAGAAAACGGATGCTGTATGTTTCATTTTAATTTGTATTTATCACGCTGACAGCAATACCTAAAAAGCTGCAGTATTACACCTTACCACTGCTTGTCTGTAAGTCAGTTTGGCCAGTGTCTCAGTAAAGAGGATATGTCGTTCTCGATTAAAAAGAGAATGGCAACAGAGTGGTATGATTTTGTCGAAATATCTTGCGAAATTAGCATATTTATCTGATCGTGATCTACCCCGTCTGCAAATACGTGACAAGGCGTTTATATGTAGGAAATGGTTAAAGTCTGTTTAGGATTATATACAAATCTGTCTGAAATGTAGGATTTGTTAATGTAACAAAAACGCACAACCTGTTGCTCTGTCAATTATATCATTGAAACCGTGATATTTATTGTGACATTTAGTTTTTAGGATACAGTAAAACCTCTCTAAACCGGACGTTAAATTTACGGACAGGTGGCAGCTTAATGCAGGGCGAGAGTCATGCAGAAAGCTCCTCGAGGAGCTTTCTGCATGACTTTCACCCTGCATTAAGCAGCCACCTTCCTAAAAGTATCTGAATTCTTCTCTATTAGGATTCCGGTTTTACTGTATAAAGTTTTAACCCTTTCCTTCATACACACGCCCTTTCATGCATTTTCAAACAGAATAGACCCGGCTCTTATTGGAGCCGTCTGATCAGGTTCTGCTCTGTTTCCTTATATATTTATACAGATGTGATTCCAAGGTAAACGAATACCGTGTTTTTGTAGCATTATAGAAATTCATCTAATAAATATGCATGATGTCATTATTTCTTACATGACATAATTATTGAACAGGGAAAGGGTTAATTAATGTTTAAGTAAACAAAGCTTGAAAGTTTATTGCATTATTCTACAACCATAGCTAATATGTTTTGGCAGTTTGTGCTATTGTTTTCGCCAAATCCCATGACTGTTTTTCTGGCAAACATGCCATCAACCTCTAAGTTATTATCTTATAATTTGCATGCTTGTGCGTAAAATTCTCGTCTAATTTGACACATTGCTCTCCAGTGACATCAACGGTTTACTATCTTAAAAACTTAATTTGGCATATAATATATTCCTTACTAGACCACCGAAAACAAATTGGGGTAATCCCATATTGTTTTAACGGTGGAAGCCTACATACAACCGCTCCAGCATACACAAATCCTTGCCTAATTCCAACACGACCAGTCAAATTTTGAATGTATCTGTTGAAAATATTCGATTATAAGGGAACACCTATAAGTAGATTCAGCAGGAAAAGACTTATTAAAATCAGTATAATGTTAGATTAATATCTCGGCATTAGCATGCTTTGTCACATTTGCTGTCTCAGATATCTTAACCCTTCACTTGCTATTCACGTCAATATACCTACCTGTAAATAGTGAAGACCCAGCTGAGACAGCTCCTGCAGGAGCTGTCTCATCAGGGTCTGTACTATTTACAAGTCGATTGTGCAACCAGTGCACTTCACAGCAGTGATTGCACAGTGCAATAATTGTACACAGTGAAGATATATGTAATTATACAAAAGGGCATGTGTAAAGAAGGAGAAATGTATTTTAAAAATCAGCAAGAGAAGGGTTAAGTATTGGCTTAGCGAACACTACAGATGGTTTCCAATTGCCAATGCAGATGTGGCCAATCGGAAAATGTCGAGGATATTTAAGTAAATTACCTTAGAAACCAAATATACAATGCGTAGGCCGCCATATTCACAGGCGAGTTACGACATGACGCCACCGACCAGGGAAAACTAAAAGAGACTAGTGAACCATTTTGTAACGTACATTGGTCAAAATCTTAGGATTGTTTCAGGGTCGTTATTGTTGCTTTCCTTTTGTCTTTGTGGTTATTAATTTATACATGTTTGCACAACAGATAATGTGGGATTTCGCGGGTCTAATTATACATGTACATGTGAAATGGGTGTGCTATGCATTGTATATGAGATACTTTTCCCAGTTTGCCGGAAACTGCTGAGTAGTTACGAGCACTCTGAACCCTGTGGCGGTGACGCCTAAAACCGCACTTGTTCTATGGAATTTTAGGGGAATCCCCTTGTTGTTGGACATGTGGGTGTTGTATCATAATTGATAATCATTTGCCAAGGTTTCTACATTATTCTATCAGAATATGTTGAAGAAATGAGTTTTAGACATATTTTGAAAGATGCCAGTGAGATTGCCTCTCTGATGTCTGACGGTAGAGCATTCCAAAGTTATGGAGCTGCATGCATGAAACTTCTATCCACGTATTTTACCAGACGACGTCTTGGTACAACCAACGACACCGAACTACTTGCTGACTTTAGCTCTCTTAAGATGCCTGATATGATGATATTTGGCATTATGTGTGTTAAACTATTTTAGTTGTTGTAGATTTTAAATGATGTTTAGACATTGCTTAGCTTTGTATCACGTGAACACATACAGCCGCAGACTTTGAGAAGTGACAATTACTTTTAATAACATCGCTAGTTATGTAATGCAGTGATAGTCTTACGCATTGTATGTGTCAGTAGCTTGGGTGATCTGGGTCCATGCTTATAAAGCTTTTAGTTGAGTCTGAGTTTTGTTCTCAGGCTTTTGATTGGTCAGATTTGAGTTCTCAAGCTTTTGATTGGTCAGATTTGAGCCAAAGGCTCAAATCTGACCAATCAAAAGCTTGAGAACGATCTCAGACTCAACTAAAAGCTTTATAAGCATGGACCCAGTACGTACATTAGAACATGTGTTTTTTGATTCCAATTCTTCTAAAATATGATTGAAATGTTAGGGATTGATATCAATGTTTCGTCGATGCGCATGTAGGAACGCTTGTCGAATCACGCACAAATTAACACTGTCCGTTGAATATTCATGTAAGAAATAATGGCGCCATGAATACTTATTTGCTGAATTTGTATACATGCAGATGTTCACAAGAATGATTTGGTATTGGTTACAAACTGTAATGTCAGATCTATAATAAATTCATAAGCAAACAGAGCAGAACCTGATCAGACGACTCATACAGGTGACGTCATATCTGGGTCTACTATATTTGCCAAGGCGTGAAAAATGTTTAAATAAAGGAATAAAATACAAAACCCAAAATCTAAACATCAATACACGGCAGTATTTTATACTATTAAGCATGCTCTTTGCAGTTGCAAGTGGGTTGTCTATAATTATTATTACCTGTTTATCTTGCAAGTTTCGATTTGTTAGAAAATAATTTCATTGGTACATCAAAGACGATGTTTTCAGCAACAACATACACTTTTTTTGGATCACGTGATCTTTCGTAAAATATCTTGTACCGGAAGTACAGCCCGGCACGCTGAAAAAGTGATCTAAATATACCGCATTCGTGAAATTATCCAAATACCAGACACGCTGGTCTAATTTCTGAGCCAAGCTAATCGACTAAAAAGATCTCTAAGAGATTTTTTTATATCCATTCAGAATACAGCGTGTTGTACGGATTTCTTCTGCTTTCTTCGTGCAGTTTAATCCTTTACTTCATGAATGTTCATGCAAATAATAATTATATCATGAATATTAATAAACTTTATTTTTTATAGAGACATATGACACATGGAAGTTTTGGTCCTAGTATGAACTATAGAATCAGATCTATGTTATGCCAGGAGCCGTCTGATCTGAGTCTATTTTATTTGTATGTTATGCCAGGAGCCGTCTGATCTGAGTCTATTCTGTTTGTATGTTATGCCAGGAGCCGTCTGATCTGAGTCTATTCTGTTTGTATGTTATGCCAGGAGCCGTCTGATCTGAGTCTATTCTGGTTGTAAAAGCGATGAAATACGTACAGTTGAACTTCGATATCTCGAACTCGGATAACTCGACGTTCGGGACTCGAACTCAAAGACTGGTCCTTCCAAACTTTACAATATAAATTATTCTGAAATGTATCACTACACATATTTATAAACACATGTAACAGCTTAATGCAGGTCGAAAGTAATGCTGAATGATCCTACAAGAGCTATCATCATTACTTTAGACCTGAATTAAACCGTGAAATTGAGAAATCGTTTACATTAGAAATCTGATGACTTGAACCTCTGTTATCTCGAAGTAATTTGTATGATCCCTTGAAGTTCGAGATATCGAAGTTCAACTGTATTTATGAAATAAGGGGTTCATACACACGACATAAATGCTCAGAAATTCCGCAAATGGTATGATTTACATAAAGCTGTCGTTGGTAAGCATTGCATATTTTTGCCATTGGTAAAGTATGTCTTTTGTAAGTGTTGCTCATGTTTTCCATTGGTAAAGTGTGTCTTTTTGTTAGTGTTGCTCATTTGTGACATTGGTAAAGTGTGTCTTTTTGTTAGTGTTGCTCATGTTTTCCATTGGTAAAGTGTGTCTTTTTGTTAGTGTTGCTAATGTTTTCCATTGGTAAAGTGTGTCTTTTTGTTAGTGTTGCTAATTTGTGCCTTTGGTAAAGTGTGTCGTCTATCTCAGGTTCATGTTGGAACTGTGTCTACCATTTTCTTTCAAACTGTAACCGCAGTATCGAACATGTTGGGTCCTGGTGGAACTCCTAGTTTCGCGGTGTTTCATCCGGGTTCAAACTGTTTGTAATTTGGCGAAAGTTGAACCTTTGACAGCGGTAGAGTAAAATAGAATGGGAGCCAGGCAGGAAATGTCACTAGAAAGCCAACAGCAAATCCAACAGAACAAACGAAGTACGTGCGCCTACATGCATACATGAAACATTCGTATACAGTTTCTTGCTTACTCATCACGGAAAACACGGGACAAGATACGACAACAAATCATATTAAACCTTAGCCTGCTGTATATCTGATGTGTGCTTAATCCCCCACCTGTTGTAATTCTCACTTACCTCTATGCATTCAAGGTTCTGAGAAATTATTGACCGAGTGTCAACCATCTTGGATCCTGATGAAACGCCTCTAAGACCCATTTTATATTTAGATATACATTTTGTATAATGTGTCACTAATTGTCCAGTAAATTAAAACATTTTTAAGAATAACTTCATTATTTCTTCACCATGTTGTGACCACTGTTTAGAATAGCCTCGAAGAGTGGTCACATCATAGGGTTTGGTGGAGAAATGACAATTTTATTATGTAAGTACGCAGGGTTTATTTGTTGCTCCGTGTAATGTATGGGATTGCACCATAGACCGGAAGTCTCATGTTACTGTATATATATAGATTACTTTAATACTTATACAAGTATTGAGTCAGTGACAATTATTTTAGACGGGTACTTACGAGAATCATTTTGAGACGGGTACTTAGGACACTAAGAAAACATTGAAATGTTATCTTGTTCTATAACAGCAAACCATTTAGTCACTTGTTTGTTCTCCGAATATTAGCCAATATTAAAACAATCCATTGAATATTAAAACATTGTAGTATCTAGTTCAATAACAGCAAACCCAGTAGTCACGTGAGTGTGTTCCAAATAGAATCCAATATTGAAACAACCCATTGAAAAGTAAAACATTGTAGTATCAAGTTCAATAATATCAACCCATTTAGTCGCGTGTCTGTGTTCCAAATAGTAGCCTATTTTGATACAACACATTGAATGCCAAAACATTGTAGTATCTGGTTCAATTACAGCAAACCATGTAGTCACGTGCTTGTGTTCAAACAGGGGTCAATATCGAAACAACAAATAGAAAACTAAAGCATTTTAGTATGTTAAGCGGAGTGGCGTTGCAGATGAACATAAACTTTAAATGCACGTTTTTGACGCCACGTTATTACAAAAACACCGGTTATTGATGTCTATAACTGTTTACAAATTGTTTTATTGTGGTAAATTCATAAAGTTTAAGTTTTACTTCTAGTTTATATTTTGAAAAGTACTGAAATTAACTCAAGCGACGTTTTATACAGGCTGTCCTATTGGCTCAAAAAGTAGGGTGACCGGTGACAATACTGTACTGTAGAACCTATCTTAAGCAGCCACCACAATAGGTCTGATTATGGGTCTGTAAGGCAGGTGGTAGCTTAATGCAGGTCAAGGGTAATGCAGAAAGCTCCTCTAGAAGGTTTCTGTATTACATTCGCCCTGCATTGAACAACCACCTGTTTTAAGGCTCATTCGTTCAATAAATTAATGGTCGCCTACTGTAGTTCTAAAATATCTAAAGTTCATTAACTCTCTCCTTGCCAAATGGTCGCCTACTGTAGTTCTAAAATATCTAAAGTTCATTAACTCTCTCCTTGCCAAATGGTCGCCTACTGTAGTTCTAAAATATCTAAAGTTCATTAACTCCCTCCTTGCCAAATGGTCGCCTACTGTAGTTCTAAAATATCTAAAGTTCATTAACTCTCTCCTTGCCAAATGGTTGCCTACTGTAGTTCTAAAATATCTAAAGTTCATTAACTATCTCCTTGCCAAATGGTTGCCTACTGTAGTTCTACAATATCTAAAGTTCATTAACTCTCTCCTTGCCAAATGGTCGCCTACTGTAGTTCTACAATATCTAAAGTTCGTTAACTCTCTCGTTGCCAAATGGTCGCCTACTGTAGTTCTACAATATCTAAAGTTCATTAACTCTCTCTCCTTGCCAAATGGTTGTCTACTGTAGTTCTACAATATCTAAAGTTCATTAACTCTCTCTCCTTGCCAAATGGTTGTCTACTGTAGTTCTACAATATCTAAAGTTCATTAACTCTCTCCTTGCCAAATGGTCGCCTACTGTAGTTCTAAAATATCTAAACTTCGTTAACTCTCTCCTTGCCAAATGGTTGTCTACTGTAGTTCTAAAATATCTAAAGTTCATTAACTCTCTCCTTGCCAAATGGTCGCCTACTGTAGTTCTACAATATCTAAAGTTCATTAACTCTCTCCTTGCCAAATGGTCGCCTACTGTAGTTCTACAATATCTAAAGTTCATTAACCCTCTCCTTGCCAAATGGTTGTCTACTGTAGTTCTAAAGTATCTAAAGTTCATTAACTCTCTCCTTGCCAAATGGTTGTCTGCTACAATTCTAAATGTTTTATTTTTCTTCATTTCTGTTTCGTACACAGTCACAGTACCAAACAGTTTGGATACAGATGTCGCGCCGATCACTCGGAGTCTCATGTGGATCCAAGCTGTTTGCATAGGTACTCACAGATTCTCCATTGGCAGTATAAAGTTAAACATATAAAATCTATTTGAAATCACACCAAATACAATTTGTGAAACAATTATATTTTGTCTTTGGTTTGTTTATTGCATAAATAAGACACAACAGTGTTGCTTTTTAAGACACCTACATCACTGACCCGTGTAACGGCATGGGCGAACTGTATTAACGTTCGCAAACAGTTTACATCTCAATGAAACGTTGTCTTGTCAAGGTACAACATGTTTGAAAATTCGGGTTGTATTATTGAAGAAATGAGAAAGTGAGTATAGCCGAATCTTAATGTCTTAATGTGAAGACACTGCGTTTTTCTGAAGGTGAACATTTCCTCTGCTGGCTAAAGTTTGATTTAAAAGTAAAACAATTATCTGGCAAATCCACAACTCAAAGACACTGCAATAAACTGTCGATGAAAAAGCATATGAATCATTCAACAGGTCTAATTGCACAGGTGAACTGTCTCGACTTTGATGTAGAAATCATGATTGCCATTGTAAGTGGTCTTATCCAGATTAGGCACCGAATAACTCCGTGGTTATATATACATATATGTAGGGCATTAACTGTTGGATGCTTTGAGCAAACTTACAAATACAAAGAAAAACAGGGATTGTTTTCGAGAACTGAAATAGACCATTTTCTTTGCCAACCACAACTTGTTGAGCTTGCTAAAGCTTAGCTTAACCGTTTGAAGGTGGGGAGCGAGCGCACTAGCGTTTGGAAACAGTGTACATCCAGATCAGACGGTGTCATCGTATCAGAGTTTGTGCTTTTTGTCATTCAAAACCTTTTTAGCAAATTTAGACCTATTATACTCAATGGACTCCTTGTTAAATGCCGATCGGCTATTCCACTTTCAATATTCAACATTCAAGGAGTAAGGCATGGTACATGTTACTGCGGAAGCGGCAGACATACCAGTACTCACAGATGTCAGATGATGCTGAAACAAATTCTCAGGGAAATGTAAACAGTTAAGTCGGATGTCAAAACCATGCAACGTTACAAGGGGTGAAAGTATGACAGTCTGTAATGAGAGCATTGTTCTGGGGGAGGAGTGTAGCCAAACCTGTTATCTGAACAGCCAACATTGCAATGTCTATGGTAAGTTCTTATACAGTAAAAACTCAATAAATCGAAGTTTTAAAAATGGAGACTTGATGTCATTTTAGACAGATTGCTGCTTAGCGCAGGGTGGAAGTCACACAGAGAGCTCCTCTATGAGCTTTCTGTATGACGTTCACCCTGCATTAAGCTGTCACCTGTCTCAAACACATTTAATGATACTTGTTTTAGTGTTCGAACTAACGGGATTGCTCTGTACTTGGTATGACCGTAATTCTGTGAAAACACCTCCTATAACCTACATACAGATCTATATGTTTCAATAACATCAGGTGCAAGTAAGTAGCACACGGAAGGCTCTTAACCATTAATGTACAAGAACCGAATATATATTAGACATATACAAATAGGGTAGGCCCAGATCAATGTGCAACTGAGGGAACAATTTGATCAGTGTTTGCATTGTTTGTCATAAAACCATTTTTGTCAGTGATAAATTTTGATATGTTCTGTTTAATTAATATTCATAAAGGAAGGAGTAGTTTTAATTATTCATCAGATTAAGGGTTAAGTTTTTTACCTGTTGTGTAAATGTTCACCCGTTGAAAACGTGGATTGTTTCGTATCTGATATGCGCTTTGCTAGAGGTACAGATAAGATGCGTACATTTAAACATTTTCAAGAATAGTTATTTTATTTCTCCACCAAACCCTATACTGTGACCACTCTTTAGAATCGTCTTGAAGAGACGATTCTAAAGAGTGGTCGCAGTATAGTGTTTGGTGGAGCAATGACGTTTTTAGTATTTGGGTACGCCCCTTTATCTGTAGTTCTGTTTAACTTTTTTCTCAGACATATTTATTATTAGCCTGGTCTCAAATAGTTTGTAACTAATGAGACTCCGAATATCGTCACTCTGTGCCTCATCTGGATCCAAACATTTGTTAAGTTAATCAGAAGTTCGTCTCCACCTGGCCACATGGTAAAACAACAACTCATGAATTGCAGCTAAATATGTTATTGTCTTATCTGGTTGTGAATTCACAAAGAATAGATTTGTCTATCAAATTGCCTCTTATTCAATAAATGTCAGAAACACGCATCATTTATCGTGCATTTCAATTTTAATTGTGGGTTATTATCTAAACATTAACACACCTGCGAGTTGTTGCAAACTATTTTGTACCAGAGACTGTTCAAAAGAGGGCAACTATATTGCAAAATGTTTAAACATACAGCAAAATCTTGTAGGCGTACTAAAGAGCGTACTGGTTGCCTCCTGGACATTTGTTCAATCTCTAACTTAACCAATTACCTCATAGGCTATTTTTAGATCCAACCACTTTCGATAAATCTACCGAAAAGGAGCATTGACTAGAGAAAAGGACAACTTTAGAATTTTGTAGTTTGAAACCATTGTGATAAATAGAGCATTTGCTCCTATAGGAGCAAATGCTCTATTTATCACAATGGTTTCACAAAGTGACTTTTACAGAGTCGTCAAAAGTCGTCAACATGAGGTAATGGGTTAAGAAGCTTCTGTCTACTCTCCTAATCTTCGCAAACTTAAAGCAATGTCTATAAACAAAATAGCTCGATCAAGTTTGATAACAAATAATATCGTTCGAGTCATTATGGAGCTGGCACCCTTTGTTCCTGGAAATCAGTCAAAATAGATTGTGTGCGCTTTCCTACATGACTGTGAAACTTTTGTCTGATCTTGACTAAATTTGGAAGTTATTTTTATTGGCATATCGAGTTACCTGTGATTACGTATGTTCTGAACTGTTTCAGGGCAAATGCTCTATTTTATCACAATGGTTTCATAACTATACAACTCTAAAAATTCCCTTTTCTCTGGTAAATGCTTCTTTTCGGTAGATGTATTCAGATAGATTGGTTCTTAAAATAGCCTATGAGGTAATAGGTTAAACCAGTAGTGGCGAGAGCGCTTATACCGTTGTCAATTGTAACATTCAAATGATAGATGTTACTTTAATATTGGTCAAAAGATACAGTTACTAGGTCTTTGATAAATAGGTATACGACAGGTATTTATTTGTTTAAGTTTGTTCGGGTGTGTGTTTGTTTGATGTTGGGAGTTGGGATTGTGGTGGAGTTTGGAGGGTATGGATGGCTCTGTCTTGTTCTCTCATGCGTTTGTGGTGGAGTTTGGAGGAAATCGGTGGTAGTATCTTGTTCGTTCAGTTAATTAACTGTAACGGTGTTAACCCATTGCCTCATATGCTATTTAAGACCCATTACATCATAGGTTATTTTTTGGATCTAACCTCTTTGAATAAATCTACTAAAAAGGAGCATTGCCTAGAGAAAAGGAATCTTTAGAACTGTGTAGTTGTTAAAGCATTGTGATAAATAGAACATTTGCTCAATTTATCGCAAATAGTTTCAAAAAGTGGCTTTTACAAAGGCGTCAGAATGCGTCCGTATGAGGAAATGGGTTAATCAAAACAAAACATATTAAAGGTTTGGACTGACTGCAAGCTGTGTCTGCATTTATTAATGTTGATTGATTGCTCTGCTACAAAACATTTATTATATATTAAGTTATTTCAGGGCACCAGATAAGATGCGTGAATAAAAACAGTTTCAAGAATAATATTTTTATTTCTCCACAAACCTTAATCCATGACCTCTCTTTAGAATCGCCTCGAATAGACAAGTCTAAAGAGTGGTTACAACATAGAGTTTGGTGGAGAAATAACGATTTAACCCTTTCCTCCATAAATACGCCTTTCTACGCCTCTGTAAAAGTCACTTTTGAAACGATTGTGATAAATAGAGCATTTGCTTTTAAGCAAATGCTCTATTTATCGCAAGGGTTTCAGAACTACACAATTCTAAAAAATTCCTTTTGTCTAGTTAATGCTCCTTTTTGGTAAATTTATTCAAAGAGGTTGGGTCTAAAAATAGCCTATGAAGGAATGGGTTATTTATTTGAATAGGCATCCGTTGCTCTATAAATATAATTCGTTGGAATTACGTCACATGTTTTGTTGGCGCTTCTAGACAGTCGTATCCTATTACGTTTTACGTTTAAACTATTTTGAATTACTTTGTTTATAACACAAATTCATTTATCATATCCGAATCTCTGATTGTTTGTGGAAGTGAAATGAAACCGGAGTACATTGAATGTTAAGACTTTGTAATTTTGGCACTGATATAAATAAGATTCCAGACTTTCATTTATATTTAACCTCTTCCAGATAATCTTCCCAATTTACTGCTACAAAATTCGACTATCTTTAAAATCATGGCAAACAATTAGAACATAAAATATATTTTTATCAGCTGGACTTTACATGTCAATAATTCTATTGTATATAGCAGTGTGAAGCTATTACACACAGTTCTTCTTTGCCAATCAACTAGTATTTTAATAGTCTGTAAGATAAACGCTGGATATCAAATGAGCTCGAATTTCTCATAAAATATTTATTGCCAACATTCCGTCTCGGAATTAATTAGCCATACAATTTATAATCAACAGGTTGCAATGACCCGCTCTTGAAAGAATTACGTCTGTGTTGTTATATTTGGTATCTTATGTTTATGTATTTGTTGTTGTTTTCCCGGGGGATGAATCTTTGAATCCATCTACTGGAGCATTTACTAGAAAAAAAGGGAAACTCACTATTATGAAGTTTTGAAACCATTGTGATAAATAGAACATTTGCTTTATTGAATTATTCTACATTGACTGTATTGACTTATTCTACATTGACTGTATTGACTTATTCTACATTGACTGTAGTGACTTATTCTACATTGACAGTATTTACTTAATCTACATGGACTGTATTGACTTATTCTACATTGACTATATTGATTTATTCTACATTGGCTGTATTTAGTTATTTTACATTGACTGCATTGACTTATTCTACATTTGCTGTTTTGACTTATTCTACAATGGCTCTATTGATTTATTCTTCATTGACTTATTCTACATTGACTGTATTGCCTTATTCTATATTGATTGTATTGACTTATTCTGCGTTGGCTACATTAGCTGTATTGATTTTTTCTGTAATGGCTTCATTGGCCTCAAGCTGGACATACTAGTTCTATAATAAGCAGTGTGCCTTATATGGTCTTCTTTAAACGCATTCAATATTATTTATTTGTATTAACTTATTGTCAACACGATACATGGAAGTTTGCTACACAGACCAGTTGTGTAAATTTCACCTTCAAAATTGCAAGCCAATGAATTAATTCTGATTGTGTGTCTGATAATCTGACAGTACACAATATCATACGAAATGCAAAGAAGCAATGTCACAGACATACATGTATACAAACGAAGTGTCAATGAACATTTTTGCAATAACATTATTTGTTGTCTTATCATACATACAAAGAAAAGATGAGTTTACTCTTCTCATGCTAAACGTGTTTTGCAAACAGTTTGAATACGGGAACCAAGTTGTTTGACGCACGGTCAACAGTTCCTCTTAAGTATGATCGAATCAGGGATCAGTCAAAATTTCATCAAATCAGAGATTGGGCAGGCAATATTTTTCAGCATTAAAACGGTCTGTTTTAATGGTCTGTTCTGTTTGTTTATTATAGAATATATATGATTCTACTGTTTCTGCCATGGTCAAAACTTCATGTGTCAATTGGCTATTATAGCAATTGATCTAATTAATATTCATGATATCATTATTTCTTACATGAATATACATGCCATACTTATATTTATATATTCATATATGTCTCGGACTTTGATCTCCAAAGCCACATGCGTACCCACAGATGAGATCACAACCAGTAATCGTCCTCGGATTCGAGAGACAACCAAGAAGGATAAGAAGAATATTCATATCTAGTAGGAGTAGACTGCAAATATTCCCGTTTTTACACAATACACTTATATTTGATGAGGGGGTCGTTAGTAAACGGACTTCACGTAAACACGCAAATGCCATGCACGTAACCACGCTAATGATATTACTTAACCATAAAACTAACATGATGACATTTATTATACAGACGTTCTTCAGTTGAATGGTTAAGTGTTATACAGTAAAACTTCTCTACAATGGCCACTAAATTGTGTTAATTATTTGGTATTTAGGGCAGGTGGCCGCTTGAAGCAAGGTGAAAGAAAAACAGAACGCTCCCATAGGAGTGTTCTGTTTTACTTTCAATTTGCTTTAAGCAGTCACCTGCCTTTAGCACAAACTACTTGATGCAATTGCTTGGTCATTATAGAGAGGTTTAACTGTATAACAAAGTATCATGTTGTGTACAATTCTGACAGTTATTTGCGGACTTGTAGCTTTGATTGTCAATCATGCTCAAACACTTCAACTAAATACCTCAGTTTATCAGCTACAACAGAACCTGTGTATAAGGATCGTTTTATGCATGTCTATAAGAGCAGGTGGCTAATTTATGCCTGACATAAGTAATGCATAAACTCGTGTTCTGCATTAACCCATTTCCTCATATTGACGACTTTTGACGACTCTGTTAAAGTCACTGTGAGATCATTGTGATAAATAGAGCATTTGCTCCTATAGGAGCAAATACTCTATTTATCACAATGGTTTCAAACTACAAAATTCTAAGCTTTTCTTTTATTTCTAGTTAATGCTCCTTTTTAGTAGATTTATTCAAAGAGGTTGGATCTAAAAAAAGTATATGAGGGAATGGGTTAAGCTACCACATGTATTAACCTTTAGCATCATAAATATGCCTTTTTACTCTTTTGCAAACAGAGTAGCCCCAGATCAGACGGCTCCTGATCAGGGTCTGCTCTATTTGCTTATGGAATAATATAGATATGATTCTATAATTTGTACTTTAGCAAAAATTTCATGTGTCAATATGCCATTTTTAAAAAATAATAATCTAATTGATATTCACGATGTCATCATTTCTCTCATGAATATTAATGAAGAAAAGTGTTACATCGTTTAATGTTGATAGTAGCTGCAGAGTGTTTTTTCTGTCTGCTGTACGAGTTTCAGTTGCGCACACGCCTGTAAAGCACAAGAAATAGCAACTACATACAAAGGTGGAGTTTTTTTCTGCGAAACCTGCGAACAGACGAATAACAATGTGTGTTTATACTATTGACAGATCATTGTCTTTTCTTATTACTGAATACAAGTCTACCGAGTATTGTGATAAAACGTAAGACGTGCAAGTTGTTTCGCTGATGCATTTGTATGCATGGTGATATATATGGGGCGTGGCCTGGGAATAACGCGTTGATGACGTCAGAAGTCGTCTATATATGTATATGAGTGAAAGAGTTTGAAGCAACGACCCATAGAAAACTAGTCGCAACTGTCTGATCAGCGTCTACTCTGTTTGCTAATGGAATTATGTAGACCTGGTCCCGTATTCATAAAGCTCCTAAGGATTTTCCTAAGACTGTTTTTTAACTAAGTGGAAATATTCACTTAGGTTAAGAAATACCTAAGGCTGTATTCATAAAGATACTTTTTTCCCTTAGTTGAAACTCATATCTTAAGTAGGTAACAAGTAGGTTGTCTTCGTTGAAAAATCGTAATTACGTACAGTTTGGCTAATTTATATCAGCCGTCACTGACAAACTTCTAATTTTAATATTGAAGCGAACAGACGACAGCCATTTATTTTTTTCCTTAAATTTCCCTTAAAAGTTAAGGAAAGGTTTAGCGTTCCTTAACTTTTAAGGGAAAAAACGGCCAGTGTAAGACATTTCTAAGGTTAAGGTGATTTATGAATACAACCTAAGAAATTTCTTAATTTTGATATGAAAAGTTGAGAGAAAAATGTGAAACTAATGATTTTTTTCCTAAGGAGCTTTATGAATACGGGCCCTGGTCCTGCATTTTCTGTCTTAAGTTTTCCTTTGTAAATTTTACATTATTAAAAGCAAGTTAAATGAATAATAATGAAGCGATCAATCCATGCATGACTGTTCATCAAGGAAAGGTTCAAGTAAGTGGAACAATAGAACATACACTAAGACCCCTCTAAACCGGATATTCAGATTAGCATCAGTGTTGGTCATTAAGAGAGCTGACAGCTTAACCCATTACGTCATAGGCTATTTTTAGATCCAACCTCTTTGAATAAATCTACCGAAAAGGAGCATTAACTAGAGAAAAGGGAAAATTTTGAATTTTGTAGTTTGAAACCATTGTGATAAAAAGAGCATTTGCTCCTATAGGAACAAATGCTCTATTAATCACAATCGTTTCACAAAGTGACTCTTACAGAGTCGTCAAAAGTCGTCAAAAGTCGTCAATTCCGGTTTAGAGGAATTGCCCTGTATATGTACTAATTATTTATGCATGATAAGAAATTATTAGCTTACAAAGATGCTACACATACGAGGGCTGTTCAGTGTGGTTTTATTTCGCGTGTGTTCCAAACCACCTCGTGTTGATAGAGTGATCACTATTTTATAAGTATACTACTGTCCATTTCAATTTACGTTGTCACTGAATTTGAATCGAGAACTTTTTTCATTTCTTACCGGATCGAGATCAAATATAAACTACTTGTGTCATCGTTTTTCAGGAACTCTGTGTCCGAGTTTCCCTTGAATCCATCTTTAAATAAAGATTTCATGCATAAAAACAATGTTTTCCCATTGTAAACACGTTCATTTCAAATTGCAAATGGCGGACGATTGACGTCGAGTGGAACATTCGAATTTAACTAAGGGTAATTATAGCTCTTAAAAGTTGACGTCATACACGAAATTACGTCACTTATTTCATATCAGTATGCAATTCACCCCTGTTGAAAAATGATACGCTCCATGATCCATACATACAGCGGCCATTTGCAAAGAAACAGCTGATCGAAATAGCATGTAGAAAATGCATTTTCGGCATTTTATTACTAGCTACTGAATGATATTGAGGGATATTTGGCATGGGAGTTCCTGAAAAACGATGCGATCAAATGAAATATATTTAAGGTCAGTCTGACTCGAAATGAAAAAAATATCGACTAAAATTCAGTGACAAAGTAAATTAAAATGAACAGTAGTGTAAAACATAACTTCCAATGGGACGAACGAATTTGGTCATCATTTTTCTTTTTATGTGTATAATTATGCAAACTTGTTATAATTGTATAAAAAATAAGCGTATAACCTTGAAGTTCCTTGAAATATTTTCAACACATTTCAACAAGCCCATTAGCTGACATTAAATATGAATGAACACATATGTAAGTAGCAATTATCTACTTAAATATTTAACAAATTACCGTTACATTACGTCACAATTTCTATGTTTCATAATCATACATTTTTACAGTTTACCCATTTTCTCAATTTAGCAAATTTTCATGATAAAAATATCAAATTGGAGAGTAGTTCCGTATGCGAACCGAAACCAAATTACCACTCTCTTAAAGTTTATAACGTGGGTACTTATCTAAACGTTAATTAAAATTTCAGTTGATTATTTGTGAATGGAACGAAAAGTTATGTGATTATAGTATGTGTTACTTATAGTAAAATGAAACCATCTGAAAGTCATTTAGAAACTTAAGTTCTAATAGTATTTTCTCATTTCTCATAAGGAATTGCTTTTATTATATTTTCGTCAAATATTAAACTATTGCGCATAAATGAATGAATGATTTCACCGGCGTTAAGGTAAAGCAGTTGATTTTGTATACAGTAAAACTCCACTGAACTGGAATTCTAGAAGAGAATAATAAAGATACTTTTAGACAGGTGTCTGCTTAATGCAGGGTGAAAGTCATACAAAAACTTCCTAGAGGAGCTGTCTTCAAGAATTTCACCCTGAATTAAGCTGCCACCTGTCTCCTAGACCGATATTTATACTAGATTGAACGTCCTGATTAGAGGGGGTTTGCTGTATTATGCGCTCTGCAATGAATGGGGTCAGGTAAAGTTTTTTTTATGCCCCGGTTGACGATAGTCAGGGGGCATTATGTTTTGCACATGTCCGTCCGTCTGTCCGTCCGTCTGTCTGTCCGTGTGTCACGCTTTTAGGTGCAGTTGGATGTCACAGTTTTTCAAGTGTTATAAGTCAGTAATTTCTACACTTATACACATGAAACTTCACATACACATCAATTACCATCTGTGCTATCATTTGGCACCCCACCCATGCTGCCGGCAAGTCCAAGGTCGAGGTCAACTGACTTGGAAATTTTACGTGCAGTTGGTTGTCACATTTACGTGCAGCTTCTTGTCACAGTTTTTTCATTGTCTTATATCTCCCTAACCACTGTAGCTATTGTCATGGAATTGCATATACACATTAAACACCATCCGTACTCTCATTGCACACCAAGCCCATGCTGCCCGCAAGCCCAATGCCAAGGTCAAATGACTTAGGAATTGTACGTGCAGTTGGTTGTCACAGTTTTTTCATAGTCTTATATCTCCCTAACCACTGTAGCTATTTGCATGGAATTGCATATACATATTAAATACCATCCATACTTTCATTGCGCACCCGGCCCATGTTGCCCGCAAGCCCAAGGTCAAGGTCAAATGACTTAGGAATTTTACGTGCAGTTGGTTGTCACAGTTTTTTCATAGTCTCATATCTCACTAACCGCTATAGCTATTGGCATGGAATTGCATATACACATTCAACACCATCCATACTTTCATTACGCACCCGGTCCATTGTGCCCGCAAGCCCAAGGTCAAGGTCAAATGACTTAGGAATTTTACGTGCAGTTGGTTGTCACAGTTTTTTCATAGTCTCATATCTCACTAACCGCTATAGCTATTGGCATGGAATTGCATATACACATTCAACACCATCCATACTTTCATTACGCACCCGGTCCATGGTGCCCGCAAGTCCAAGGTCAAGGTCAAATGACTTAGGAATTTTAAGTGCATTTTGTTGTCACAGTTTTTTCATCATCTTATATCTCACTAGCCGCTAAAGCTATTGGCATGGAATTGCATATACACATTCAACACCATCCATACTTTCATTATGCACCTGGCCCATGCTGCCTGCAAGCCCAAGGTCAAGGTCAAATGACTTAGGAATTTTACGTACACCTAGGCAAGCACCCACACGGGGGCATCACTGTGTCTAACAGACACAATTTTCTAGTTATCTTATACACTGTGCAGTGAGTGTGTTCAGGTAAATGTTTAGATTTTTATCTTATTCACTGTGCAGCGAATGTGTTCAGGTAAAGGTTCAGGTTTTGTATTATGCACTGTGCAGTGAATGTGTTCAGGTAAATGTTTAGATTTTTATCTTATTCACTGAGTAGGGAATGTGTTCAGGTAAATGTTTAGATTTTTATCTTATGCACTGTGCAGTGAATGTGTTCAGGTAAAATTGTTGGTTTTCATCTTATAAATGTACAGTCGGCTGAGCGATCCTTCGGACTGAAAGTAGACTATAACTATGTACTTTACTTTATGCACTTTGCAGTGAACGTGTTCAGGTAAAAGTTCAGGTTTGTATCTAATGTACTATGCAGTGAATGTGTTCAGGTAAATGTTCAAGGCCATGATAAATAAGATACGTAAATCAAACTCTTCTTTTCTTCAAGAAAATCCTATGAACTGACCAGACATTCTCTCTGTCGTAATTCTTTTGGAACATGAAATATAGTATTCCATAATTGTATGCGACAGAAACATACAAATGTTCTTAGATACACTAAATTGCTAGCGTATCTCCAAACCCTTCTCACACGTTGGCACAAGCCTCAATACATACCTTACTCTTGACAGGTAATTACAACCTCGAAGAAGCCCTGATTTATATTGAGCTCTGGTGTTCCATGGCTTGAATGATGAATAGCGGTTCGTGTTGTTTAACTCTTTACTCCATGAATGTTTATGCTTGAAATAATGACATTATGAATATTAATTAGATGAAATAATCGATCATAATAATGGCATATGAGCACAGGAATGTTTGACCAACACAGAAACTGAATTATTAGATGTATATCATGTCATAAGCAAACAGAGCAGACCCAGATCAGACGGTTCCTAAATGGTTATTTTATTTTATGGATGAGGATGGCTGTCTCATCACTCAACATAGGTCAAATTGTACAGTCTAAAGAAGACTCCTGACCTGAAATCGGAAGAAGAAGAAGAATCATGGTATAAATATACAGAGTTGTAATCATAGTATCTATCCACTTAGTTTTAGTCCTATTCCGAGCAAACAGAGTTGTAATCATATACATGTAATAAATCTTCAGTAGTGCAACCATTGCATGTCTGCAGAGTTGTAATCATAATAATTATAAATCTTCTGTAGTGCAACCATTGCATGTCTGCAGAATTGTAATCGTAGTAATACTATGCAGAGTTGTAATCTTAGTATAAGTCTGTATACTTGATATCATGGTATAACTATGCAGAATTTAATCATGGTATAAATATGCAGAGATGTAATCATAGTATAAATATGCAATGATTAAGTCTTGCCTTACCTTTGCATTGGTCCCTTAGCTCTTGGTAGAACCGTCGGGCTCCTTAATGATGCACTACGCACCAGCTTTCTCCATTTGTCCCGGTCATGTGCAAGTCGTTGTGACTCTTAAGTCTGCATTCCTGTAGTTATAGTATACATATGCAGAGTTGTTATCTTGATATACGTCTGCACATTTGTAATTGTAGTATACGTCTGCACACTTGTACTTGTAGTATACGTCTGCACATTTGTACTTGTAGTATACGTCTGCACATTTGTAGTTGTAGTATACGTCTGCAGAGTTGTAATCATAGCATACACCTGCAATATTGTAATCGTAGTATAAGTCTATATGACTCAGCAGAGTTGTAATCATACCATACGTGCGTGTTGTTGTAATTGTATTATACGCAATATTCAATGAAAATTTTAAATTGAAACTGTTAATGATAACAGGGATGAACTATGAATGCTACTTATGATACTCGGAAACAAGCAAGACAGATAATGTGTATATGGGGCATTAGACTAGGAAATAAGAATAGATAATGTGTTTACGGGGCATTAGACTAGGACATAAGAATACTTCACTTTAGAGAGATTGTATGCATTTTGGCATAAATCATTTGTCATTTCGCAGTTTTGACAAGGCATTATAGCTTACTGCAGATTTATTGATTGTCTGTAACTTGAAGCGTTCTTGAGTGAGATACGAAAAACAGAAGAATCATTGAAGTGCTCTGCTACTTACTGAAAGTAGCTAGTACATAGTTTAGAGAAAACAGACTTACTTTTACGGTTTGTTTAGTTAACGTTTGACTTGAATGCTAGAGCAGAAACTTAGCGTTACTATTATTTACATAGCAAAAGATAAAAGTGTGTAATCAAATACTAAAGTCGCCATTTCTCCACCAAACCCTATGTTGTGACCACTCTTTAGAATCGTCTCGAAGAGACGATTTTAAAGAGTGGTCACAACATAGGGTTTGATGGAGAAATAAAGAAGTTATTCTTGAAAATGTTTGTAACATATCACATTTCTTCTAGAGAAGACGATCAGAGTGTCAATAGTTTGAAGCTGAGTTTTCGATGTTTTATCTGGATTCAAGTTGCTATGGTAATCAAATATTCGCTTAATGATCTACATGTTAACATAAAACATAAAAACTGATGAATATGTATTTAAGAAATAGTGATTTATGAATAAAACAATTATTGACAGGTCTGTCATTGTATCAACAATGTACATCACTTTCATAGCAGTGCTCATGTTTATTTACTTTTGGTTAGAAATATCAAAAAGCACACCACACCATGAGGAAAACTATATGAGAGAAATAATGGATACACGATGCCACAGCAATTTCAATAACTTATAAAAATATACATAGGTGGACACTTGTATTTTCATCAATTAGATATGATTTTATTGGTGTAATATTTGGTTACTTAATTATATTCAATATTTCATATGAAGATTTAAATTGAGTACAACATACCCTGTCGTAAATGGTAATCAAAAGGAGGTGTACTTATGTGTCTGTAAGGCAGGTGGTAGCTTAATAAAGGTCAAAAGTAATGCAGAAAGATCTGAAGACTCTTATGGTCGCTTAGGACAGGTTCTACTGTATCTAGAGTTGAACTTTGGGATAACTCGAAATAAAAGTTTGGTCCTTCCAAAATTTACAATACAGGTCTGTTCTTAGAGGTATCACTGTCCATATATAGAACCTCACGTGACAGCTTAACACAGGTCGAAGGTAATGCTGAAACCTCCTGCAGGACATTTCAGCATTAATTTAGACCTGTATTAACTCATTCCCTCTTAGACTATTTTAGACCCAACCTCTTTGAATGAGTCTACCGAAAAGTAGCATTAACTATAGAAAAGAAGAATGTTAGAATTGTGTAGTTTTGAAAGCATTGTGGTAAAAAGAGCATTTGTTCCTATGGAGCAAATGTTCTATTTATCACAATGGTTTCAAAATGCGTCTCTAGGAGGGAATGTGTTAGAGTGTTAACTTGGGAACGTCAGATAAAACAGTCGGATGACTCAAACTTACGTTTTCTCGAAGTAATATGTATGCCCCGCTGATGTTCGAGTTATCGGAGTTCACCAGTGTTATTAAACAATCCCATTTTCAATGACACTGTCTTTATTTTGACATCTAAATCTATTTTATACGTTTAACAACGTGTTATTTATGGTAAACATTATGTTTGCGCATTTGATCCGTTTTCATGTGAGATGTTTCTGCAAATACAATATATACTGGTGAAAACCTTTGACATTTTCGTATAAACAGTGCTGAACTTAACCCTTTCCACCATTAAAACGCATGTCACGCCTTTGCAAACAGAGTGGACTCAGATCAGACGGCTCCTGTAGGAGCCGTCTGATCAGGGTCTTCTCTGTTTGCTTATAGAATTATAATAGATATGACTCTTAATTGTTTACTAATGCAAAAACTTATTGTGTGTACATGCCAAAACGTCCTGTGTCGATGTTCTGTGATAGCAAATTAATCTAATTAATATCCATAAAGTCATTATGAGTTATATCGATAGTCATGGAAGAAATGGTTAAGTTTTGATGTGGATTTATCAAGTATTGGCGGAGTTATTTCCCCTGTATTTATAAGAAGTGGTAAGTGTCCTATGTACACAATTTTAGTTCAGGCGAGAAAGCCCTTTCGATTTGAAGTTCGGTTGTTCGGCCCTTGGCTCTAGTTTTGCTGGAGAGCATATATTAACCCTTTACTCCATGAATATTCGTGTGCAGACCATGTCGCGAGTAATTGGGCGTCTCATTAGGTTCCGAGTCGCAAGGGTATCAAACCCACCAAACGTCTCGTTGAATACTTTCAAGTCACTCTGACTTCAAAGAAAATGTCTATAAGTGTGTGTGTTAAAGAAAATGTCTATAAGTGTTTGTCGTCATTGGGACAGCGAAACTAATTGCAATGAGAGAGAGCTTTTTATACTACCAATAATTTCCTTACATTACGTAACATCGTATTGTTTGATACCAAATATCAAAATGGCAATAAATTACATTAAACCATATTTCGAATAAAAATATAAAATAAAATATTTGAAATTAATGGGCAGCAACACAAAACATTTATTAGAAACATTAAATTACCACTGCATTCCCAAACGCGATTACAATTTGGCACTTGCCCTAAGAAATACCTCAGTGCCGACAGGTATTTACACCCCGAAGTAGCTTCTGTGATTTCTGATGATTTATTCCGAGTTCAGGTGTTCAATATCTCATCAATGATCTACAGTGGAATACAGGTTCACATTATACAACCATATCGATATAACACGAATTAAAACATTTAACCGTGTTAGCGACCCATATTAGCCCATTCCTTAACATGATCGTTTTCACGCATTTGCAAACAGAGTAGACCCGGATCAGACGGCTCCTATCAGGGTCTGCTCTGTTTGCTAATGGAATTTGAATGGTCTGTTGCTTTACTTCCTAAAATGGCTACAATGTTTTACCTTCCCTATTTCGTTGTAACATTTTACTATGAATATTCAGTAGGTATTGAAATTTGGAATGTAGAACAGGGAAAGGGTTAAACATTTGCAAACAGTAGACCAAGATCACACAATCCCTGTAGGAGCTGTCTGTCCAGGGTCTGCAGTTTTGTTAATGAACTGATATAGAACTGGTAAGTACAGTTTCTGATATGGCCAAACGGTTGAGTACGCATGTGTCATTATAAAATAAATATAAGAATTGTAAATATTGATCAGGTGATGAGTTAACCCTTTATTCGATATAGCGATGTCTTTGATACTCCTTATAGCGATGCCTTTGGTACTCCATATAGCGATGTCTTTGGTACTCCATTTAGCGATGTCTTTGGTACTTCATATAGTGATGTCTTTGGTACTCCATTTAGCGATGTCTTTGGTACTCCATATAGCGATGTCTTTGGTACTCCATATAGCGATGTCTTTGGTACTCCATTTAGCGATGCCCTTGGTACTCCATATCGCGATGCCTTTGGTACTCCATATCGCGATGCCTTTGGTACTTCATATAGTGATGTCTTTGGTACTCCATATAGCGATGTCTTTGGTACTCCATTTAGCGATGTCTTTGGTACTCCATATAGTGATGTCTTTGGTACTCCATTTAGCGATGTCTTTGGTACTCCATATAGTGATGTCTTTGGTACTTCATATAGTGATGTCTTTGGTACTTCATATAGTGATGTCTTTGGTACTCCATATAGCGATGTCTTTGGTACTCCATTTAGCGATGTCTTTGGTACTCCATATAGCGATGTCTTTGGTACATGTACTTCATATAGCGATGTCTTTGGTACATGTACTTCATATAGCGATGTCTTTGGTACTCCATATAGCGATGTCTTTGGTACATGTACTTCATATAGCGATGTCTTTGGTACATGTACTTCATATAGCGATGTCTTTGGTACTCCATATAGCGATGTCTTTGGTACTCCATATAGCGATGTCTTTGGTACTCCATATCGCGATGCCTTTGGTACTCCATATAGTGATGTCTTTGGTACTCCATATAGCGATGTCTTTGGTACTTCATATAGCGATGTCTTTGGTACTCCATATAGCGATGTCTTTGGTACATGTACTTCATATAGCGATGTCTTTGGTACATGTACTTCATATAGCGATGTCTTTGGTACTCCATATAGCGATGTCTTTGGTACTTCATATAGCGATGTCTTTGGTACTCCATTTAGCGATGTCTTTGGTACTCCATATAGCGATGTCTTTGGTACTCCATTTAGTGATGTCTTTGGTACTCCATTTAGCGATGTCTTTGGTACTCCATATAGCGATGTATTTGGTACTCCATTTAGTGATGTCTTTGGTACTCCATTTAGCGATGTCTTTGGTACTTCATTTAGTGATGTCTTTGGTACTCCATATAGCGATGTCTTTGGTACTCCATATCGCGATGCCTTTGGTACTTCATATAGCGATGTCTTTGGTACTCCATTTAGTGATGTCTTTGGTACTCCATATAGCGATGTCTTTGGTACTCCATTTAGTGATGTCTTTGGTACTCCATATCGCGATGCCTTTGGTACTCCATATAGCGATGTCTTTGGTACTCCATTTAGCGATGTCTTTGGTACTCCATTTAGCGATGTCTTTGGTACTCCATTTAGTGATGTCTTTGGTACTCCATATAGTGATGTCTTTGGTACTCCATTTAGCGATGTCTTTGGTACTCCATTTAGTGATGTCTTTGGTACTCCATATCGCGATGCCTTTGGTACTCCATATAGCGATGTCTTTGGTACTCCATATAGTGATGTCTTTGGTACTCCATTTAGCGATGTCTTTGGTACTCCATTTAGTGATGTCTTTGGTACTCCATATAGTGATGTCTTTGGTACTCCATTTAGCGATGTCTTTGGTACTCCATTTAGTGATGTCTTTGGTACTCCATATCGCGATGCCTTTGGTACTTCATATAGCGATGTCTTTGGTACTCCATTTAGCGAGGCCTTTGGTACTTCATATAGCGATGTCTTTGGTACTCCATATAGCGATGCCTTTGGTACTTCGTATAGCGATGTCTTTGGTACATATAGCGATGTCTTTGGTACATGTACTTCATATATAGCGATGCCTTTGGTACTTCATATAGTGATGTCTTTGGTACTCCATTTAGTGATGTCTTTGGTACTCCATTTAGTGATGTCTTTGGTACTCCATATAGCGATGTCTTTGGTACTTCATATAGCGATATCTTTGGTACTTCATATAGCGATGTCTTTGGTACTTCATATAGCGATGTCTTTGGTACTCCATATAGTGATGTCTTTGGTACTCCATTGAGTGATGTCTTTGGTACTCCATTTAGTGATGTCATTGGTACTCCATATAGCGATGTCTTTGGTACTCCATATAGTGATGTCTTTGGTACTCCATTTAGTGATGTCTTTGGTACTCCATTTAGCGATGTCTTTGGTACTCCATTTAGTGATGTCTTTGGTACTTCATATAGCGATGTCTTTGGTACTCCATATAGTGATGTCTTTTGGTACTCCATTTAGTGATGTCTTTGGTACTCCATTTAACGATGCCCTTGGTACTCCATATCGCGATGTCCTTGGTACTCCATATAGTGATGTCCTTGGTACTCCATATAGTGATGTCTTTTGTACTTCATTTAGTGATATCTTTGGTACTCCTTTTAGCGATGTCTTTGGTACTCCATAAAGTGATGTCTTTGGTACTTCATATAGCGATGTATTTGGTACTTCATATAGTGATGTCTTTGGTACTCCATTTAGTGATGTCTTTGGTACTCCATTTAGTGATGTCTTTTGTACTCCATATAGTGATGTCTTTGGTACTCCATATAGCGATGTCTTTGGTACTCCATATAGCGATGTCTTTGGTACTCCATATAGCGATGCCTTTGGTACATATAGCGATGTCTTTGGTACTCCATTTAGTGATGTCTTTGGTACTCCATTTAGCGATGTCTTTGGTACTCCATATAGTGATGTCTTTGGTACTCCATATAGCGATGTCTTTGGTACTCCATTTAGTGATGTCTTTGGTACTCCATATAGTGATGTCTTTGGTATTCCATATAGCGATGTCTTTGGTACTCCATATAGTGATGTCTTTGGTACTCCATATAGCGATGTCTTTGGTACTCCATATAGCGATGTCTTTGGTACTCCATTTAGTGATGTCTTTGGTTTCCATATAGCGATGTCTTTGGTACTCCATTTAGCGATGTCTTTGGTACTCCATTTAGCGATGTCTTTGGTACGTACTCCATATAGCGACGCCTTTGGTACCTTAACGAACACACACAGTTGTCAGAATGGTGTCAATACTACACAATTCTAAAAGGTTCCTCTTCGCAAGTAAATGGTCCTGTTCGATTTGTTTATTCAAAGAGGTTGGGTCTAAAATAGTCTCGCAGAGAAAATGGTTTAATATGTAACTAAAATAATTGAATTAATATTAATAATGTGGTTATTTCCTGCATGAATATTCATTGAGTAAAGGCTTAACCTGTCTGATATAGAATATGTCTTACATAAGACACGCTTAATCAGCATTTAATCTCTTTACGGGCAGACTTTACATAGAGGATCTTACATGAGTGTTCTTGATTATTGGATTTATTAAATGAGTCTTTTTAAAAGATAAAAAACGAGCTTTAGCGAGTTTTTTATCGTTTTAAAAAGACGAATTTAATAAATCCAATAATCATGAACACGAATGCAAGATCCTATTTATAACATAACACACACAAATGTTATTTGCAGCCAATATTTCAGCAGTAACGTGGATTGTTATAAATTCTCCTTACATATAGAAATGATGAATGAAAGGTGTTATTAGGTTCGCTAGGTAACTGGGACAAAGTAGGTCCAAATTTTCCAACTTTATTTTCTACTTACTGTCATATCAACCAGGATCTAATTCAGACCTCTCTGGTATTCAATTTAACTGTGATAGTTTATGATACAAAAACATACAGAAACACGTCAAAATAATTTTTGAGTTACAGTTTTGACATACATAGTTACAATCACGTCACATTATTACGTCATTGTACACAACATGTGTCTATGTTAAGCGCGCCATTTACATGAAGACCTACAAATTATGTAGTCGCCAACACGTCCGACACTCACTGTCAATGGGATTCGAAATGCGCCTTCGTTTTGGTATATTTAAGCCCTTCATTAGTGTTGTATGTATACACATGGACATGGACATTTCCACCGAGAAAAAAAATCTCGATTCAAGTTCAGTGAAAATGTTTGAAATGGACAAAAGATTCAGTACGAACTGCTGCATAAAATGTGTTGGAACAGGAGGAAGATTTTCGCGATCAGCTGAGTTAGTGAGTATAGCATATTTGAAATATGTTTGTGCTGTGCTGGATTCAGATGACTATTGTTGTTGATTGATGAGATATTTGTATGAGTAGAAATCTGCATAAACAAAAGGACATGCGGTGAAGAAAATGCAAAGTTGAGGAGGCATTTTAATTTAAATGTAGAATTGATTGTATGGGTCAGAGTAGCTGGTAGGTCTTTTTTGGCATACATTTTGTATATGATTCCTGACAGCGATTACAATTTGTATTATTTTATCGAAATTAAGGCGCAAGTGCCAACAATCCTTTGCCATCTATCGTGACTCAATCGTGGACAGGTAGGTCGACCACCGTCCGCCAGTTTGTTTGTTTTGACAGCGCGTATGAATCGTTCGAATGTCATTCGGTCGTTCGAATGTTATTCACTAGTGATTATATGCCCATGATTATCAAAAAATAAATGATAGTGTTACGTCACGCTGAAGCCACGTGTTATGTTATAAACTGAATTACGCGCTATATGCCATCTAGTCTTCATTTTTCTCAAAAAGATTTCGAGAAACCATCTAACAGAGTTAATGAGAGATATGTTTAGGGTTTTATTTTTCCAATGAGTTGCACCAGCAGTCCTATGCTAAGAACTTCATTTTTGTATCTAAGCTGATTTGCAGCCAAACTTATTTATAGTTGAACATATGGTTCCCGATGTTGTTTTCAAATATTTATAGGGTAATAAATCTAAGGGTGAAGCATTTTTCTAGTTGTATGGATGGATCGGTATTTAGAAGTCTCATTACCGCTGGCGTATAATTTCAACATTGAGGAGTACTTGTAGCATTGCAAAGTGCAAATGAATTTATTGTCAAAAGGCGTAATGATATGTCATGTGAGAAAAGTTTTTCTCGCTTACTTCTCTTTTGTACTAGGTTCCAATTTATTGTTTTCCACCGTCAATTAAAATGTAATTATTTCCAAAACACATATTTCTTTTACCACGTTTTGCCATCTGCAGTTTTTGTTGTCTGTTTCAGTTTTTACTGATTATTGTTCTTACTTTTTTTACATCCGCGGAAAGACGGCTCGTATTATTTAAAATATCGTGCCAGGCATAGGGCGGTTTGGCGATTGGACGGACAGTATAGGGCGACTGGGTGGGTGGCGTCCAAAACATGTCCGCTCTCTAAGTTGAGCAGTTTCTATCCTATTTTACCTAACTTCAAAACGCTTGTGATATTATTTTTTTGGCTAGTGGTCGCATTAGAGGGGTTTCACTGTGGCTAGTGGTCGCATTAGAGTGGTTTCATTGTGACTAGTGGTCGCATTAGAGGGGTTTCACTGTGGCTAGTGGTCGCATTAGAGGGGTGTTACTGTAGGTCTAATTTTGCAGTTTTTATGGTCAAAACAAAAACTTTCTGTGTTTAATTGCAATTATAAAATAGTATAATTAACGCGCGAAACTGAATTCTAGGAGTGAAGAATTAAGATACTTTTAGACAGGTGGCTGCTTAATGCAGGGTGAAGGTCATAGAGGAACATTCTACATGACTTTCAGCCTGCAATAAGCTGTCACCTATATTCTGACCGATATTTATTCTAAATTTAACGGCCAGTTTAGAGGAGTTTTACTGTACGTGACATGTAGGTCTACCCTTTACCTGATGGGGGCTCGCTTGTACTTGCAAACAGAGTAGACTCAGATCTGAGAGCTGTCTGGCTAGGATCTGCACTGTTTGCTTATAAAATAATATAGATAAGATTATAAGTTTTTGTCGTAGTCAAATGCGACATCCCTTGTTCATGCAATGATTATAAACATTCATCTAATTAAACCTTTCCCAATGAAGCTAATATTTCAAAAAAGGAATTAATATAATACATAAATACTTGAATAGCCCTTTTCTAATATTTCGACCACTAAGGACCTTTTTCAACACGATAATCTTTGAAAATGGTCCTTAGTGACCGAAATATTACATCAGAGCTATTCAAATATTTATGTAAATATCTCCTTCATATAAACTCGTTTTCGCGTATTTGCAAAACATAGTATACCTAGAACAGACGGGTCCTTTAGTCGTCTGGTCAGGGTCTGCTCTTTTTGCTAATGGAATTTAATAGATATGTTTCTTTACTTTCTAAAATGGCTACAATGTTCCACTTTCCATATTTCGTTATAACTATTTTGTCCATGAATTTTCAACAGGTTTTGGAATTTGGAAAAAATAAACGTAGAATAGGGAAAGGGCTTATGTTCATACAATCATTATTTCTTACAGGAGTAGATGATTCAATTCATTACAACATAATCTATAGGTCACATACCCGAACATGTTATCCATTCTCCTGCTAAACACGTTTTCACATACATTTTCAAACAGTTTTGATCCAGATGAGATTCTGTGAACCCCAGCGACTGATCAGTAGCGACTTTGTTTGCCGTTCGGTTAATACATGTACTTTCTGAAATATTAAACCAACTCAATATATTTAACTACATACGTTTTCTTAAATAATAGGACTGCAATGAAATGTTCAGCTGACTTCACTTTTGACGGCATGAGAAGGGTGAATGTATTATTATTCCAGATATGGTGCCAGACTGCCTGCTAAGTTTACAATGAACCCAATTCCAGACATACAAACAGTTAATGCTCTAATGACAACCTATGACGTCATCCAGATTAGACGGCCCCGCAGGGTCTGCTCTGTTCGCTTATGAAGTAATAGAGATATGACTCTGTTGTGTCTACTATTGCCAAATTTCTTGTGTTCATGAACAATTATCTTGTGTTCATGAACCATTATCAAAAGTCGTCTAATTAACATGCATGATGTCATTATTTCTTACATTAATATTCATGGAGTAAAGAGCTAAGACGCGTTTAGCTTGACAAGTGTTAATATGTACACCACTTACAACAGAGGTATATAGCCTACTGATAATGTGATAATGAAGCTTATTTAACCCTTCAAAGGTGTACCACTTGTATTCAACTACCTCAGTTAACAGAAACCGACTTAACTGGTCATTCATTTATTGAACACGACTTTCTTAAAAAATCAGGTGGTTGCTTAATGCAGGGCAAATATAATACAGAAAGCTCCTATAGGATCGTTCTGCAGTACTTACTTTAAACCTGCATTAAGCTACAACCAGCCTTATAGTCCATAATTAGACCTGGCCGCTTAAGACAAATTGATGGCCGCTTAAGACAGATTCTACTGTATTCCTATAATTTCTTTTATATTCAAAAAACTATTTATAACACGTCCAGTGGATAGACTTAATTCTGTGATATGACAAAACATAGCATGCTACATAACTAACGAAGAAAGGTTCATGTTTGTGCATACCAAGCAATCTGACATATTAGTTGTACATTCATTTAAAGAGCTGATAAATTATCTTCATTAGACGAGCGTTGTACAACCTGATTCAACATATTAAGTAATTACTGTTATCTGTTGGTAGTCACGAATGTAGCTGTCCTGGGACGAAGGATGAATCAGTACAAGCAAGGTTGGAATACTCGTAAATACACACATTAGATAAATAAAATATAACACTGCTGAACCTCTCCATAGTGATTATAAATTATATTTAAATATCGCCTGTATTAAACTACCTCCTTTTTTCAACTAACATCTGTATCAAGCTACCATCTGTTTTCAACTAGCATATCTATTTAACTACGGGTATATTCAGCTACCACCTGTATTCCAATATAGACTGTATTTAACAACCATCTGTATTCAGCTACCATCTGTATTAAACTACTATATGTATTACACAACCAACTGTATTAATCTATCATCTGTATTAAACTACCACGTGTATTAAACTACCATATGTATAAAACTACCATCTGTATTAAACTACAACCTGTATTCTGTGTTATACTAACAAAACAAAAACAAAATGTTCATGATGGTATGAAGTCTATTTGGTAACAAAGCTATTAAGGAATTTTAAACCTTGTTGTACGTTTACGCTTTATTAAAAGGTCATTCCTTTATTGAACACATGTGTCTTATAAACAGGTGGTCGCTTAATGCAGGGCAAAAATAATGCAGAACCCTCCAATAGGAGCGCTCTGCATTACCTTTGACCTATCTTCAAACATGCTTCCTTTGAATGACGTTGAGATAGTTGAGAAGATAGTTGAGTCTTATACTGTCTTTACTTGTGAGATTTAAGAGAGGCCCGTGAGATGTTTATTAGCAGTCTGAGAGATATCGTTTATGAGAGGTACATGAGAGGTCTTTTATGAGAGACCCGATAGAGTTCGCTTATGAGAGGCCTGAGATAGTTCCCTCTTGAGAAGCTCGAGTCTGAGACAGTTCATTCGTGAGAAGTCTGAGATAGTTGATTCTTGGGGAGACTGAAAGTTTTCCTTCTGGAGAAGCCTGGGAGAGCTCGTTTTCAGAAGTATGTGACCGTTAGTTCTTGGGTAAGCTGAGAGTGTCCCTTCTTGAGAAGTCCGAGACAGGTCTTTCTTGAGAGGACTTCTTGAGAAACTTGAGAGAGTTTTTAGATGCATGAGACAGTTAATTATTGAGAAGCCTGAGACAGTTCCTTTTTGAGAAACCTGAGATATTTCGTTCTTAAGAAAGACAGTGGAAAGACGTTATTGAGAAACATAAGAGAGTTTGTTCTTGGGGATTGTTTTGCAAAAACCAGAACGTGTCTTACTGAATTACACGACGATGTTACAAAACAGAATGACTCCATAACTGACGGTATTACGCTGTATCTTACTTATTAGAGAAGACACTATGCGTCTACGTACTCGGCACATCACTGTTCATTCAAAGGGAAATAATCCCGTGGATACTATTGTTATATACAGCCAGAATTACTTCCCTTGTAACATTCGATACCTTTATAACTAAAGGGAATAAAGAATGATTCATTTAGTTGTTATAAATTTTGGAAGAAAAAAAATAACCGAATGATGTCTTTAAGGAGTTATATGCAGTTGATATAAAACGTTTAATTGTTTACAGTGACATATGGACAAGGGAATTTGAAAATAAATGAGATTTGTTTTGTTTTTACCTTTTTATTTAGTTTGTATCTTTATCAGAAAGATGTATCGAAATAATCATTTCTGAAATGAATCCTTGCGTTTTGTAAATCCCAACACATGTGTTAAACCTCTCTAAACCGGACGTTAAATTTAGTATAAATATCTGTCTTGGAGACAGGTGGCAGCTTAATGCAGGGTGAAAGTCATACAGAAAGCTACTGTAGGACCTTTCTGCATGACTTTCATCCTGCATTAAGCAGTCACCTGCCTAAAAGTATCTCATTATTTTCTACTAGAATTCCGATTTGAGGGGGTTTACTGTACATGTGAATCTGATGATTAATGAGTGATTGTATATACCAGTCTGGCAGTTAATGAGTAAGGATTACGTGTACCAGTCTAGTGATTAATGAGTGATTGTATATACCAGTCTGGCAGTTAATGAGTAAGGATTACGTGTACCAGTCTAGTGATTAATGAGTGATTGTATATACCAGTCTGGCAGTTAATGAGTAAGGATTACGCGTACCAGTCTAGTGATTAATGAGTGATTGTATATACCAGTCTGGCAGTTAATGAGTAAGGATTACGCGTACCAGTCTAGTGATTAATGAGTATTTACCTTTACATGTACATCTACCCTTGACCTTCAAAACCCGACCAGGCTAACAATTGCAAACAGTTTAGATCCAGATGAGACGCTGAGTGACTCGACATCTCGTCAAGATCCAAGCTTTTTCACACTCGGATTCTCAAAGCTTAATGAATCAGATGTAAGACGAGTAAGAGATAAGAGTTTGAAGAGACATGCTGTTTACAGCAGGTTAAATAAGTTTATATGTTTTGTATTTGTAAAGTGACATCTGCACTGTGCGGATTGTACCGGAGTGTTTGTAACAGAGATAATAATTGTGTACATTAAAGCTCATCTACACCGGTATTCTAGTACAGAAGAATTTAACCCTTCTCTGGCTGAATCTCCTTCTCTACCCATGCCCTGTTGTATAACAACATATATCTTCACTGTGTACAAGTATATCGCTGCGCAATCACTGCTGTGGAGTGCACTGGTTGCACAATCAAATTGTAAATAGTGCAGACCCTGATGAGACAGCTCCTGCAGGAGCTGTCTCATCTGGGTCTTCACTATTTACAGGTAGGTATATTGACGCGATTAGCAAGCGAAGGGTTAATACTTTTCATCAGGTGACTGCTTAATGCAGGATGAAAGTCCTGCAGAAAGCTTCTAGAGGAAGACTTTCACTCTGCATGAAGCTGCCACCTGTCCCCAAGACCGAATTTTTACCAGATTTAACGTCGGGTTTAGAGAGGTTTTACTGTAGATGTATATAGAGATAGACAATGTACTGGAGTTTGATGCATCTATCAATTCAGCTGAAGTTAAGTCTCGGTGTAACAAACGAATGCATTCTACAGAAAGTGGTAATATTTCTCATTTTGTTAGATAAAAGAAAATAAAGAAAAGTATATGCACATGTATAGAGGAAAAATATGTTAAATATTTTGCCTGGAATTCCTTACAAATGTACTATTCCTCTTATATGCAATTCCTGACTGTGCATGGGAGGTAATGCATTAATGCATTGTGATAGTAACCCTATGTCAATCTGAGATACTTTTCACACCTTTGTCAACTGAGTAGACCTAGATCAGACGGTTCCTGTAGGAGCCGTCTGATTCCGGTCTGCTCTTTTTGCTTACAGTAGGTGATTCGTTTATTTAATATACGAGTCTTAAAAAGCAGGTGGTTGGGTAATGCAGGGTAAAAGTAATGCAGAATGTTTCTACAGAAGCTTTCTGCATTATTTTCGACCTGCATTAAGCTACCACCTTCCTTTCAGACCCATAAATAAACCTTTTTGATGGCCATTTAAGAGATGTTCTACTGTATAATTCTACAGATTCCGTCAAGCTAAAATCCTGTGCTCTTATAATAACAATTGTTAACCCTTCGCTTGCTGAATTTTAAAATACATTTCTCCTTCTTTACCCATGCCGTGTTGTATAATTACATATATCTTCACTGTGTACAAGTATTTCGCTGGCAATCATTGCTGTGGAGTGCACTGGTTGCACAATCAACTTGTAAATAGTGAAGACCCTGATGAGACAGCTGCTGCAGGAGCTGTCTCATCTGGGTCTTCACTATTTACAGGTAGGTATATTGACGTGAATAGCAAGCGAAGGGTTAATACACGTACATTCTGTGATTATATTTGCATGAATATTAATTAGGTAAAGGTTTAACACTATCTGTTATCATACACAAACTGTTTTATGAAAAGTAGAGACACTTCTATCACTGAAGGAGATTTCAAGTTGAATAATTAGTAACAGCAAGCATCAAAGGTTTGTTGAGATAATAAAGCATATGTAACGAAGATGCAGTGAAAATGACGCGTCTCTCTGCTTTTTTATGCCCATATAATTATATATATGTCATCAATAATTTATAAGTCTGTTGTTTTACCTGCACTGCTTGCTGGTGTATTGTCATGCTAAAGGACAGCATTCTTCATTCAAAGTATTGGTCTTACCCTGTGTACGTTTACTTTCAATTTTGGCAAAATTATATTAGAATAGTAATTTGCAGTTACCTGGCAAGCTTTTTTAACATAGTGTGTCAATATTATGTTCATCACTTATCCAGCTGACTGTTTAAACTTCTTTAGGTCCATTACCCAGCCCTGAACCACTGTTTCAACTGAACGATTGATTCAGGCTCTGAGTGCTGGATTCATGTTCACCCTCGTTATTATATGACACACAAAACCAATGCAAACCAACGAGCAAAAAGGTATTTGCACACTATCTTGCGGTCAGTGGAGAGCTGTTTGGTGCCCACCTAGCACTAACATTGCACATGCTCAAATTTTCCACAACTGCCTTAAATGCCGATCCCTTTTAGGTGTCAAACATATCAGGAACTTCTTATAAAATGACTCGCCAATCTTTCTTGGTATGGTATTCAATCTATTCATTTGTGGGTGCACAGTCACCACTGATTCTAACGTCGCTTCTTCTGCCTCAAGTAAGGCGCACTATGTGCCATATATGAATGTCTAAACATATTCGAAGTCTTTTTTTAAAACAGCAACCAACGTGTCCCCTTCTTCAAGAGCAACAACATATAATCTATTAGGCACCGACACTAATATATTGCATCGTTCGATTTTGAACATTATGCATGAAGCCTGTCAATGTCTAATTTACCCGTGCAAATCAAGCTTTTCATTCTAAACAAAGGTCCACCTAGATAATGACCACTCCTCATTAAAACCCCAAACGTCCACCTAGATAACGACCGCTCCCTTTTTAAAAACCCTCAAAAGTCCACCTAGAAATTGACCGTTACAACCTCAAATGACAAGAACTAAAATGCTGCACCATTGCACCAAAGCTTTAACCTTTTGCCTCATGAAATAATGGCTATATAAATACACATGTATGATAAACCCTCTCTATACTGAATTATCAGAATAGAATGGTCAGTCTATCAGTGTTTAACTATTTAAGGCTATTTTTAGATACTACCTCTTTGAATAAATCTACCGAAAAGGAGCATTAACTAGAGAAAAGGAAAATTTTAGAATTTTGTAGTTTGAAAACCATTGTGATAAATAGAGCATTTGCTCCTATAGGAACAAATGCTCTATTTATCACAATGGTTTCACAAATTGAATTTTACAGAGTCGTCAAAAGTCGTCAATATGAGGGAAAGGGTTAAAGCTTATATGTATGTGTTAGTTGATTATTAATGCCAAACAGAACAAACCCTGGTCCTCTAGGAGTCCTCTGATATTGGTCTACACTGTGACACTCATATTCCGGGTTAAAACTCAGCGTCTCATCAGGATCCAGACTGTCTCACAATAACCAAGACAGAAGAGTATAATCATACCTGTAATATTTAATAAGCAAACTGACAGACATTAATCAGATTTCTCCTACGGGGGCCATCTGATCTGGGTCTTCTTTGCTAGTAAAGGCGTGCAAAGGTGTTTCTATGAGGCAAAAGGTTCAGCTCACTCCGTGAAGCTCGAAACAGAATAGATCTGAGGTGTTCCGATTGCCTATAAGCTTTATCTCAGTAACACCCGAAGATGGAGCTAATCTAGTGTCTGTCTCAGACATATTTTCATAACAGATTACAGGTACTTAGCCAAGAGTGCCTGACCTAGAACGCGTAATTTCCCAAGCACTTTTAACGAGCTTTAGATAGAGAATGCGCTTGTCCAACAATTGAAACTGACAATACCTAGACGAAAATGTTGAAAATGAGTTTGAAATCTGTCCAGCTACCTCTTATATACAGATTAGCTGAATAAGCATTTATTTGTAGGAACAGTAGGTGGTCCAAGAACTATGAATAGAATGTGGAATTACCTAAGTACTTGTAGTACAATGTTGGTGTCTAGCGTTTCGAGTTGATTTTGATTATTTCTTGTATATATACAGTTCAGCTTCGATATCTCCAAGGAACCATACAAATGACTTAAAATAACAGAGGTTCGAGTCATCCGATTTCTAATCTGAACAATTTCTTAAGTTCACAACTTAATTCGTGTTTAAAGTAATGCTGAAATCATTAAGCTGTCACACGTGTTTCTAGATATGCGTAGTGATACATCTAAGAACAATTATGTATGGTAAAACATTGGAAGAACCGAACCTATACCTATATTTGACAATTTTATCAGTCTAAGAGCATCCTAGTTTTATTAGTGTTAAACTCTGTTTCTTTATCTGTGTTTTGTTCCTTTGAAACTTGCATTTATTTATCTTATTTCCTTATTTTATCAAATGATTTAACAACAGTGGTTTGCAGACAACACTTAGAAATTTGCCACCGAAAGGGTTAAATCAGTTAAACTCTACACGTCCACACTATATAACTAACGCACCAATAACGCAATGGCAGCGCAATGCAATACGACAGTTACGGAAGTCGCGTTCTATTATAGATAAGAGGGGTCTCTATATTTGACGCATTTTAAAAAGTCCTAAAATATACAAAACTCATTTGTTTATATGCTGAAAAGTAGTATATCGCAAGACAACCTATCAAATAAATGTTGAAAATGGTAAAACATGCATGTAGTTCATATCGACGATCCCGATATTTTACCTGGTGTTTCAGTTTTATTCGGGCTGGGTTTTAGTTTCGTATCTGTTCGCGCTTTTCGAGTCGCTCCGACAACTTCCGAGAAAAGCTGTTACGTAAACAATGGAGGGATCGGGTGATCATGGGCAATACGCGGAAAATTTGAACGGAAAAGGCCGTTAATACTTTGTTGTAGAACAAAACTTTTATAGGATTTGATGAATCGGTTTATTTTATATCACAGGGGCATTATCGATATAAGTTCAATTTGACAATCTTCATAATAACGATTGAGCATAGCAAATACCAAGTTTTATGATATTAATGAAAATATGCGTTCATTGTAGGGTCGTTGTAGAAATGTTTGACTGTAAGTCATATTTTAAATACAAGCAACTATTCCTCAGGAATTCAAATGATTCCAAACAGCACTGAAGAACTAAATAAACATATTACCAAACCCTGTTTAACGTTTGCTTGCAAGTTTTATCATCTTCGGAAGCTTACTGCGGGATTGTTAACCTATCAAAGGAATTCGGTTAACGGAACAATGTTAGTCCTTTCCCCGCTACCCGCAAACTGCCTCGCATTTGCAAACAGCTTGGATCCAGATGAGACGCCGAGTAACTCGACGTCTGGCCAGGATCCAGTCTGTTTGGCATTCGGTCAATAGTTCCTCAAACGTCTAATCGACTCGGAAACAAGTCAAAATTTGCATCAGTTACAAACTTTAGCTGACGTTAGTATGTCACAACAGGGTCGGGGTTACTTGTCTTTCAAATCTTCTTAAGACATCTGTTGAGCGCTGACAGCTGTTTTATCATCCTATCTCTGTATCATTACTTCCTGAAGGTGTGAACTCTCACCTGTCTAACACGGACGAAGTAGATTAACCCTTTGCGAACAGAGTAGACCCAGATCAGACGGCTCCTATAGGAGCCGTCTGATCAGGGTCTGCTCTGTTTGCTAGTGGAATTTGAATGATCTGTTTCTTTACTTTTTACAATGGCTACAATGTTCCACCTTTCCCTGTTTGATCATAACTATTTTGTCCATTAATAATTCAGTAGGTATTGAACTTTGGAACAAATACAAGACAAGGAAAGGGTTAAGATCAGCGGGCTACAGCGACTACTAACACCAATCTAATTTTTGATGTTTTGAGACAGGTGGGTGTTTAATGCGGGGCGAAAATTATACAGAAAGCGCCTGTAGAGGCTTTCTGCATTACTTTCATCCTGCATTAAGCAACCACTTGCTCTCATTGACTCCCATGTTTAACCATTATATGATCGCTATCTAGACATATTCTATAGTACGTCTATAATGAAAAACATGTTCTTACCGTTGTATATACCTAGGAATATACAGTAAAACCTCTCTATAACGGCCACTAAATTACATAAAGTATTTTTTGTTAAGGCAGGTGGCTGCTTAAAGCAAGGTGAAAGTAAAACAGAACGCTCCTATAGGAGCGTTCTGTTTTTGCTTTCACCTTGCTTTAAGCGGCTACCTGTCCTAAGTACCAAATAATTAACACAATTTAGTGGCCGTTATAGAGAGGTTTTACTGTATATCCTTCGTTATCTTCGATAGAAAACATAATTATCATCAGTGTTCAGCTTTATTTTATACCGATGCAAAGGCCAAAATGCCATCGGGAAATATCAGCACATTAATCAACGTGTACATGTCAGGAATACGCTAAATCTTAAAAGAATGAAAAAAATCAGTTCGACAAATGCAAGGTAGGCTTTATCTCACCTTTGGTGTCGACAGTGAATTAGCCCATTCCTTCCTAGACTATTTTTAGACCCACCCTCTCTGAATATAATTATCCACTAGAAAAAAGGAATATTGCAGAACTAACCAATGTGGTATTCTATGAAACCATTGTGATGAATATAATGGGAGCAAATGCTCTATTCACTGGTTTCAAACATGACGTCTTCTGTTGTTGTAAGATTAGGTCGAAGTGAGTTTAATGTGTTCTATATCTTCGTTATTCATTTTTCTCAGAGCTCCAGAATACGCTACCCGAATACACATACGCATAAGAACATACAGTTGAACTTCGATAAGTCGAACTTCATGGGACCATACAAATTAGTTCGAGTTAACAGAAGTTCGAGTTATCCGATTTCTAATCTGAACAATTTCTCAAGGCCACAGCTTAATACAGGTCTAAAGTAATGCTGAAAGCTCCTACAGGAGCTTTCAGCATTACTTTAGACCTGTATTAAGCTGTCACATGTGTTTCTAGTTATCTGTAGAGATTCATTATTAGAGTAATTCTGTATTGTAAGTTTTTGCAGGACTGAACGTTTTGTTCGAGTTATCCCGAAGTTCGAGTTATCGGAGTTCGAGATATCGAAGTTCAACTGTATTGCTAAATTAAGTATAATATTTAGCCGATTACCTTCGCAAACAGTTTGGATCCAGATAAGACATTGAGTAACTCATCCACTTTCAAACTGTTTGAAAAGAAACACTGGAGATTCTAGCTTGATTGGTAATATTTGTTATAGGATTCACTTCCTATTTATGTTTACAAACAACATTAAAACAAAGTTTAACCATTAGTCGACTTTTTACACTATTGCAACCAGAGTAGATGCAGCTCAGACAGAATCAGGCAGATTCTATAGAAGCTATCTGATCAGGATATTTTGTGACTTCTTATGGAATAATTTACACCTGATCACAGCTAAACATTCCCTTGTTTAAATGTTATTATCAAAGTTCAGTGCACGAATATTCAAGAGGTACTAAATTCTTAAATTAATGATCATAGGGAGAAAAGATCGTGGTGCCTGTCGATACACATGCCTTGCATTATTTTAGTTATAAATCTAAGACCTTGAGCTAGAAATCATGCGCCTCGCCATTGTTATTGCATTGTTTATGTATTTTGCTCGTATTTAAATAGAAAGTCGGTATGCAGATAATGAATACTGATTTAAAACTTAAGTCTTTGTCTAAGTAATGACTGTTTCATGAAAAACAATGTCGGAATTTAAAACAAGATATAACGAGTTATGAAATATGGATAATTGATATCAGTTGAATAACATTTTTGAAATACTGTAAATGTTTACTAAAAAAGTATTCAAGCAAGATGTATGTCCATTGTAATTAAGGATTACTTTAACCCTTTCCCCCTATAAACGCCTTTTCACGCATTTACAAACAGAGTAGACCCAAACCAGACGGCTCCTATAGGAGCCGTCTGATCAGGGTCTGCTCTGTTTGTTTATGTAATTTAAATAGACTGACTCTAGCATTTGTGATAATACCAAAACAAAAACAACATGTGTACGTATGCCATTATGAAAAATTAGCTAATAAATATTCATTATGTCATTATTTCTTACATGAATAGTAAACAGTGAAAGGGTTAAAAATAGAAAATAAGGATTGTATTGTCTTGGCAAACAGTAGAGGCTATTTTTAGATACAATCTCTTTGAATAATCTACCGAAAAGGAGCATTAACTGGAGAAAAGGAAAAAATTAGAATTTTGTAGTTTGAAACCATTGTGATAAATAGAGCATTTGCTCCTATAGGAAAAGTGACTTTTCAGAGTCGTCAAAAGCCAATATGAGGGAATAGGTTACGCTTCTATGGAGCTTCTAACGTAGCTTCGCACTGCATTAAGCTTTGAAATACTATGAGAAGATCCATAAGCATATAACGTATAAGCATACATAGCAGACCTTGATCAGACACGTTGGTCTAGACCTTGATCAGACACGATGGTCTAGACCATGATCAGACAAGTGGATCTACTTTGTTTGCAAAAGCGTAAAAAACGGGTTTATCGTAAGTAAACTTTATTCTCAATGTTGTTATACCGTCTGATCCTTCGAGATCATGAATTTCAGTACTTCTTGTTCTGAAAATTGAATACCGCTTAAGCCGTTGCTAGGGGCGTGAGCAGTGTTGCACTTTCAATTACTGCTCATGAACATACTCAATAAAACCGAGTCTGCAATTTTCTCTTTTTGTGTTGCAATTTTTGATTTCGGGGGATCACTTCCCTTCAGAATTTATTGCCATGACAGAAGAACATCCAATCTGTAACACAGAAGCAAACAGAGCAGACTCTGATCAGACATTTCCTATAGGGTCTACCCTGTTTGCAGAGGCTAGTAAGGACGGGGTTATTGAGTAAAGGGTAGTACCAAGGCCTACGTTAAAATAAGCATGCTTTTTCTTCTTTCTGTTACATTTCCTAATGTTTTATTCTAACCTTTCGCCAACTATCCGTGACTCGGGTCACATTTGCAACTATTTGGATCCAGAGAGACGTTGAGCAATTGGACGTCTGATCAGCGGTCAAGATGTTTGCCACTCAGTCAACAGTTTTCAAACAGCTTGATATAATCGGAAGTAGTCAAAATTGCACCAGAACCAACTGTGAACGGACTTTTTTGACAGCGTGATAAGAGTTAATACGTGTTGTCATTTCATATCAACGCTTATTTCACTCGTTCTGGGAATTGCTTTTAACCATTTCGGTGCCAAATAAAACTCGCCCGCTAAGATTATCGTCTGATTCGGGTTTGAAAGTGGCGTTTTCTTTAATTTCTTTACAAAACATATACACAGTGCCAGATAGTTTGGATCATGAGGAGACGCCGAGTAACTCGGATCTGGATCCAAACTGTTTGCAAAGGTTATCACGGATTCGCCTGTGGCGCCGAGAGGGGGCCGTCATACGAGACTCGCTAATAGAACATTTCCCAGAACTAATTTGGTCCTTATAATGGTGGGTGTAACCTATCTGTCATTCTCAAGTTTGGATCCAGATGAGACGGTGAGTAAGTCGGCAGCTCAACCGGAGCCAAGCTGTTCACTATTCGACCAACAGTTTCTCAGAGGCTTTCTCGGACAGGAAGTAAACAATAGATCTGAATTTGAGCAGACATAATGTTTTCAGCATCATAATGGTTATTACATGCCTGAGGTATTATGAATTCGTAGCTCGGCATGATGCATGTACTGTAGAACCTGCTTGTAGCAACCATAGCTCATTAAATGACTGTACCGTTACTATAGAATGACTGTACTGTTACTATAGAATGACTGTACTGTTACTATTACTATAGAATGTTTGTACTGTTACTATAGAATGACTGTACTGTTACTATAGAATGACTGTACTGTTACTATAGAATGACTGTACTGTTGCTATAGAATGACTGTATTGTTACTATAGAATGACTACTGTTACTATAGAATGACTGTACTGTTACTATAGAATGACTGTACTGTTACTATAGAATGACTGTACTGCTACTATAGAATGACTGTACTGTTACTATAGAATGACTGTACTGCTACTATAGAATGACCGTAGAATGACTGTATTGCTACTATAGAATGACTACTGTTACTATAGAATGACTGTACTGTTACTATAGAATGACTGTACTGTTACTATAGAATGACTGTACTGCTACTATAGAATGACTGTACTGTTGCTATAGAATGGCTGTACTGTTACTATAGAATGACTGTACTGTTACTATAGAATGACTGTACTGTTACTATAGAATGACTGTACTGTTACTACTACTATAGAATGACTGTACTGTTACTATAGAATGACTGTACTGTTACTATGGAATATCCATACTGTTACATATAGAATCTGCCTGTAGGAAACAACACGCTGTAGTACTGGCGTCCACTGCTTACATTAGAGTCCATAAAGGAACATGTATAATTAAAGCCTGTCAACAACAGCGCGTGAGCACGAGAATCGCATTGTTAATACATTTACACTCGGGACTACAACAACTACTTTTATGCAAGAATTAAAGTTAAAGGAAAATGTATCTTACAATTTAATTCTAACCAGACTTGAAATAAAATTAATGTTATTGCGCAGATCTTTTCAAACTGGTGCCAAAAAACAAGTGAAAAACAACATTGACGTCACGCACCATGGGGTGGCCATTCCCTTTCGTCTGTATGTGTTTGTCTCTGTCCAGGTGTGGAATTAGTTCCGACATATTACGTACAAATAAACGGTGAATCTATACATTTATTATATTCTGTATTCGAAACAATATCTACATGTATCTGGGTTGTGTGTATTCGAAACAATACGTTCTTCGCCGTGTGTATTCAAAGCAATACGTATCCGGGTTGTGTGTATTCAAAGCAATACGTATCCGGGTTGTGTGTATTCAAAGCAATACGTTCTGGTGATGTATGTATTCGAAAATATACGTCTCATGGTTGTATGTATTCTACGCAATACCTCTCTTGGTTGTGTATATTCGAATTTCGAGGCAATATGTGTCTGGATGTGTGTTTTCGAAGCAATATCTCTCTGGGACGTGTGTATCCAAATCAATACCTATCTGGGTTGTATAATTATATTCTCTGCAATACGTATCTAGATCATGAGTTTTCACATTATTATGTGTATTTGAGAACTCTCAGAGTGTCCTAAACCATTGGTAAATAATCATTACAAACTGTGTGTGTCCATTATAAATACTAATTAAATCAATTATTATATAAATCTTAGAAAATGTGTCAATGCAAATGGTAGAGAATCATATGTGCAACATAGGGTAACAGTGTGTGGCTTTTCCTGTCTGTCTTCTCAGAGCTACAGATAAGGGTGCGTACCAAAATACTAAAAACGTCATTTGTCCAACAAACCCTATATTATGACCACTCTTTTGAATCGGAATCATCTTCGAGACGATTCTAAAGAGTGGTCACAGTACAGGGTTTGGCGAAGAAATAAAGTAGTTATTTTGAAAATGTTTTAATTTATGCGTTTTATATTGAGCTCTGTTTACTATTGTTTATTTATAAGCAAACAGTGTAGACCCTGATCATACAGTTCCCATAGGAGTTGTCCTATCTAGGTCGACTTTCCAAAGGCGTAACAGTACGGGATAAAGGAGTGAAGTGTCGAAGAAAATTTGTGATAACATTGTCGAAAAGTTTCGATCCAGATGAGGCACCTGGTAGCTTCAGATTTATTTATGAAATGAAGTAAAGGGTTACAAATTTGATTAAATGCTAAGCATAACTATAGTTATTCTATTTGGCAGATAGACTAATGTGTTTGAACGGGGTCTTCTTTCCCCGTCTGTGCTGCCAACCTTTGGCTGCGCTTTCGCTAGATAGTAGATACGGGCAGTGGAAATCTCGTTTGTCTTGTGATTGAATTGTTACAATATTTTTTCCACGGTAGTTCACATATTTCGTAAATACCAGGTTAGTGCCCAGCTGTTATTATAATTAAATATAATACAATAATTTCCACATAGCCCAGTTGTCTAAACTCCATTATTTGGGTCAATGAATTACATTATAAAAACACTAGTCTTAAGGTATCCTGCCAAATGGTGAAACGACTGTTTTCTGTTATCCGTAATATTCTTCGGTGGTGATCTTGGTGCGCATCGGGTACCTTCGGCGTGTCCGGAATAGACCGAGAAGAGCCCGAAGCGTATCACAGATGTATTTAATAAACTATATAGTTGAAAATCCACATGTTTTATATTTTGGATAAGAAACGGTAAGATACCTTAAAAAGGCCATACGAACTAAACCTGTGGTTGCGTCATCATGGCAGCTGGTGGTCGTTAATAAACAATATCTGGTATATTATTTGACAGTGGTGTTTACCTGACCTCTCATGCAAGTTTCCTACCGATTTTCTTCGTAAAAGCCTGTGCTAATTACGTCCTGTTGGCCTTTATTCATGATACGCAAATCACGTATAACGCCAGCTTACTAGAACATTGTGGTGTCTGCCCGATAAAAGCGATAGTATAAAATAATCTGAAACGTTTTGAAACTTGCTGTCACACTAATATCCTGTTTGTGTTTGCAACTCTGGTCAGTCGTGATACCAATATCCTTTTGGTGCTTGCAAACCCTGGTCAACCGTTTCAACGGATTAAGTATGTAAGTGGTTATTGCGTTTATAAACGGTTTGTAGCCTGACAAGAGGCCGGTAAATTTGAGGTTCCGTTAGGAGCTAATGTGCTTGATACTGTAGTTACGTCTGAGAAAGGAAATAGAAGATCAGGTTCTTTGAAATCTGGTCCCGAGTTTATTAAACATTTTGTTTGCTACTGAGACCATTCTAAATAATCTCATCGGTCAATCCGTGAGCTTGCTCAAAATCACACCACTCAGTTACTTGGGAATGGACTCATAGGCAGACTCAGAAGTTTTATAACATCTGACCCAGAACTCGAAGACATTTCCTATCAACGGAAACTGTACCTAGCATGCTGAAAGCTTAAGCAATGTATGATACTATTGTTTTCAATGTTTTCAGATGACCTCCGTCTTATTATTAAGTCCAAGGAGGAAAAGAACATAGCTCTGGAAGACGAGGTTAAATCACTGGAAACCTCCGTCAAAACAGTCCAAGACGACTCTCGCCGACGAGAAATGGAACTATTGAATGAAATGGGCCTAATTCACGGCAGAAATGAGGTAGGGTTCCAGTTGTCTGGACTGATCGAATGTAGCTTGTAGTTTTTGCTTTACGTAAACGTTAGTACAGTAAAACCTCTCTAAATCGGAATTCTAATAGAGAAGAATTTAGATACTTTTAGGCAGGTGGCTGCTTAATGAAGGGTGAAAGACATGCAGAAAGCTCCTAGAGGAGCTTTCAGCATGACATTCACTCTGCATTAAGCTGCCACCAGATTCCAAGACCGAATTTGAACATCCGGTTTAGATGAGTTTTACTGTATGCAAGTTCAGGTTAAATAGTTCTCTGTATGCTGACGTGACGGTAGTTTCATAGTTTGCACTAATTGCTTCTTTGGCAGAACAATCCATAGCTGATCAGCAGACATGTTCAGCTCCATGAATAATGGCGTTGAGGATTATCATTAGCAAACAATGTAGTCTTAGATCAGTCACTGTCTTTGATGATCAGGGTCTACACTAACTTTCAGATTCGATGATAAGCAAATCGGCTGTAATATTGACTGTGTCTCTTGCTGGAGAAATACCCGCTACATCCCTTTTAGCATCACTGAGAATATATGATCGACATGGATTACGACGTGTCTCGTTGACTCAAACTAGAACTAGTTTATGACAGGGCAACTAGGTTAACAAATTCCACCAATTAGACATGCATTTATGACAGGTAATTCTGTAAAATACCAAAATTCCACATACACATACGTTTATCATCGGTGGATATTAAAAGCTATACTATACTGTTCGTCATATCTGTTCAAGTATTAAGCTTCTTCCTTTGGTCCTGAATCTAAAATGAGCGTTTAATACTTTATGCCTATATAATACAATGACGCATGTGTCTAATTTGTAAATATCCAGATACAAAAAAATAGTAGTAATGACTTTATGACATTTCTGTTTACTATTTGCGTACGTTTAATATTAAGTATGCCAGTGTGTTTTCATTACTCTTGCATGTCAGTTATAAAATGTATATGATTTATGGATCCAACTGGGTCCTGTGTGCAGCTTGCACGTTTTCTTCATTAAACATATACCAGGGCAATATTTGCTGCTATTTTACGATCGACCTCATGGCACATTTTCCTGCACTGCACAGCGAGAGATAGAGAGAGAAATATCGAAGATCCGCGACAAAGTTACGTACATATAACTGTTGTATCTATATAACTTTGAACGTAATCCTTTACTCCATGAATATTCATGTCAGAAAAAGTGACATCATGGATATTTATTAAACTAATTTTTCATAATACCACATAGACACAGGAAGTTTTAAACATGGCAGAAATTGTAGAATCATATCTATTTTATATCATAAGCAAACAGGAGCCGCCTGATCTGGGTTTCCTCTGTTTGCAAGGCATGGAAAAGCATATTTATGGAGTAAAGGGTTAATGAACAACTTGCACAAAACTTTTGTGTCTATCTGTGCGTATGTGTATATTTTTTTTAATCTGGAAGCATGATCAGAGCATCTACAATTAAGCTCCTAAAGCTACTGCGTTTACAAAATGTAACTCTTGGCGTCCCATGTGAAACCAAACTGTATAGGTATTAACCAATTATGCCCCACGTTATATACATGTATAATATAACTGGTCTAATAGCGACCAAGTAGTGAATTAACATGGGCATCTTTAAAAGTACGTATTTGCTTAACCCTTTCCCTATTGAATATTCATGTTAGAAGTAATGACATCATAAAGATTTATTAGCTGAATTTTTATACTGTAAACTTTTCAAGAGATATGTTTTGTTTGACGAAATGTGTAGAATCAGATCTATACCATACCATAAGCAAACAGAGCAAACCCTGATCAGACGGTTCCTATAGGAGCCGTCTGCTCTGGGTCTACTCTGTTTGCAAATGCGTGAAGAAATAATTCAAGTAAACTCCTAATAGGAACATCCTGCTTAACTTACACTCTGCATTAACCATTACCTCATAGACTATTTTAGATACAACCGCTTTGAATAAATCTACCGAAAAGGAGCAGTAACTAGAGAAAAGGATTTTTTAGAATGTTGTAGTTTGAAACCATTGTGATAAATAGAGCATTTGCTCCTATAGGAGCAAATGTTCTATTTATCACAATGGTTTCAAGAAGTGACTTTTACAGAGGCGTAGAAAGGCTTATCCATGGAGGAAAGGGCTAAGCTACCAACCGCCCCTCTGACACAGAACTAGAAGTATTCAAGTGGTCGCTTGTCATTGGCTCTACTGTAGTTATAACCATATAGTGGTAATCCCTGGATATATACCACATAGTGTTGACTGCATTATTCATTTTATTACGTTTTCTTAGAAAATTCTTACATCATGAATCTAGGTGAATCATACAGACTCCATCTTTTTATACGCCCACCTAGTAAAGGTTTGGCGTGGCCCTGTCCGTCCGTCCGTTCGTTCGTTCGTTCGTCCGTCTGTCAACATTTTGTTTGTCCGCTATTTTCTCGAAAAAGAATTCGACGTATATTAATGAAACGTAACACAAATTTTAAATACATCAAGAGCTGAAGCTGAGTCAATTCACATTTCATTTACACATATTTTATATTTCTCTACGTGAGGTAATATATTACATTTCATTACCTTTAATTTACATATATATTATATCGCTGTGTCAAGCAATATATCATATTTTATTTACATAATTATTATATTTCTCCGCGACAGGCAATGTATTACATTGTATTTACATATGTATTATATTTCTCCGCGACAGGCAATGTATTACATTGTATTTACATATGTATTATAATTCTATGCGATAGCCAATATATTACATTACATTTACATATATACTGTATTCATTATTTTTGTCTGGACAAGGCAATACATCTCATTACATTATATTTACATTATGTTTGTTTCATGCAATACATTACATTTGCATATATATTATATTTTTCTATGTCAGGCAATACAATACATTACATTATATTTACATTAATTATATATTATGTGTGTCTGTGTGAGGCAATACATTTGATTTCATTATAATTATCTATATATCATATTTGTCAATTGCAGGAAATACATTATTTTATATTTAACTGTATAATATATGTGTCTGTGGCAGGCAATATATTACATTATAGTTTAACTATATATTATATTTGTCTGTGACAGGCAGTATATTACATTACATTTACATATATATTATATTTGTCTGTCGCAGGCAGTACATTGCATTATATTTACATTTGTTTGTGGCAGGCAGTATATTACATTATATTTACATATATATTTACATTTGTTTGTGGCAGGCGGTATATTGCATAATATATACATATATATTACATTTGTTTGTGGCAGGCGGTATATTGCATTATATTTAAATATATATATATATTACATTTGTTTGTGGCAGGCGGTATATTGCATAATATATACATATATATTACATTTGTTTGTGGCAGGCGGTATATTGCATAATATTTAAATATATATATATTACATTTGTTTGTGGCAGGCAGTATATTACATTATATTTACATATACAATGTATATTACATTTGTTTGTGGCAGGCAGTACATTACATTATATTTACATATATATTACATTTGTTTGTGACAGTCAGTATATTACATTATATTTACATATATATTACATTTGTTTGTGACAGGAGGTATATTGCATTATAGTTTAACTATATATTATATTTGTCTGTGACAGGCAGTATATTACATTACATTTACATATATATTATATTTGTCTGTCGCAGGCAGTACATTGCATTATATTTACATTTGTTTGTGGCAGGCAGTATATTACATTATATTTACATATATATTACATTTGTATGTGGCAGGTGGTATATTGCATTATATTTACATATATATTACATTTGTTTGTGGCAGGCGGTATATTGCATAATATATACATATATATTACATTTGTTTGTGGCAGGCGGTATATTGCATAATATATACATATATATTACATTTGTTTGTGGCAGGCGGTATATTGCATAATATATACATATATATTACATTTGTTTGTGGCAGGCGGTATATTGCATTATATTTAAATATATATATATTACATTTGTTTGTGGCAGGCAGTATATTACATTATATTTACATATACAATGTATATTACATTTGTTTGTGGCAGGCAGTACATTACATTATATTTACATATATATTACATTTATTTGTGACAGGCAGTATATTACATTATATTTACATATATATTACATTTGTTTGTGACAGGCAGTATATTACATTATATTTACATATACAATGTATATTACATTTGTTTGTGGCAGGCAGTATATTACATTATATTTACATATATATTACATTTGTTTGTGACAGGCAGTATATTACATTATATTTACATATATATATACATATTACATTTGTTTGTGACAGGCGGTATATTGCATTAACTGAACCGGTGGACCTATACAACCCTCACTGTGAAGTAACATCTCTTCATTGACCATAGAAAAGAGGTCAAATGTATTCGTTGGCCATAATAACAAGGGATAGATTAATGCAATGTGAAAGTAAATTAAATAAAGAAATCCCCGCAGAAGCTCTATTCAGCATTTCTTTTGCCCTGTTCCAAGCAATGGTGATCAAATGATTTATGATCAAACATAACTTTTAGCGTACAAACGCCACCTGGCTTCGATTTGCAAACAGTCCCTAAATTAAAGGCATATTTTCAATAACATCATAAAACTTGGTATTTGTTATGTTCAATCATTTTATGAAGAATGCCAAGTTGAACATAATTATATCGAAAAATGCCCCTGTGATACAAAATAAATCGTTTTCGTTGATACTTATAATTACAAATTATTATCGGCTTACGTTGAACAGTTACGAAACTAAAACACAACACAAATACATATTAATACATTGGCGAATAACATCAGCTCGTCGATATCTCATACATGACATTGTGTCTATTTCGGCGTTTATTCGATTGGTTTTCGTGCGATATACTTCTTTTCAGCATATAAACAAATATTATAATATTATGTGATTTTAAGTATTTTAAAATGCGTTGCAAGTGAGGCTACCACTTTACCCCATTCCCTGATATTAACGACTTTTGACGACTCTTTAAAAGTCACTTTGTGAAACCATTGTGATAAACAGAGCATTTGCTCCTATAGGAGCAAATGCTCTATTTACCACAATGGTTTCAAACTACAAAATTCTAAAGTTTTCCTTTTCTCTAGTTAATGCTCCTTTCGGTAGATTTATTCAAAGAGGTTGTATCTAAAAATAGCACATTAGGTAATGGGTTAAACAGACAGGCTGAAGTGGATAAATCGATTATTAGAACATAGACATCGCATCTTAGACACGGCGTCTTGTCCACACCAACACTATTTGCTCTCTGAAGTATCATTTTCTCTCAGTGCTGCCCCAATGATAAGGGTAATTTAATGATATCATTAGATATGCTTGCAAATGCTTGCAACATTGACACATTAAATATACTGTGTTTACTTGGGAAAACATAATGCTTGCAAGTTGCATAAAATATTTGACTCCCGACGAAGCGGAAACTATCCCCCGATTGTCAGTTACATTGCAGCACTCGCATAGAAGAATTCTGGAGGTTTTAAGTTTTGATTTCTACACGTGGGAAAATCCTAGAACTGTGCAGGATGCCAATTTAGCAATAAATTACCAATTCTGTTACGTTTGATGTAAATAATCACTGCAGCTTGCTTTAAATTGGGCATGTCACTAGTGTTGAACATCGTACAGATACCACACAATAACTAAACAATTCGCTTAGTTAACCCCTTTTTTTACTTCATGAATATACATGACAGAAATAAAGCAATCATGAATATTTATTAGCTAATTTAATTTTTCTTTGCGAAAATTGTAGAATCAGATCTATGTCATTTCATAAGCAAACAGCAAACTCTGATCAGACAGCTCCTACAGGAGCCATTGAATCTAGGTCTACTCTGTTTGCAAATGTGTGAAACAGCGTTTATATGAGGAAAAGAGTTAACCATTCACTTCATGAATATTCACATAAGAAATAATGTACGTATGAATATTAATTAGCTGAATATTTGTAATGGCATAAGAACAAGAAATGCTTTGGTCCTGACAAAAACTGTAGAATCTGATCTATTGAATTCCAACAGCAAACGGAGCATACTCTCACCTATGTCTACACAGTTTGAAACGGCATTAAGAGGCGCACCTATAAAATAAGAGTTAATAAACAACTTCTAATTTCATCTTTATTTCTCCACCTAACGGCGTGGTGTACATGTAACCACTTCAAGAACCACCTCGAAGAGTCTTATTATAAAGGGCGGTCAGAACATTATTATGATATTAACTTGGAAACGTTAGCCTCGTGAATCAAATGTATTGGTTTAACCCTTTCCCTGATGAATATTCACGTAGGAAATAATGACGTCATGAATATTAATAAGATTATTTTTATAATGGCATATGAACGCAGGTCACGTTGGCTCAGGCAGAAACTGTAGAATAAAGACGCATTATATGTACGTATTTACTTACGCAATGCCATTAAAAGTATTGTACTTTTGTGTATTTGGAGCATCACAGATGATTTCAGCTCTAGTTTTAACCACTTTCTAGTATTTTTGGTCTTTCATTTGTCGGTTTTCTCATTAGTATTCATGATTATGCAATTAAGGTATTTAACAAAACTTGTTCTTAGTTAAGGACGATTGTCTTACCTTCGGTTTGGTTTAAATGTTTGGGCAGTGAGGCTCAAAATGTTTATTTATTCCGCATTTGTTTAGACAATATACCCTGTACAAGTATCAATAAATATTAGTACTGTTCTCTGTACTACTCTATACAATCAACAGTATTGTTTGTTAACGATAATTGTCTTACAACGAAAGTAAGCATTATATTTTGGAGTAAATGCCTGTGAAATGGATTGTCCTATTAAAATACCCTTGAACGATATATACCCAATAGTATAATGCATACCTCTTCTCCCCATACAAAATAAAAATTCAAACTAACAACAATGTTTTATAATTATCTTGGCACTTGTCTCGCTGCAGATGTTGTCTATATCAGTTGGGGTTTGTTTTCCTTCTACTAGATAACAATGACACGAACAGAATAAAATATATGTTTTCTGTTGTTTTTGTACTGCACTATTAATCATATAAATCATAATATGAACGGCCAGACACCTGTGTGTGCAGATGTTTACGAGAACAAACGTTATTAGACTTTCACAATGTACTATTAACCTTTTCCCTGTTCTGTGTTTAGTCCAAATTGCAATACCTACTGAATATTAAGGGACAAAATAGTTATAATGAAATTTGAGGTCAACTCATAATGAAACGGTTAGTTTAATTTGCACTTTGCTTGGCGTAGGGACATTTGAACAACGTGTTATTGTTTTGTTTGCATGTCATCCAGTTTATTATTCTCTAGGATTGAGGATGATGTAGATAAGTCTCAGACAGAAGTCTTAAGAAAACAATTGGACACTTTTCATGATAATATAACAAGTTTCGTTTGCATCATTCTAGTGGATGAAACCAATAATATACAGGAAAGCTTAAATCATGCATTCATCAACACGAGAAAAAACATGGTCTTAAAGACAGATGCTAGCTAAATGCAGAACGGAAGTTATACAGAAAGCTCCCATCGGAGTTTTCTGTATAGTTTTCATACTGAATTAAGCTTTTAAAATCACTTATATTTACTCGTATATCTACTAGTAATTTTAATTCAACCAGCCTGGATGAAACTTGTTGGCCATGTTCCCTGTTCAATATTCATGTAGGAAATAATGACGCCATGAACATTAAATAGATGTTGGTACATCAATCCTTGTACTCAAACAAGTAAAATAATATAGTTCCATAAGCTTATTATATCACAGTTACTTGTTTATAATTACACCATTCATTAATTTGAACACGAGTAATACTGATTATGCATTTAGAAACCAGTCACATACTCGTCCGTAGAAACCAGTCACACACTCGTCCGTATAGAACATCAACTGGCATTGGAACGAATATGTCAGCATTGTTTAACTCTTTCGCTGCCAAATTGTGTCGTCTGCAAACTTTGTCGTCTACAACATTTTCATTTTTTAAAATTATTTTTCTTCATTTTACTCGGCGTTTCATCTGGATCCAACCTGTTTCACAGATGCTATTAACAGATGCTATTAACAGATGCGACATTGGCAACGAAAGAGTTACTGTTTCTTAAAACATAGTAGTACATAAATGGAGCAAAAAACTTGGAACATGGTCCATGCTGTTGAGGGAATTCCTATACATTATGTTTGTACTATATTCGTTGCCACCCTAGCAGAGCTGAGATCGTCATATCTCGCTAACATATTGGTAAATATTTATACAGATGTTATCTAATAACTCCTGACAGCTACTGATTATCTGAAGAGAAACCTGCACAGAATCTATAATGAATTTGGCTACGTACCTATCTACTACAACAGAAACCTGTATAAAGTGTCCATTTACAATAAACCTGATTAAATAGTATTTCAGACAGGTGCCACTAATTGCAGGATGAAATGTTTACAGCTCGAAAAGGACAAAGTATTCAGAGTTAGTTATACAGTGCTCCCTCTCTACAACGACATCCTTTGGGATATGAAGGTTGTATGTGTTGTTCAGAGGGAGTTGTTATAGGGAGGGAAAAATAAAACATAATTAGCTTGTTTGCAGATCCCCAGATAAGGTGTATTTCGAGAACTAAAACCGTTATGCCTCAATCAAACCCTATGTTGTGACCACTCTTTAGAATCGTCACAAAGTGACGATTCTAAAGAGTGGTCACAACATAGGGTTTGATGGAGGCATAAAGAAAATACGATGGAAAAATTGCTTCTGGAGCCTTGCGTTGTTGTAAGGAGGGAATCGTTATTGAGAGGGCCGTTGTAGAGAGGGAGCACTGTAATAACCACTCACCGCTCTAGGAGTAGCATCCGTCCGTCCGTCTGCAGATTCCTGAAACAAAACCTCTCCTTCTATACTGTTGTTAGGAGGTTCATGACAGATGCGTTCCTTGTACCGTTCTGTTCAAAATGTTCTAGAACAATTACATTCCGTATACAACTTGGCTACTATAGCAACAGAAAAGAAACATTTAAAAGTCTTCTTTTCAGAATTTGCGGTCTCGATATGAAACGTATTTACAAGAAATGCACTTTTTGCTGTTATGCTGGTAAGAAATAATGGCATCATGAATATTTATTAGCTGACCTTTTATAATGGCATATACACACTGGATAGTTTCGTAATTGTAGAATGAGGCCTATTATACTTTCATGAGCAAACATAGCAGACCCAGATGTGACGAATCCTGTATGATCTGCACACTGTTTGTTTAATAAATTATGTAGATTAAATTATGTATGTGATTTAATAGTTGATGTTATGTTTTATCCAAAGTAAACAATTATGCGTTCATGTAACATTATGAAAATTCAGCTCATATATATTCATGATGTCATAATTTCTTACATGAATATTGAACAGGTAAAGTGTTAATGTGTTAAGGAAAGTAAGTTATTGTAGATATAGCAGGGACGTAGCTATTGTAGATATAGCGGGGACATAGCTATTGTAGATATAGCATGGACATGTATAGCTATTGTAGATATAGCAGGGACGTAGCTATTGTAGATAAAGCAGGGACGTGGCTATTGTAGATATAGCAGGGACGTAGCTATTGTAGATAAAGCAGGGACGTGACTATTGTAGATATAGCAGGGACGTGCCTGTTGTAGATATAGCGGGGACGTAGCTATTGTAGATATAGCGGGGACGTAGCTATTGTAGATATAGCAGGGACGTAGCCAGCAATACAGCAATCTGAAAGGTGAAAACATTATTATGGACAAAATGGAACAAAATTCGAAGGCTAAAGGTTTGTAGACTTTGACAAACGTTCTGTCTTGGCATGTAAGGTTTAACCCATTTCCAGATATTGACGCCTTTTGGCTCCTCTGTAAAAGTGACCTTTTGAAACCATTGTGATGAATAGAGCATTTGCTCCTATAGGAGCAAATGCTCTATTCACCACAATCGTTTCAAAATAGCACAGTTTTCCCGCGGGCACTTATAGCCACGGTGCGTACATTACATTTGGATTCAGTTACGCCCTGTATATTATATGTGTTTTCTACTGACTAAAACCCGTATCAAACCGTGTTTGATAACTTTCTGATACAACTGATTGTCTGATCACATCATGCTTCTGCTAAATATTACCGCTGGCATTTACAAATCTGTTTTACGTCGGTAACACATCTACAGGTGATATCAAATATCGTTATGATACGTATTTATCTACCAACTAGATCCGTAATCCATGATAACATTGATAGATGCAAACTAAATGTGCTTAACGCGTTCCTTCATATAAACGCATTTCTCACGCATCTGCGAACAGGGTTAGCCCAGCTGAGATGGCTCCTATAGAAGCCGTCCGAGAAGGGAATTTCTGTGTTTGCTTATGGTATAATATAGATGTACAGTTTCTGTCTGGGCTAGAATGATAATTACAGTAATATGTACTTCAACAAATGTTACAAATACGCTGTTTACAGCAGCAATAGTATCTACATATCAATACATACACATATACATGTGTAACATTCATTTCAGCATCAATATACACTCAGCAAAATTTCTAATTGGTCACATGATATTTTGACCAAAATATATAAACAAGACGGTTGTACGAAAATGTAATATATCTAAAAGGAAGAACAATGCATTGTACGTCGAAAGGTTATTTGTATGTCAGTTTGCATGCAAAGTTTGAGAAAAGTATAACTGTGAATTAGTTTTAATAGTTTACGATTAACGGATGACCAATTAGAAAAGTTGTTGAGTATATACAGGATATGTTGCGAGCAGTCATTTTGTACAAACTGATATTGAACGAGTCTTGGAAAATGTAAGTAAGCGAGCCTCTGGTGAGATTAATAAAAAATTCAGGACGAGTTTAATATCAATTTGTACAAAATGACTACGAGAATCATATTCTTTTATGACATAACTTATTTCGACTAAACATGTCGTATGTATTTGACATGTATATATGTAAATTCTTCATGACGTCCTGGTGGTTTCTACATGACGTAACAGTATAATTATATTACACGTGTGTAATATAGAGAAATATCTGATAGCTATATTAACTCGAATATAAGGGAGCTTATGTGACAGATAACTATAATTTTTCACTGCCACATCAGTTACTATTTACTACAACAGTGCCTAGAACTTAATGCTGTTTAACGGTCGTCTTCACTAAGTATCGTTCAATAGGTTTATTCGTGATTTGTGGCAGACATATGTGTGCCATCGAACGGTGTTTATTTCAAACCTAAGAGTGTGTTAACATGTGTGCTACGTCTGAGAGAAAGTACTCTCATTTGTAAACCAGGTGTTATTCACAAAAAACCCTATAGCCTGTCACATTTGTTACCAATGTAGATGAAATAATACATAAAACAGCTGACGTGTACTTAACAAACTGATTACATAGATAGAAAATCAGACAGAAAATCGTGTAAACTTGTGTCGAGTTACCAAGCAACACATTTTATGCGGCCAATATTGTTAATACACCACGTACTACTAAGCATGGGTGTCACAATATGTGCAAGGTGTGGAAAACATTCGAGCCGAAAGAACGTTTGATGTATAAATGTATATGTGTGTATGAACGATAAATATCATGTTTAAGTCCTAAAGAAATAAAATTGTGTTCTGTTCCTGTTCTGTTCTATAAAGAGCATAGATATTTAAACACATGTATATAAATATAGAAAAATAAAACGTATAGTAGAATCTGCCAATAGCTACCAAATAACACATAAATATGTTAGTTCATAACATTTGTCCTGCATTAAGCTACCACCTGCCTTAAGCCCCTCAAATAGACATACTTTCAATGGTCGCTGTAGACATGCTATACTATATTTGTAGACATATTATACATGCGTGTTTGATAACCGGCATACTATTCAATTATTACAAAATATTCAATTACTACACAATATTCAGTTACTACACAATATTCAATTACTACACAATATTCTAATACTGCACAATATTCAATTACAACACAACATTCTATTACTACACAATATTCAATTACTACACAATATTCATTTACAATTACTACACAATATTCAATTACTACACAATATTCAATTATTACACAATATTCAATTACTACACACCATTCTATTACTACACAATATTCTATTACTACACAATATTCAATTACTACACAATATTCAATTACAATTACTGCACAATATTCTATTACTACACAATATTCAATTACAATTACTACACAATATTCAATTACTACACAATATTCAATTACTACACAACATTTCTATTACTACACAATATTCTATTACTACACAATATTCAATTACTACACAATATTCAATTACATGTACACTTACTACCCAATATTCAATTACTACACAATATTCTATTACTACACAATATTCAATTACCACACAATATTCAATTACAATTACTACACACTATTCAATTACTACAAAATATTCAATTACTACACAATATTTTTCAATTACTACACAATATTTTCAATTACTACACAATATTCAATTACTACACAATATTCAATTACTACACTTTCATTCACAATTGTCACTCGGTATGACTCATCGTTTTAGCAACTCTTTGGTCAGGTTTTACTTGAGTTCACCATTAAAATAATTAGCCATTATACATTGTTTACCCATAATTAAAACATTTTCATTTCATGTTGCAAATGGCGCACGAATTCCGTCGATCGATACAATCGATTGTCTGTATAACTCTTAGGACGACTGATGTCATCTAAGGGCCACGACATTTATTTTGATATCAGAATCCCTGCTGAAAAATGGTACGCGCAACTGTTTATTTACGTACTTGGACATCACGTCCTTCGACATCCATTTGCAAAGAAACAGCTAATTTAATTAGCATGCAGAATTATATGTTCGCTGTTGTTTTTCTTCCTAGCTACTACGGCGTGGAATAGAGTGACAATTAGCGTGTAAGTTCCTAACAACAATGCGATCGAATGTTCAGTCACCTGATATAAAACAAAATCTCCATTTAAATCGAGTGACAAAAAAGATAAAAATAGACAATACGTTAGTAGATATGCATGCTGTCATCACTGTGCTTTGTAGTTATCCCCCGGCGGGGGTGTATAGTTTTGGCATTGTTCGTCTGTGCGTCCGTCTGTTCGTGCGTCCTGGTGTGTTATCTCAGAAACGACTTGGAGAAACTTTGAGTAATTTTTTTTAATCCCGTAACAGAATGTGGGCCTGCAAGTATCACTCATATTGACCTGAGAACGCCTGAGTTATGAAATGTTGTGTAAATGTTAGCAGCATAAGGACACGTGCCTCTGCAAGTATCATTTATATTGACAATGGATCACTAGAAAAATGGCAATATGTTGCGAAAAATGTAACATTTTTGTCTGTCCGGAGACATATATCAGAATTTATTTGAATTTTTTATGAAACTTTGCGGGCCTGTCAGTATCGCTCACATTTGCCCTGAAACACAATGGTTATGGTACTTTGTTTGCGAAAAGCGTTTTTGTCCGTCTGGTCAATAACTGAAATACTGAGGTCAGCTCTTGTTTAGCGGTGACATCAATTCAGCGAATGTGCTTGTTACTTAATACATTACAACCTGTCATAAACGGGGATTCAATTATGGAACATTGGCGTCTAAAAAAGCAGATGATTGTTTGATGCAGTGCAAAAGTAATGCAGAAAGCTTTTTTTGTATTACTTTCAACCTGCATTAAGCTACCACCTTCCTTACTGACCAATAATCGTTTTGATGGCCCCTTAACACATTCCCTCCCGGTGACGCAAGTTGGCGCCTCTGTAAAAGTCACATTTTGAAACCATTTTGATAAATAGAGCATTTGCTCCATAGGAGCAAATGCTTTATTTATCACAATGGTTTCAGAACTACTCAATTCTAAAGGTTTCCTTTTCTTTAGTAAATGCTCCTTTATGGTAGATTTACTCCAAGAGGTTGGGTCTAAATATAGTCTAGGAGGGAATGGGTTAAGAAAGGTTCTCCTGCATAGACATATGTTTACAAAAGGTTACGGCAGAATTTGCACATTGCATGTTAGCCTTTATGTTGCTGAAACAAGAGCTGCCGTGCATTTGAAAACAACTTAGTTAATATGTCAAGTAACTGCATTCCATGAGGATTCAAGTTGTTTCACACTCGGTCAATAGTTAATCAAAATATTCGAACGAATTGGAAACAAGAACACCTTTTTCCAGATTTGGAGCTGGTGTCTTTTTTCAGCATGATGTATGTTAGATGTATAACAGTTAGCCGCTTTTTGTACACGCGTGTGTGTACAGTAGCTAGCTGGATTAGTCTGTGGAGCATATATTTTAGCAGTGTCGTTGCTGGAATTATTTCGTTTGTGTCTATGTACACCAGTATTGTCCGAGACAGGTAATATACATGCACTTATATGTATTGCTCTTTCTTAACCCATTCCCTCATATTGACGACTTTTGACGACTCTGTAGAAGTCACTTTGTGAAACCATTGTGATAAATAGAGCATTTGCTCCTATAGGAGCAAATGCTCTATTGATCACAATGGTTTCAAACTGCGAAATTCTAAAGTTTTCCTTTCCCCTAGTTAATGCTCCTTTTCGGTAGATGTATTCAAAGAGGATGTATCTAAAAATAGCCTATGCGGTAATGGGTTAACGAATTTTTACATAAGAAATAATAACTTTTTGAATAATAATTAGCTTCACTTCAGAGAATTACATTTAGCAAACCCTGATGAAAGAGTTCCTTGCGGGAGCGGTCTGGGTCTACTTTGTTTGTAAATGTGCCCAGTATGATTGTGTCTTTATCTTTTAGAAGTCAAATGTTCATCTGAGTCGTATGACATCAGTAAGGATCTGGTCTTGAGTGTTCAGAGGGTCGTATGATATCGGCGGGGATCTGGTCTTGAGTGTTCTTTAGAGTCTTAAGATATCAGTAAAGATCTGGTCTCAAGTGCTCATTAGAGTTGTATGATATCGATATGAATCTAGTATTGAGTGTCCATTAGAGCTGTATAATATCGGTAAGGATCTGGTCTTGGGCGTTCATTAGAGTCGTATGATATCGACGAGGATCTGGTCTCGGATGCATTAGAGTCGTATGATATCTGTAAGAATACCGGTCTTGAGTGTTCATTGGAGTCGTTTGATATCGGTAAGGATCTAGTCCTGGGTGTTCATTAGAATCATATATCGTTAATTCTTTCACTTAGCTCTTTCACTGAACTGTTTCACAGAACTCTTCCACTTAACTCCGTCATGGAACCATTTCACTGAACTGTTTCACAGAATTCTTCCACTTAACTCTGTCATAGAACCCTTTCACTTAACTGTTTACAGAACTCATTCGCTTAAATCTTTCACGGAACTCTTTCACTTAATTCTTTTATTTAACTTTTTCATTTAACTCCTTCACGGGACTGTTTCATTGAATTCTTTTCACTGATTTATGATCGACTATGCAAACGACCTGGATTCAGACGAAATGCAAAGTAAGTCCAAAACAGATTACCGATTTTAGTGACAGCAGACGACGTGTTTTGACAATATAAAACAGTTAACGTAATCAGTGTTGTCCAGCGTTTGTGACTTATCTTATTACAAGATGACCATACATACATACAATAATCCTTTGTGTCCCATAAAGAAAAACTCTCTGTCTGTAAGCTTATTAGATTCTTTGTTTTTAAAACGCCATTAAAGAGAAAACTTAGAGACATAAACACATTAAGACATGCATATTTTGCTGACGATGCACAGTACATGGCATATGCTGTTATGGTACAAAAACACAAATGCAATCTCTTGTTATGAGGAAATTGTGTTATAAAACAGAATTAATTCTCTTTTATTCCCTGTAGGATAGTTCAGCAGTGTGAATTGTTTCACTAACGGCAAGTAAATATTAAATGAATAATTGCATTAACCAATGTATGCAATGTATGATTTGGAATGCTACTCAAGAATGTTGATAAATACATCGTAATTTAATTAATCCGCTCGCTGCCGACGGCGAGTCTGTGTTTAGCTATGCAAAAAGACTGGATCCAGATGAGACGTCGTGTAACTCGGATACAGAATATGTTTTGAAAGAAAGAAGAAGAAAATTAGAAAATGAATTGTAGAATACAGCAACGTTTGCAGATGTCATTACGTGGTATTGAAAGGATTCAGATCATTGCAGCTAAACTCATTCCCTCCTAGACTGTGTTTAGATCCAACCTCTATGAATAAATCTACCGAAAAGGAGCATTTACTAGAGAAAAGGAAGTGTGCATTTTTAAAACCATTGTGATAATTAGAGCACAGTAGTGTCAACAAATGACTTTTACAGAGGCGTCAAAATGCGTCATAATGGAGGGAATTGCTGAATACGACTCATACTGACAAAAAGTAAACAGACTACAGTCAAACCTCTCTATATACACTAAATTGTGTTAATTAGTTGGTATATAGGGCAGGTGGTTGCTTAAAGCAAGGTGAAAGTATCCTATAGGAGCGTTCTGTTTTACTTTCACCTTGCTTTAAGCAGCCACATGCCTTTAACACAAAATACTTGATGAAATTTAGTGGCCGTTATAGAGACGTTTTACTGTATACGTAGGTAAAACATTTTCCACAAAGTTTGGGAGCAACTGCTCAGAAATATTTGATTTCTAGAACAGGTTCGTCCCAATATTTGATTCCTCTAACACATTTCTTTCCAAGGGACCAGAACATTTATTTGCGATTAGAACAGGTAAAACACTTTTAAAGTCTCTACTGGCAATCCATTTAACGAAGGACTAAAACTGCATAAATCATATCTTTGTATGCTGAAAAGCATTATATCGCAAGAAACCCAATTGAATAAACAATGAAGAAGACGAAACTTTCAAGTGTTTTATATCGCTTACCCGATGTTATTCCCCAATGTATTAGTATGTATCCGAGTTGCGTTTTAGTTTCGTAAATGTTCGACGTAAGCCGATACATGTAATAGGTTTAGTACAACAAAACGTTATAAATATTGAAGAAAACGGTTTATAATGTATCATATAAGCATTGTTCGATGTAAGTTCAAATTGACAATCTTCATAATAATGATTGAACATAACAAATACCAATATTCTGAAAATGGGTGATCCCAAAGTTGTATTATGTTATAGAAAATATATGTTTGTTGTAGGGGCTATAACATCTTTTATAGTTTGTTCTGTCCTATAGACGTGGGTTGGTTTAGTCATCTTTATCAACCCTTCTCATGATAAGCGCAGTCTGGCTAGCATTTGTTATAATATTATACTTGAATTCAGGTGACATGCCGCGAGATTCGGCGTCTCATCAGAATTCAAACTATTTGACACTCGACTAGTAGTAGAGAATCAGAAATCGGTAAAACAAAATCAGCGTTTGAACAGACATATGGTTTCAATATGAGAAGTGTGAACAACATTTCGTTAACCATTTACTCCATAAACATTCATACCAGAACTAATTACGTCATGTATATATTAATGACGTCATGTATATTAGTGAGTTGATTTCTTATACTAGCGTTAAACACACATAAATTTTTGGTACGTGCAGAAACTTAAGAATCAGAGCTGTATTATATCAAAAGCAAACAGAGCAGACCCTGATAAGACGGCTCCGATAGTAGCCGTCTGATCTGGGTCTACTCTATTTGCAAATACACAGAAATGCGTATTATTTTGGAGGAAAGGATTAATAGCCCATTCATGTCTGTCATAAGTTATTGTTAAGAACAATGATTAGACGTAAGTATACCATGGAATGAGTTCAAGCTTGTCAGAATCATTGATTCTGTCTTTTGTAGTCGGATAATGTTATAGTATATGTCAAGTGGCATCATTATTGTGTAGATCTACTTATCTCCCCAAGTTATAGATGTGTACTTTGCACCAAGAAGTTTGTGACATCATAAATCACGATTATTGCCGATTATCTGTCTAGGTACTAGCTAGTCTGCAAAATAGTTTTGGGGCATTTCCTCAGATCACGACGACGATTTCAATAACCTTAATCGCATTTTCAAACACTTCGGATCAAGATGAGACATCGAGTTACTCGGGTGTCTTACCAGGATCCAATTTGTTGGACACTTGTTCAATAGATTTTCAACAGTTTGTGTCCTGGTACCTGGTCAATACTGTTGAACTTCGGTATCTCGAACTCGGATAACTCGAACTAAAAACTCGGTCCTTCCGAAATTTACAATACAGCATTATTCTAAAATATTTCACTACGCATGCCTATAGAAACGCATGTAACAGCTTAATGCATGTCTTAAGTAATACAGGAATCTCCTACGGGAGCTTTCAGCTTTACTTTAGACCTACATTAAGCTGTGAACTTGAGAGATTGTCCAGATAAGAAATCGGATGACGCGAATCTTCCTTATCTCGAAGTAATTTGTATGGTCCATTGAAGTTCGAGTTTCTCAATAGCTTGATCGAATCGGTGATGTTCTAAATTGAACAAAATTAATAACCTTTTAGCCGACTTTGTATTTCCCACAGCGGAGTAAGAGGTTTCGTTTTTTTACTGAACATATTACTTCTGGGAGTATATTGGAATGGCTGAGAAACTTTCTTGATGGTCGTTTACAGAGGGTTGTTTTAGATGGATATGAATCGGGATGGAACCTAGTTACATCGGGAATTCCACAGGGCTCTATTCTAGGACCCATTTTATTCATTATTTTCGTGAATGATTTGCCAGGGGTAGTTGGTAGTTTATGCAAAATGTTTGCGGATGATTGTAAGGTCTATAGATGTATCTCAACCAGCCAAGATCATAAGGCTCTTCAGGATGATCTTATTCAATTATGTAGATGGAGTGAAGACTGGAAGTTATCTTTTAATATAAGTAAATGTAAAGTTGTATCCTTCGGGCACATTAGAACTGATACTGAATACCATATGGTGGACAAGAATGGAAATACTAGTCAGCTAAATAAAGAAGATTCAGAAAAAGACCTAGGCATACTGTTTAACAGCAAGTTGAATTTTGAAGAACACATAAGCAATACAGTGAACAAAGTGAACAGGATAACTGGATTAGTTAAAAGGAAATTCTCATGCCTTGATGAAGATCTCTTTCTAACTTTATACAAATCCTTAATTCGCTCTCACTTGGATTATGGGAATTTGGTGTATTTTCCGCATACAAAAAAGTGTAAACAGTTACTTGAAAATGCTCAGCGGAGAGCTACAAGGTTGATTCCATCTATTTGTAACATGTCATACACAGAACGATTACAAGCATTAAATCTTCCATCGTTGGATTATCGCAGAAAACGTTTTGATATGATACAAGTTTTTAAGATCATACATGGAATTGATGATATAGACATGAATGTCTTTTTCAAATATGCTGGTGATGGCGGCACCCGTGGTCATTCATTGAAATTGTTCAAACCTCAAGCTAAAAAGTCTTCAAGAGTAAATTCGTTCAGTCACCGTACTATCTCTACTTGGAATGCCCTGCCGCAGGATGTTGTTAATAGTGGAACAGTTGTTTCCTTCAAGTCAAAGTTGGACAAACTGTGGAGTGCTCGCAGATTTGATGTGTCTGAGGTATACTAACCTAACAGTTATTAGACAAACTTTGACACTTTAAAATAAATTTCATCTGACCGGAAGCGGAGAACATTAAAGAAGTAGCAGAAAGGGATTAATTAGCTTAAGGAGCTAAAGAAGATCCCTATCATCAACAAGGTATCAACAAGGTAGGTAAGGTATATTACAATAGTTATGGGTTAGCTCTTGGTTTGAGCTAAACAATGCTCATGGGGGTGTTATCCCTTTTCCTGCTTGATAATCATAAATAATGATGTTGTGAGTATTAATGAGCCTGGCATTTTTAATGTCAGGAGCCGTCTGATCTGGGTCTACTTTGTTTTAAAATGTGTGAAAATGCGTTTATATGAAGGAAAGGGTTAATACTTTGTCGGACTCATTTTATTTGCAGATGTGTTATACAGTATTCAGTATCCAGAATGTTAACGTTGAAAATACTAAATACTGTTAGCATATAACAATCATGTATGATGTAAAAATTATTGTTTTTCTTAATGGAAAAGTAGTAAAGTCAAGCAGGCAAAGCCACATGCAAGACGCAACCACCACCAAAACACCGATAGACAGCATGACACACACACACACAACCACACACCCAAACGCGCACACACACACACGAAATGAACACAGAAAACACCAAAAGACACACACGAACCAGGGACAAACGTTCCACAACATGAACAAACCACAAGCACAGAGACGCAAGGCAAACAAAAGGAAGGGTGACAAAGAGAGTACCGCCTTGGCACGGTCAGCAGCAAAAACACCACTGGGGGTTTAAACCGGTTTACGGACGTCCTAACCTCACACTTCTCTCAAAGTCACCCTAGCTTTACAAATATTGTAAATAAAGGTATCCCCGCTGGACTTTTTCACTCATTTGCAAACGGAGTAGACTCAGATCAGAAGGTTCGTGTAGGAGCCGTCTGATCTGGGTCTGCTTTGTTTGCTTACGACATTATATCGATTTGATTCTTCGGTTTGTGTCAAAGCAATACACTTCCCTTAAAAACTTTACATTCTAAAATTTCAGCTAATATATATGTATGGTGTTGTAATTTCTAACATGATTATTGAACAGGGAAAGGCTTAAATCAAACATCTAAATCCAGACATTTAACGCATTACGTCATAGGCTATTTTTAGATGCAACCTCTTTGAATAAATCTACCGAAAAGGAGCATTAACTAGAGAAAAGGGATTTTTTAGAATTTTGTAGTTTGAAATCATTGTGATAATTAGAGCATTTGCTCCTATAGGAGCAAATACTCTATTTATCACAATTGTTTCACAAAGTGACTTTTACAGTCGTCAAAAGTCGTCAATATCAGGAAATGGGTTAAAAACAGAAACTATTGAATGCCTTCTAAGTGTTATTGGCCTATACGAGTCTGATAGCAATGCCTTCTAAGTGTTATTGGCTTATACGAGTCTGATAGCGACCGAAATGATCAGTAAACATTCTCGTAAACTCTAGCCTATGGCGAAATACAAACACCACTTGGACGATAAGTAACTGTTTATAAATACAGATGTTATCAGAAAGGGAATTATTCCTTACCCTGCAAAGCAGAACTACAGATAAACGCGCGTATCCAAATACTAAATCATCATTTCTCCACCAGACTCTTTATACTGTGACCACGCTTTAGAATCGTCTCGAAGAGACGATTCTAAAGCGTGGTCACAGTATAGGGTATGGAAGAAGCTACTCTTGAAACTGTTACATCTACGCATCTTATCTGGACCTCTGCTGCGGAGTGCAACATGGCTGTTGATATTTGTAAACAGATTTGAGCCAGTTGAGACGACGAGTAGCTAGGCCTCTCATTAGGATTGAAGCTGTTTACTACTCGTTGTTTCTTAAAAGCTACAACATACCGGAAGTAAAAAAACAATACAGGAGTTTATGAATCTGATAAACATATTTAGGGGCCCTGATAAAGGCAAGGTGTAAATTAAAACGTTTTCAAGAATAGTTGCTTTATTTCTCAACCAAACATTATGTTGTGACGTCACTTCGAGATGATTCTAAAGAAGAAAGTTATAGGTAGAGAAATGCCGATATTAGTGTTTGAGTACGCCCCTGTATCTATGCTATGCATAATTGTTCTGTAGAATAAGGTTTAAAGCCACTTAATACCTAATGTGTTACCTATACCTAGATTACCTCTCGAAACTGAACTTTTAGTTAAGAAGAAGTAAGATATTTTTAGTGAGGTGGTTGCTTGAGGCTGGCTGAAATCCAAACAGAAGACTGTCGATCTGTATGTTACTGGTGCCTTTTTTAAAGACCGACATTGATAATTATTTGAGTGTTCTATTTAGAAATAGACTTTTTATTGTACCTGGTCACAGTTTGAACCAGTACGAGAATGTGAGGAGTTCTGTATTCCCATGGGGTTACTATTCCGGTATTAATCTTATCTCGGCTACCAGTATCTAAGAAGACAATAAAGTCCTTAACCTCTTTGATGAAATACAGATAGAGAAGGTGTTCCTAGGTCACTGTGGATATCTAAGGGTGTATATAGTCTTCGCGAAAGCCCACCAACATCGCATCCTTTGAATACAGAAAATCGACAAAAATATCCGTTGAAACTACATACCGATACCAGCCTTTCTAAAGACAAGACAGTAGAACCCCGCTAATGCGACCACTTAATGCGACCACTTAAACAAACATGGCTGTTTTCATAAGCAGGTTGTTGCTTAATGCAGGACGAAAGTTATGCAGAAAGCTCCTATAGGAGCTTTCTGCATAACTTTCGTCCTGCATTAAGCAACCACCTGCCCTTGCCACTGTGAATTATGCCCCTTTTTGGTGGTCGCATTAGTGGGGTTTTACTGTACATTGGTCCAGTCTAGTAAGTCTCAGTGGCGATCGATCGGTGGCCATGATAAACGACAGTGAGTGTTGGTTGATGGTTTGATGCTTTTCTCATCTCACTCATCTTACAGTTCGCCCAATGTTTTCCTCTTTGGTAATATTTCATTTGCTTCCGATTGTTCTTGCCCTTTCGCTTCCTTTATACAGTAAAACGGAACATTTAGAATAGAATTGAGAACATTTCAGGAAGACGGCCGTGTTATGCAGGGAAACAGACATTTTCAAAGTTCAAAGCCATGCCTTTGAATTTTGCATAAAGATGCCACGTGTCTTTAAGACGGATAATGATATACGAGTGTTTGGATTAGCCGGGTTTTACAATGCCTCGTAATGCAACGCTGGTTCACAGTTTACTTATAAAATGTTTTGTGATTGTGAGCTAGTTGATATGTCATACATTGTCACATCGTTTATATTTGTTTTAGTTTTATTGATCTGTGTTTCGTCTGGGTGTATGAGTGGATTTGATCTCAAGGAATGGCAGGTGTTCTTCAACTCGCAGTTGACACATTGTAAGAGATGGGTGCCCTGTCTCATCGCTAGTCACTTTGTTATTTCCACGCATATTTTGCTTTTGCTTAGAGGTCCAGATAAGATGCATAAATTAAAACAAGTCCAAAAATATCACCTCTATTTCTCCACGACCCACTTTGTGACCACTCGTTAGAATCGTTTCTTCAAAAAGATTATGAAGCGTAGTCACAGCATATATTTTGGTGGAGAAATAACGATTTTAGCATTTGGATACGCACTTTTAAGTATTCCTTTTTTAAATAAAATGCACATTTTTATATATAACGAAGCATTTGTAATACAAATCCTCCAAAATATGAAGTCGAAAAGTATCGAATGTTGAAGCCCAGTTTGCAAATGTTAAAAGCGCCCGGTGAGACTGTATAATAAATTATGTCGATGATGAAACGTTCACGTTTTATTGGGTGTATAAAAATGGTATAAACATATCACATGTTTGATTCTGGCGTGCTGCCTGTTAAAGTGATAAAACATCTCATTGATGTCTCTGTCTTATCAGTTATATTAAGCGCATTGACTAATATCTTATCGCCTCTGTCTTCTCGCTCAGTCAGTAGCCAGTATGAAAATAGCAATGGCAACTCAAACGTGTTATGAACCTGAACGATAAAAACGCCCCATAGCTTATTCAGGGCATTCGTCAGAACATTTTCTTGATATTTTTTGGCACGACGGGAAATATTTTATAGTATTGTTTCAAATGTGTGTTTGTCGTTTTGTGGCAATTGATCGAGTGACTTATTTTGCACATGTCAACACGCTGTGTCGTGTACTGGTTCACGGTGGACTAAAATTGACAAATTTATTTAATATTTTAAGATCAATAAGCAGAGCATATAAGCTGTAAAATTTGCTAAAGTTTGCATTATTATAAGTTGTTAATCGAACGCCAGGAGGTTGTCATTGTATTGTTAACCCTTACTCTGCTGAAATTTCAAATGGACTATTCCAAAATTCAAACAGGTCAAGCTTACTGTAAATATTTAGGGATCGACTAGTTTTACTGATTTGGATGTTTGTCCTACTAACTCGAGTAGATTTACTGATTTGGATATTTGTCCTACTTACTCGAGTAGTTTTACTGATTTCAAAACAATATCTTTGAATTTATGCTATAACTTTTAAAAATAAAAGCGCAAATTTTAGCTTTGAACGTAGTTATATAATAAAAGAGAACCCGCTTAAAACGCATTACTCTTAGAGGCCGTGTTGCCATAGCAATGTTCAACCAGTATTCCAACATATTAATGTGGCATTATATTGACTTTCCTTTGAGCAGAAAGAAATGGTTCATGCCAAGTATGTTTTCAACATGCCAAGTACATGTTTTCAACATGCCAAAGGTATGCTTTCAACATAATGTGCATTTATTAATTGATCTGTTTCCCATCGCCTCGGGCTTTTCAGCTGGATTGTAGGTTAATGGTGTTTGAACGAGAACTACGCGATTTGTACGTGTTACATGTACAGTAGAACCTGTCCTAAGCGGTCATTCATTTATTGAACACATGAATCTTAAAAAGCAATTGGTAGCTTAATGCAGGTCAAATGTATCACAGAAACCTCCCGTAGGAGTTTTCTGTGCTACTTTTGACCTGTATTAAGCTACCACCTGCCTTACGAACCCATTGTTAGATCCCGTTTTGATTGCCACTTAAGACCGGTTATACTGTACATGTACTTTATCTCTAATCCAGCCAGTCATGATCTGGCTCGCATTTAGTTTAAACATATTTATTTCAGAAATTACAGGGTTGCTCAAATGTCTATAGAACAATTGAGAATTGGATCGAAAGCAACACGCCTTTTAAGATAATCCCTTTGTAATATTGTATAAGTTAACACAGCTCACGTATTCATGGTGTTGAGAAAGGAATATATGTCGACGATAGCTCAATTATTAACACTTGTAACTTCATTTGACAAGTCAAATGGATATAAGCATTATAATAACACGATTAGAATGTTTTTGAGAGATCATCAAAACTGGTTCATAAATACTTCTATCGTATGATACAGATATATCAGCAATGTTGTAAGTGTCCCAAAAATGCCAAAAAAGACTAGCAGAAGAAGCAAACAAGAGGATTGAGGATAGTGGTCGTTTCGATTAGAGTCAAACACCAGGATCCAAGCTGTTTGACATGTGGTCAATAGCTTTTCAAAAGCTTCATCGAATCGGAAATCGTCAAAATTGCACCATATCCACATTTTAGCAGACATTTTTTTCACATCAGAGTCAGTGTTAAGTTACAACGGTAAGTTATGGAAAGAACTAGCACTTACGTCTTTGTACAATTGAACGAAAATTAGAAGTATCAATCCAAGCAACAGATAAAGTTGCGTGGCCAAATACTTCACTCGTTATTTCTCCACCAAACCCTATACTGTGACCACTCTTTAGAATCTCCGCGACATATAGAAGTCTGTAACAGATAAAGTTGCGTGGCCAAATACTTCACTCGTTATTTCTCCACCAAACCCTATACTGTGACCACTCTTTAGAATCTCCGCGACATATAGAAGTCTGTAAAAATGGAACAAAAATAGTAGATTATAGTATTTGGGTACGCACCTTTATCGGTACAAATGTAGCTATGTGCATGATATGTGTTTTGTTTGTAATACCTTAAGCATGTTGTGGGGATGTTTTAATAATAATTTCTGAGAATAGTTTCAACCCAGAGTAGACTCTGAATAACACTCGACTTCACATTAAAATTCGAACTGAAACTGTTTGAAGTGGTCGTCTTTTTAAGAAACGGGAAAGACGATTTTGCGATTGATGTAGAAGGTATTGACTGCATACGAACACGTGATTATAAAACTAAACACCAATGGATATAACACTGCGTCAACTGCAATGTGTAAATCAATTTGAAAGATTGTCATACATATATATGAGGCCAACACTATCAGTAGAACATGCCTTAACCCATTCCCACTTAGGCTATTTTTAGATCTAACCTCTTTGAAAAAGTATACCCAAAAGGAGCATTTACTTAAGAAAAGAACATATTTAGAAGTGTGTAGTATTGAAACCATTCTGATAAATAGAGCATTTGCTCCATAGGAGCAAATGCTTTGTTTATCAGAATGGTTCCAAAAAGTGACTTTTACAGAGGCGCCAAAAGGCGTAAATATGCGGGAATGGGTTAAGGAGCCATCAAAAAGACGTTTAATTACGGGTCTGTAAGGCAGGTGGTAGCTTAATACATGTAAAAAGTAATGCAGAAAGCTGCTACAGGAGCTATCTGTATTACTTTAGACCTACATTAAGCAGACTGCTGTATTCAATAAATGAATGGCCGCTTAAGACCGGTTCCACTGTATCCGTATTACCCTAAACATTCGCATACCCTGTCTACCTTTTCTACAGGTTTCCATTTTGGCATCATGTTTAAATTAAATTGATAGAGTAGCAAACAATGTAGACCCTGACCATACGACCCGTTCAAGAACCGATTGATCCGGGTCTGCACTATTTGCCTATCTTTATCTGTCGTTAAATAGGACAGTCTTACTATTATATGCACGTTCTGGGCTTATTGGCTGTTGTTTTGCCCTGTCATTGCACCGTAGATGATAAATGGAAAGAATTTCGCCTTCTTTAACCCTTTCCCTAATATCCATGGATGCCTTTACACGCATTTGCAAATAGAGTAGACCAAGATGAGATGAGACGGCTCATATCAGGGTCTTATCTGTTTGCGAATGGAATTTGAACGATCGGTTTTCTTTACTTTCTAAAATTGCTGTAATATTCCACCTTCCATATTTCATTTTAACTAGTTTGTCCATGAATACTCAGTAGGTAATGAAATTTGGAGTAAACATAGAACAGGGAAAGGGTTAACTCGTTAACAGCCAATTACTAGAAGGCAAGCTATGACTAATCTAAACAAGTCTGACCCATAACGGCTGCCAATGCCAGTCCTGCTATAAACACCATGACGGTTAACGACACCCAAGTATTGTTTTAGACTTCGTTGAAATGATTACACACTAAATAAGTTTAGGTCGAACAGAGAATTCGTAATTTGTTGACTTAATTAAATTTCACACGTTTTGTTAACACTTTACTCCATGAATATTCAGAAAAGAAGTAATTACATCATTTATATTAATATTAGATGTATTTTTGAAATAACACATGAACACACAAATATTGACCAAGACAGAAAGTGTAGAATTATATCTTTATATTGTGGTAAGCAAACGGAGCAGAGTTCAGACGGCTCCTGGAAGAACTGCCTGATCTGGGTATATTATTTTTGCAAAGGCGTAGAAACGCGCATTTATGGAGTAACGGGTTAGCCCTTTATCTACCTGAGAAGCATTATCGTATTTTCAAACAGAGTAGATCCAGATCAGAAAGCTCCTGTATGGACTGTTCGTCGAATAGCATAGATCTGAATCTACAGGTAATGGTTGTCATGGTCAAACTTGCTATGTCCGGATAACATTACAATTATTGAGCTGATCAGTAATCATACATTCATTATTGCTTACATTAATATATATGTAAAGTGTTAATAGACTGATGAGGTGTCACTCTGTGATGCGGCGGGTGGTTTTGGTTTACTTTGTTAACCCTTTCCTTGTTGGATATTCGGGTAAGAAATAATGCCATCATTAATATTAATTATATTATTTTATAATACCATATGAATACATGACAGTTTTGCTCAGACAGCATATGTAGAAACAGATCTATATTATACGATAGACAAACAGAGTACACCCTGATCAGACGGATCCTCTAGGCGCCCTCTGATATGGGTTGTCCTTGTTTGCAAACGCGTGAAAAGGCGTTCATATGAAGGAAATGTTTAAATGCCATCTTACACATTAAGATACCTGTCTCACACAGTGGAAAACAAGAAAGTGAAACTAAAGTAGCCAATATTTATTTCAGTCGTCCAAACCATTCTCCTACAGCGCATTCATACCCTTGCATACAGATGGTCACAGACATGCTCGCAGGTGCTTTCAATGGATTGTTACTGCATTTTAACAGACCTGAAGAATATCGGCAAATATCTTTTCAAGACACGTTGATTTGGATCATGATCAATCACCATTCCTGCTGTTGGATAAGTGTCAATTAACCTCCCAGTTGCACAAAGAGCGCCTTTCATCCCAAACAGAGTGTTTATCTTGATGTTCCTGTTAGACAAAACCCAAATCATTATTCTAAGACAGTCTTTTAGCACAATGCTCCAAGAACGTTTAGGTCGACATTCGAAATTGTAACTAAACGGTGAACAATTTTATATAAATCTTTTTACATCCATTAATAGTTTTGAGTGAGAAAATTTACTACTCAGCCTTTTACTAAATAAATACACTTTTACACGTTTGTAAACAAAGAAAACCCAGATCAGACGGCACCTATAGGAACCGTCTGATCAGGGTCTGCTATGTTTGCTTCTGAAAATAAAATAGAAATAGTTTCGGTCAAAGCCAAATCTTTCTGTGTTGATTTGCCATGATGAAAATGTAGCTAATTAATTTTCATGACGTCATTATTTCTTGTATGGCTATTCATGACGTGAAGGGTTAATATGCAAATTAAGTTTATGTTTGCCTGTCTGTTTATCTTTATGTTTGGCTGTCTGTTTATCTTTATGTTTTCCTGTCTGTTTATCTTTATGTTTGCCTGTCTGTTTATCTTTTGCCTGTCTGTTTACCACTTATTGAGGAGACGTTAATGTTTTTAAAGCAGGTGGTTGCTTAATACAGGCCGAAAGTAATGCAGAACGCTCCTGTAGGAGCTTTCTGTATTACTTTCGTCCTGTATTAAGCAACCACCTGCCTGTCAGACCAAGAATTATACCTCATTTTGGTGGTCGCATTAAAGGGGGTTTACTGCACATTTACCTTTTTATCCCTGTGTTATATTGGTCAACTGAAATTTGAATCTTCTTCGTTAGGGGATATACGATAGTAAAACATCTTTGTCATTGATTGGAACAGACGAACGGTGCATGGTCTAAGTAGGGCTCCTTTTAGGGTCCCATGTACGTGATCGAAGGAGTTAAAGCTCTTTCCGTATTCACGGGAAACCGAGTTTGGCAAACTGAAACTGAAGCAGCTTCAAAGCTATTTTTCAATAACTGGCAAGTTCTTGTATTCCTGGCAAGTTCATTTATGACTGGCGAGTTTCTTTGCGAAGACATAACAAATATTCAATTAATCAAATGTGGTTTGAATAAATTATTGGAATACTCCTTACACTACGTCGTAACACTTAACAATATGAATAGTCTGGCTTCTAGAGATTGCTATACAAATAGATATCTCAGTAACCATTTAACCCTTTCCCTGTTTAATATTCATTTAAGAAATAATGAGATCATGAATATGTATTAGATTAATTATTACAATGGTATATGAACATATGACAGTTTGGCCGTGCAAGAAGTTATAGAATCACATCTATGTTAGTTCATAAGCAAACAGAGCAGACCATGTCTAAGAAAAACATCAATTGCCCGGGACTGCTCTGTTTGCAAAGGCGTAGAAAGGCGTATTTATAGAGAAACCGTCTAATAGAGCCTGTAGCGATACATCACCCAATACTAATTACTACTGTGATTGTTTCATCTTATAGTATGTTCTTCTACTTTTGAAGTTTCAAACTTCAACTTAAAAATTGGTCTGATTCCAAATGAGATACAGATCCCAAATCAAGTATTTGATACACCGGCATTACAGCGGCTGCGTTAGTTACAATATAATTGTAGAGATCGATCAGAGCGCAGGTAACTAAACTATACTGCAAACACTCGCTGCAATTGCCTTCAAGCTTACCTGCCATAATGAAGAAATATGAAATACTTCATATCTCAGATTGTTTTTGCCTGAGCGAAACATTTCAATTAGGATTTATCTGTACCTATCGCCAGTGGAAGAAGCCTGGGAGTCCCAGGTTATCAGTGTTCTGAGAACTGGTCTGAATGCGTGCGTTTTAGTGTGGGTTACTGTGAGATAGTTGGGTGATATCGCAGGGGAAGCACTGAACTTTGTGCTTCTAAAGAGGTTTAGGAATTCATCCAGGGAATAACTTGCGCAGGTAACAACAATTTGTTGTGTGTTTCTTTTTATTTTAAAAAATTTAAAGGTATCAGAATTGCTTTAATTTTAACAATGCGTACATGTGTGTTTGCCTTATTTTTAACCTTTATCCTGCAGTTAATATTGACACATGCTGAAACTCTCGTCTGTCACATGTTAACCATTTGCACTCTGTATAATTGTCTTCTGCAAATATTGTCGTCTGATTCAATTCTCAAAGTATATTTTAATCACGTTCTTTTCAAAGTCCGGTATCAGAGTGACAAACGGTTTGGATTCTGATGAGACTCGGGGTCTTACCTGGGTCCAGATTGTTTGTAAATGTTTTCACGAAGTCACCAGCAGAGTGCTAAAGGTTAACCCTTTCCTTCATATAAACGCCTATTAATGCCTTTGCAAACAGAGTAGACCCGGATCAGACGGCTCCTGATGGAGCCGTCTGATCGGAGTCTGCTCTGTTTGCTTATGACATGATTTAGATCTGAGTCTACAGTTTTTGTCAATGCAAAATAATCTCTTAAATATTGTTCATTGTAAACATTCATGATATAATTGTTTCTTACATAAATATTGAACAGGGAAAGGTAAAAATCTAATAAGAATCGCATATGTCCTTGACAAAAACAAGGACTGTATTATTTTTTAAAGTTAGGCTCCCGAACAGACCCTTAGGTTCTTATATCCTGATCTACAGTTACATTGTTTGCACATATCAGTCAAAACACAATTATCAGGAAATGCGTGAAATCTGCTTTGCAGTCAAAATTCAGATGAGGCGTCGAATTATCAGAATCCACCATTAATTTATTCTTTATTTATTTTGTACATGTAAGACACATTTTTAAACGATAACAAATCGAATCAGACGACAAAACATTACATTGACATTATGTGTCAACGAGAACCGTTAGCCTTCCGCTACAACAGCTTACTTCTGATTCTGTCAAGCTTTAGTCAGAACTACAAATAACGGTGCGTATCCAAATACTAAACTCGTCATTTCTCAACCAAACCCTATACAGTGACCACTCTTTAGAATCGTCTCTTCGAGACGATTCTAAAGAGTGGTCACAGTTTAGGGTTTGATGGAGAAATAAAGGAGCTATTCTTGAAAATGTTTAAATTTAAGAATCTTATCTGACCCTTTGTTTAGTGAAAGTATAGACCGAGTATAAAACGACATGGATCCTGACGAGACATTGAGTAACTCGACGTCTCATCTGGATCCCAGCTGTTTGCAAACTCCAGCCATTTAGCGCTAAACAAGACAATGGTTAGTTGAGTGCAGTATTCACTCCAAAATGCACAAAATGCACAAAATGCATGCATGTCACACTTCTGATTCTGAATAAGTTTGCTTCTGATTTGGAACCAAACTGCTTTCAAACAAATCTGAATTCTGCTACTATTTTTACAAACCATTAAATGTAGGTGGCCTAAATATTTCTTTTCCTATATACAGCAGAACCTGTCTTAAGCGGCCATCAAAAATACGTCTAGTTATGGCTCTGTAAGGTAGGTTGTAACTTAATGCAGGCCAAAAGTAATGCAAAAAGCTCCTATTTTGACCTGCATTAAGCACCCACCTTTCATATGTGCAATAAATGAATGCCCGCTTAAGACAGGTTCTACTATAATTCAGTATTTAAACTTTAATTATGGATTACTGTTTCTTTACCTAAAAACAAAATTGCTTGTGTATTCATGTAAATCCTATCTTTAGGGGTATTTACAGTTGAACTTCGATATCTCGAACTTCAAGGGTCTATGCAACTTACTTCAAAATAACAGAGGTTCGAAATATCCGATTTCGAATCTGAAATATTTCCCAAGTTCAACAGCTAAATGCAGTAATGGTAGAAGATCCCATAGGAGCTTTCAGCATTACTTTCGACCTGCATTAAGCTGTCACATGCGTTTTTAGAAATGCGTAGTTTTACAACAGTTATATATTGTAAATTTGGAAGGAGCGAACCTATAGTTCGAGTTATCCCAAGGTTCGATCTATCCGAGTTCGAGATATCGAAGTTCAGCTTCGATACATGTATACATGCTGTACATGTATACCAGTTTTTGACTACTTGTAAAACCGTTTAGTAGTTAAAGCGTTTACATATATAATATGCCTTTCCAAACAAAGATCAGAGGCTTCCTGTAGTAGCCATCTGATCAGGGTCTGCCCTGTTTGCTTATGATATAGTATAGAACTAATGCTGCAGTTTCTGCCATAATTATACTGTTGTCCATGATTCATTCACACATACATAATTTCTCAAATAAATATTCGAGTCTGAAAGTGTTAATACAATTACAACAATGTGTTTATGTTGGAATGCATTGTTACTGTTTATTTTAGCTTGTTGGAATACAATATTACTGTTGACATTAACACGTTGCAATACATTATTGTTATTGTAGATATTAGCAGCAATAGCTTGTTGGAATATATTATTACTGTTGACATTAGCTTGTTGCAATACATTATTATTGTTGGTGTTAGCTTGTTGGAAAACATTATTACCTTTGATATCATAATGTTGCAATATATTATATATATTCTGAAAATGGGTGATCCTTCGAAAGCAAAATAAGTGTTATTGATATTAGCGTTTTGTTTTTGTTTCTGGGAAGAATCGATAACTGGAGTATTCTGAACATGATCAGCTTTGGAATTTTATAACTGCCATTCTACAGTGTTTCTTTCATGGCAAAAACGTCCCTTGTCATTGTGACATTACAAAAGTTTGGTTAATGACTATATATAACGTGATAAATAGTTACATATGTATTAATAAGGGAAAGAGTTAAATGACAACTCACAACAAGCGTTTGAGAGTAGATTTGATATTCATGTAAAATCACGAATCACCAGAAGGACACCACTGTATTGATCACTTAACCCTTTCTTCCATAAATACGCCTTTCTAAGACTTTGCAAACAGAGTAGACCCAAGGTAGGAGCAGTCTGATCAGGGTCTGCTTTGCTTGCTTAAAACGTAATAAAGATATGATTAACGTTTAGCCTGCTATGGACGGATGAGTGAATACATATGCAAACAGTTTGGATCCAGATGAGATGCCGAGTAACTCGGTGTCTCATCAGAATCCAAACTGTTTGACACCCTGATAATATTCTGGTAGACAAATTGATTATAGCATGAATTTTGAAAATGTTGTAGGTGAACTTTTCTGTAAAAATAATTTGCTCAGCAGGCTAAAGGTTAAAGAGAGTCTTCATTAGTCAAAAATGTTTCATATGTCATTATAAAAATAATCAAATTTATATGTATGATGTCATTATTTCTTACATTGATGTTGATTGAACAAATGGTTAACGTGTCTTTTAAAGGCGGGTGGCTAAATAGAACGAAAGCAATGACTAAACTATAGAAACTTTAAACATTTCTGCATATCTTTCACCCTGCATTAACCCTTTACTCCAGATTGAATAATGAAAAGGACTCTGCCAGTACCAAGCATGTAAAGAAAAGAAGTGTGAAGCTGTTCTGTGGTTTTTAAGCACCGAGAATAACTTTTATTTTAACCTGTTTATTATTGTCATTGAATAAATATGTTTGCTGGTGAAATATAATAGCATAGATATCACATCCCACAAAGGGCGACAACATGTTTCGTCAACACGAGGTATGGCTAAGTCCTCGATGGACATTACCAACCTCGGGTTGACAATACGTGCCGTCTCATTCCATGGGATGTGATACTTATATACTGTGACCAGGTGCTATGTCTATTTGCTATGTGCTAAGTTTACGACGCTGACTATTTATTGCGAATCGCTGTAGTCGGTTTTAATCAGTCGGCTATTTTACCAACGTAAAACCTATTTGGGTAGATGTTTTTTCTATTCATTATGGGATATCATTACTTCTGACATGTGGTAGAATTACCTGCATAAGTTGTTTCATGTATGTTTCCCTCTTTAACAAGAACACCGATAGTGTGATAAAGGGGTTCTTGTAATTAAAACCTCGTCTTGAAGAGCGTGCTTCTCTCCTGGTACCCGTTCACGGTCAATCAAACTGTACACCTGAGTACCACTGTGTAGAAACCAGCTTTAGTACATTGCGAACGATGGATTCTGAGACCAACCACAATGTGTGAATGTGGCATCTAGTCATGATCCAAACTATTCAGAACAACAGATAAACGTGCCCACTCAGATAAATCGACATTTCTCCACCAAACCCTATATTGTGACCACTCTTTAGAATAGTCCTTTCGAGACGATTCTAAAGAGTGGTCACAGCATAGGGTTTGGTGGAGAAATAAAGGAGTTATTCTTGAAAATGTTTCAATGCACGCCTCTTATCTGGACCTCTGAGTATATGCTGCACTAGAAGACATGCTCTCTTACATGTAACCCTTTACTTCATGAATATTCATACACGACCGCGTCCATTTTGAATATTAATTCATATAAGTATCAAGCATGTAAAATTAAAATTATTGCCCAAACGTAGACAATGAAATCTATAACATACATGCAAACAGATTAGCCCCTAACCAAACTCTTACTGCACCCGTCTGATGTGGAGCTACTTTGTTTGCAATGCGTTAAATGGCGCTTCTGTCAGGTAATGGTTAACTGGTGATGAATAACAACCAATATAGACATAAACCTGATCTGAACGTGCAATTCCACACAGCGTCTGAATCAATATTGTTTTACTTTTTTATTCCATAGTCCCATGTCATAACTTGATATCGCTACATGCTATATACGTGGTCTTTATAAAGTACGTGTAGGAGTTAAATGCTGTAAGTTCATATTTTTCGAGGTGATGGACCAACTCATTGTTGACTCTTTTAGTCATTCTTATCCCATTCCTTCATATAAACGCATTTTCATGCATTTGCAAACAGAGTAGACCAAGATCAGACGGCTCTTATAGAAGCCGTCTGATCAGGGTCTGCTCTGTTTGCTTATGAGAATTTATAGATCTGATTATGCAGTTTCTACAACAGTGAGATAATTATTCCATTGTCCATGTTCTATATTACTGATTCTGTCCCTGAATATTCATGAGCTGAAGAAATCTTGAATAAATGCTAGGGTTAAACGATTTGTTCAGAACAAAACCTTAACCCATTCCCTCATATTGACGATAATTGATGCTTCTGTAAAAATCACTTTCTGAAACCATTGTGATAAATAGAGCATTTGCTCCATAGGAGCAAATGCTCTATTTATCACAATGGTTTCAAAACTACACAATTCTGAGGTAAGATCTAAAAATAGCCTATGAGGTAATGGGTTAATCCAGGCATGTATCTTAGATATGGTCATTCTCTTGAAACAACAAAGACCCAGGTACGACTGTTCCACTACGAGCCACCCAGTATGTGTCTTCAGTGTATTCCCGTGTCGCCTTTGTTTACCTGGCCCCCGTTTCACGAACATTCTTAAGTAATAACTTAGTATCAGGCTTAACTTATTAGAGGTATTACATTTATATTTAGGGAAGATATGTCAAATAATTTTATCTTAACAGAAACCTTAGAGATATTCTGTTATATATTTCAATAGAAAATACCGATTTTTGCAAGGAACAGCTAGTTAAACCCAAAATGAATTTGATAAAATTCTTAAGTCTGTTACAAATTCTTAAATATTGTTTTTGCTTTAGATCACCTTTAGTTAGTATCAAGTACAATAGGTGTTCTTAAAATGATAACGGAGCAAAGCTCTTACCCCTTTGTGGAACAATAAACACTAATTTATGAAAAGTTATGCTCTTGTGATTTTTTTTTAAATAACAGGCTTAGCTAAGTAATTACTTAAGAATGTTCGTGAAACGGGGGCCAGGTTGGCGGAACATTACAAACGTCCGTTTGATTTCTGAACAAGGTGTCATACCTGTTGAAACAGGTTTTGGTTGTAACAAGTTCTTATCTCATGGCAGACGGGGAACGTGGCATTAGTCTATCAGCGGGTTGGAAGTTTCTGTCAAAAAGAGTGTCTGTTCAAGAAAGCCCATCTTTCATCACAAACGATGTGTTTATCTGAAGCTGCATGTTGCACCTTCTTTTGTAAAAGTCGGTAAGCATGTTGTATACATTATGCACAACACCCTTTTTTGTCTGTACTACTTTTAACAATCTGTGCCAATCTTTCACGATTTAGAGTTCCAATTCCCCTGTAACCTCACTCGGACTTCATAAGATTCTTTTGGTAACCTTGTACCAATTCTTTAAATCCTTTACTCGATAAACATATCCTTTCTACGTCTTTCCAAATAGAGTAGACTCAGATCTGACGGCTCCTATAGGAGCCGTCTGATCAGGGTCTGCTCCGTTAGCTTATGGCATTACAATAGATATGACTCTACAGTTTCTACCAATACCAAAACATTCTGTGTACATATGCCATTATAAAAATTCATCTAATAAATAGTCATGATGTCATTATGTCTTACATAAATATTCATGGAGTAAATGGTTATTACATGTAATACATGTATTGAAATAAAGTAGAATACAAATCAGATTTACCTGTAGACACGTCTTACAAGTATAAACACAAGGGGAAGCGAAATAATGCATGCAGAAAACCATTTTCAAATGAAAGAAGTATTATTGATAAATTTTAGACAATGTACATGAAGAATAATAAGACTGAACATTTTACTCATTGGATAATTATGTAAGAAATAATGTATGTACAACACAATATACAATACAATACAATACAATACAATACAATACAATACAATACAATACAATATACAATACAATACAATACAACGGATATCAATTAACGTACTATATATACAGTAAAGCCGCTCTTAACTGGACGTTTGATTTAGTATAAAATTTATTTAATATTTAATAATTATGTGATGATTATAATAAGGCGACTGTGAATTCCATGTATCTAATACATATGAACGTCATAAGATTATTTTGGTAACCTTGTACCAAGTCTATGTATTTAATTCATATTTGAACTTCCTCGAGAGAAATAACGTTTGTAGGGTTAGTTTTGGGTTAGGGTTATTGAATGATTGAATGATCAGTGGTTTTCATCCATTGTGTCTTTCAAGCATTGAAGAGGGACATTACAGCCGCTCTATGGCATCACGCCAAATGAGTGTCATATATCATATGTGAACGCTATTGACCCAATTATGTCCTCTGTCCATAAACAGGGACATGGGCAAACAGTGTAGACCCAGATAAGAGTTTTCCCGAAGGAGCCCTTCTCTGACTAGGTTCTGCATTGGCTGCTTCTCAAATTATTTTCTTAATCTCACATCTGTAAAATAGTTAAAACGGAAATTATATTGGTTTATAGTGAATAATTAGGCAAGAGTGCGTAGAACATTCGGCTTTTAAAAACGGGGGTAGAATATAATGTGTTTATGATCACCATGTACATACCACAATCAGAGAGCAACTTAAAGAACAGGGGTGTTTGGGCAGAATTTTTTTTTTAAATACCAGTTCTTAGCTAAATGCTTGTGTGAGTAACTCGACATAATCTTTCATTTACTTATACAGTTAAAACCCACCAAACCGGAATTCTAGTAGAGAATAATTTAGATACTTTTAGGCAGGTGACTGCTTAATGCAGGGCGAAAGTCACGCAGAAAGTTCCTAGAGGAGCTTTCTGCATGACTTTCAACCTGCATTAAGCTGTCACCTGTCTTCAAGACCGATATCTATACTAAATTTAACATCCTGTTCAGATCACAGTAATTACTTATTATATAGAGCAGGAGTATTAGCATTTGTTTTTTTGGTTGGGTCAGAAAACTATATTTTGGTATGTTTTAGATACTTATGGCATGTGATTAAAAAAATAATGTATTTGTGATGGGAGTTGTTGTTGTTGTTGTTGGTTGTTGTTGTTGTTGTTGCTGTTGTTGTTGAGACATAGCATGCGAAGGAAACCTGTGGTTCAGATGGGTTTTATTGTACAGTAGAACGAATCCTCTACAGCAATCACGTGATTAATATCAAATGGTGTTGTTACAAACTTTCCTCCTGCATTAAACTACATGTACCAGAATAATGCTTCTATATGATGTTGACTGTAGAGATGTTTTAGCGTAGTTTGATTTGTATTGTCTTCCTAATCGATGTTGATGGCTGCCAACTTATTATTGCAAAACGAGTAATGTTTCTCATTACCATCATAGAACAATGATCAAAGTTCATACATATACACGCCAGTTGCCTCTCCAATATCCACACCACCTGTTGACCGCATGGCTCCGTTCAGCATCGTTGAAATATGTTCAACAGAATGATGTATTTCCCCTTTAATGAACGGAAGCCTTGTGTGCCTGGGCGTTACTTCCGGGTGCTCATTAGTATGCGTTTTTCGTGATAAATGAACTTCACCGTTTTCTAAAGTACGGAGTATATTATTCTGACTTTTTGAACTTCCAGTAGTTTAGTACAAATTAGCTAATGTTAGTGACGGTTGGCATGTGTGTGTATGTGCATGCCTAAAAGAGTGGGTTCAAACCGAGGCCAGATACTTCGGGAGAATTTGTATATACTATCAGGTGTTGTACAACTAGCTGCATCTGTATTACAAATGTTGTATAATGAACTGTAAACATATCCTATAAATAAAAGTTGACACTTAGACAAAGTTAATACTTGTAACAGATATAACTCAGCGATTCTACATCACCAAGTAAACACAATATTTATAAGATCATAAACTCACTGATTGCATTCCCCAACCGTTTCCAAAATACAGTAGAAAATGTCTTAAAAAGAAGTCTAAATCTGTATTTCTTAAACAGGTGGACGCTTAATGCAGGACAAAAGTGATACAGAAAGCTCCTATAGGAACTTTCTGTATTACGTTTGTCCTGCATTAAGCAACCACCTGTTTTTAAGACTCCTCTGTTCAATAAGTAAATAACCGATTCAGACAGGTTCTACGTACTGTATCATAACTTGGTACTTCAACAGGATCCAAACTGTTGTCATCCTGGTGGCATTGATCGTAGATATATTAAATACGAGTTGGTAGAAACTGTAGAATCATCTAGTCTATATCATAAGCAAACAAAGCAGACCCTGGTCAGATGGCTCCTGCAGGGGCCATCTGATCTGGGTCTACTATGTTTTCAACAGCGTAAAAGGCGTATTTAGGACGTAAATAGTTCAAACCATTATCAACACTATGCTAATTGTCGCCTGAAGACAAACATAATGTCAGTCTTCAAACAAATATTTGCATTTCTTTAAAGATGTCCAACAAATATTCCTCGTCTCATATAGTTCAAATTCTATGACGTCAAGGTCACTGCTATCGTGCCAAGAGAGCCAAATTCTGACTTCTCTAGGCGGTTTCATTTTTTCCACATGATACGTTTAGGAAATTGGAAATCTAGTAAATGATCACATGTCTGGGATTTTATAAAGCCAATATGAGGAACGCCGATGTACAAGTAACTAATAAATAATATCAGAATGACACTCTTCTTGCTTGTCGGATTGGTTGCATATTAACCCTATCCTTCATATAAACGCATTTTCACGCATTTGCAAACAGAGAAGACCCAAATCAGACGGTCCCTCTAGGGTCTACTCAAGTGTTCTACTGTACACGGATATTTTGAGATACAGAGTGGCAAACAGGATAACCTCCAACTTAAGAGATATGATGTCAATTCGTTCAGCTCATCTTGTGATGTTCATTTTCTCTTTGTTTGCATTTATAACCAACTGGGGACTCGCACTATGTAAACATTACTCACAAATTATCATACCTTTTACTTGACCATTCGTCTGACTGATTTAGTAGTATCTAACTAATCAATCCTCATTTTCAGTTTGGAATCTCGAAAACCTCTATCAGATAATACACATTTCTATTGCATCTGCAATAAAGCCTGTCTTAAGCGGACATCTACAATAAAGCCTGTCTTAAGCGGACATCTACAATAAAGCCTGTCTGAAGCGGTCATCTACAATAAAGCCTGTCTTAAGCGGACATCTACAATAAAGTCTGTCTTAAGCGGGCATCTACAACAAAGCCTGTCTTAAGCGGTCATCTACAATAAAGCCTGTCTTAAGCGGACATCTACAATAAAGCATGTCTTAAGCGGGCATCTACAATAAAGCCTGTCTTAAGCGGTCATCTACAATAAAGCCTGTCTTAAGCGGTCATCTACAATAAAGCCTGTCTTAAGCGGTCATCTAACAATAAAGCCTGTCTTAAGCGGTCATCTACAATAAAGCCTGTCTTAAGCAGTCGTCTACAATAAAGCCTGTCTTAAGCGGTCATCTACATTAAAGCCTGCCTTAAGCGGTCATCTACAATAAAGCCCGTCTTAAGCGGTCATCTACAATAAAGCCTGTCTTAAGCGGACATCTACAATAAAGCCTGTCTTAAGCGGTCATCTACAATAAAGCCTGTCTTAAGCGGTCATCTACAATAAAGCCTGTCTTAAGCGGTCATTCATTTATTGATCATAGGAGTCCTAAAAGCAGGTTTCTGCTTAATGTAGCGCAAAAGTAATGCAGAAACATTACTATTGACCTGCATTAACCCATTCCCTCATATAAACGCATTTTCACGCATCTGCAAACAGAGAAGACCCAGATCAGACGGCTCCTATGTATAGGAGCCGTCTGATCAGGGTCTGCTCTGTTTGCTAATGGAATGTGAAATATCTGTTTCTTTACTTTCTAAAATGGTTTCAATATTCCATCTTCCATATTTCACGATAACTATTTTGTCCATGCATATTCAGTATTTATTAAAAATTGGAATAAATATAGAACAGGGAAATGATTAAGAGAGACCGTCTGCCTTACAGACTCATAATTAGACTTTTTTGATGGCCGCTTATGACATATTCTTCTGTATACGAATCAGTTAGATATCACTGAAATAGTTGTACACCTTGTTTCCTTTTCTCAAAGATGCTTATTAAGACTACTTGTTAACTGAATTAAGAGCCTATGTCAGTTATGTTTATTTGTTTTCGTGTGATATATTCCTGAAGTTACCTTCGGGGTATAAAATGAGAACAAATAATCATCCATTCACCTTTTGGGAGATTTGATGCATACTTTGATGCGTACACTACTAAAGCATCGACATTACAGTACCTATATAAAACAACTCATTACGCATTGTTGTACGAAACTGGATCATAGTGGACTCGTACACACTTGTGATATCTATATTATGATGGGCTCGTACATAGCGGTGGTATCTATATTTTACTGGGCTCGCACATACTTGTGATATCTATATTATGATTGGCTCGTACACAGTGATGATATCTATATTGTATGGACTCATACACCGGTGTGATATCTCCATTGTACTGGAATCGTACACCGTTGTGATATCTATATCGTACTGGACTCGTATAAGGTAGTTTCATCTATATTGTACTGGGCTCGTACACAGTGATGATATCTATATTGTACTGGACTCGTTCACTGGTGTGATATCTCTATTGTACTGGGCTCGTACACAGCGTTGATATCTCTGTTGTACTGGACTCGTACACAGTTGTGATATCTATACTGTACTGGGCTCGTACACAGCGGTGATATCTCTGTTGTACTGGACTCGTACACAGTTGTGATATCTATATTGTACTGGGCTCGTACACAGCGGTGATATCTCTGTTATACTGGACTCGTACACAGTTGTGATATCTATATTGTACTGGGCTCGTACACAGCGGTGATATCTATATTGTACTGGACTCGTACACAGTTGTGATATCTCTATTGTACTGGACTCGTACACAGTTGTGATATCTATATTGTACTGGACTCGTACACGGCGGTGATATTTCTGTTGTACTGGGCTCGTACACAGCGGTGATATCTCTGTTGTACTGGACTCGTACACAGTTGTGATATCTATATTGTACTGGAATCGTACACAGTTGAGAAGATAACTATATTGTACTCGTACAGTAGACATCAATATTATACTGAGTAATACGTACTCATAAACATGTCAAACTTTTATAACGTTTAGTGGCATGCTTGTAGTTAGTGTACAGATTATGATGTGTACAATGGACCCTGGCAAACACTGTGTGTGTACAATGGACCCTGGCAGACACTGTGTGTGTACAATGGACCCCGGAAGACACTGTTTGTGTATAATGGACCCTGGCAGACACTGTTTGTGTACAGTGCACCCTGGCAGACACTGTTTGAGATATTCAGATTCTTTTGTATACAATGGACCCTGGCAGACACTGTTTGTGTACAATGGACCATGGCAGACACTGTTTGAGCTATTAAGATTCTATTGTGTACAACGGACCCTGGCAGACAATGTTTGTGTACAATGGACCCTGGAAGACACTGTTGGAGCTATTCTGGATAGAAACTGCTCAGTACATCAGTGCCTGTGGCTTGTGGCTTTCCGATGTAATAATATTTATTATAGATGGAATAGATGTACCCCAAACAACCAGATAAACCAAGTTTATAATGGCATGTGCACATAGAAGTTTTTGATATTGGCAGAGATTGTAGAATCAGATCTGTTATAATTTCATAAGCAAACAGAGCCGGTTCTGATCTGGATCTACTCTGTTTGCAAATGGATGAAAGGGCATTTATATGAAGGAAAGTTCGCCACAAATAGTTCTTGGTTGTTTATTATATAGTTTTCGAAATGCAAAACATGATGTTTCGCATCTGTACAGCGATGAGTGGTGTAATAAATACCATGAAGCTAAAACATGACAACTGAGCTCAGGCATTGTGTCACAACAATCTTGTCGTCCAGGAAATACATCGACAGGTCTGTTCACATTTGGATTTGTTCAATTTTGACTACTTCCGATTCGATCAAACTTTTGAGAAACTGTTGATCAAGTGCCATGGAACACGCTTTTGAGAAGTTGTTGGCCATTTGTTGAATAGTTTGGATCCTGATCAGATACCGGAAAACTTATTTCTTCAAATGTGTTCCTTACCCTTTGAAAAAGTATTTCACTCGCTGCTCATGTTTGCTGTGTGAAGAGATATCCATCCATCTGTACTATTATTTTTAATTCATCTATAAAGTGTTCCTTCCAGCAAACATGGTTTCTGTTGGGCGTTTCTGCAAGAAATCATTAGACTTCATTACCTCTATATCATAACCATCTTTTACAAGGATTATGACTTTTTGAACTCTGTTTATCATTGAGTCGAGTCATAATTTTTCTTTACGGTGAACGTTCGTTTAAGATAAATATACAGTGGAACGTCTCTAAGGCTACCGTTTAGGTAACGCTTTCCTTCAAATACACGCATTTGCAAACAGAGTAGACCCAAATCAGAGACTCCTGTATGAGCCGTCCGACCAGGGTATGCTCTGTTTGTTAATAGAATTTGGTAGATGTGTGGCTTTTACTTTCTAAAATGGCTAGAATGTTCCACCTTCCATGTTTCATTATAAGAATTATTACTTTGTCCATGAATATTCATTAGGTATTGAAATTTGAAATAGATTTTATAGAACAAAGGGTTAACACGAGAGTTTTACGAAAAAAGATGGCTGCTTAACAAAGAACGGTAGGAATGTAGAGCACATATAGCTCTCGTCACCTTAAATGTGACCTCACCTGTAGCTTGTTAAAGGTGAAATGAACTATTTTCAGCATCAGATTGCATAGATACAACATGCCTTAAATGACGGTGTAATCTCTTTACTCGACTTATCGGAAGATTGCTTTCTATTAGATAGGCAGTTTGTTTCATATACCTTGCAAAATAAGTTGTTAGATGTGTGCACGTGTGTGCATTAGCCTGGAGTCGATGATTACCTATGCAAACAGTTTGGATCCAGATGAAAAACCGAGTAATTCACCATATTATCTAGATCAAAACTCTTAGGCACTGTGAATTTGTTTTTGAAACTAAAAACATATATAAATGAACAAAATATTATCAGACGACACATTTTGCAGACGGCAATATTTGGCAGGGAAAGAGGTAATCATAAACGTTGTCAGACTGTTGTGATACACCCTCTTCAGAAAATAAACGCAAGTTTACATATTTAACCCTTTCGACGCCAAACAAATTTAATCAGCTAGCTATTTTGTCTGCTTCTGGTTATAAAGTAGCATTTTCTCTTAATTTCTTTACGACGATATAAATGGTGTCAACTACTTTGGATCTTGAGGAGACGCCGAGTAAACCTGTGTCTTCTTATGATCAAAAATGTTTGCAAAATTCATCATTTTTATTACGGCCAGTCTGGTACCGGGTATATGAATAACATTTTCCTTCATCAATATTTATATGACACATATTACAGTCGTGAATATTATTTAGATTATTTTTTTATAATGGCATATAAAGAAATATTTTTTTCCAAGGAATAAACTGCAGACGCACATGTATATCATTTCTTAAGCAAATAGAGTAGACCTTGATCAGACAGCTCCTACAAGGGGCTATCTGAACTGGTCTACTCTGTTGTAAATGCATTAAAAGGCGGTCCAATGATGTAAAGGGTAAATGCGGGAGGAAAGCTTACGCCTTTGTTCTGCATGAGGCAGCCAGTTGTCTGTTTATTCCATTAACCATTTCCTTCATATAAACGCATTTTACACTTTGCAAACAGAGTAGACCCAGATCAGACGGCTCCTATAGGAGCCGTCTGATCATGGTCTGTTCTGTTTGCTTTTGACATGATTTAGATCTGGATCTGCTAGAAAGAAAATAAACCTTAAAATGTTTACACTATAAATTTAAGCTGATAAATATTCATGATTTTATTATTTCTTATATGAAGGTGGAACAGGTAAGCGTTTAATACTTGCTGTTGTGTGTTCAGTTGCGGCCATGTGCGTATAGACATGGCGGCCTTGATCAGTGCATTTTGCCTAAACACAATATTATATACATGTATATACAGTAACAGAAGCTCTGGAGTAGCACAAGTGTTCGAGTGATTTACACTGACATGCATGATGCACAAAATATTTAAAGAACTTGTCAGATTTATATTATCCAGGCTGTTCTCATGAATATAGTAGGTGGCGATCGGTAGAGTTACTGGGTTGATTTCGTTGATTTTATTTGGGTTACGGTTTATCTAAATTAGACACTGTATCACTCAGTGTCTCATCAGGTTCCAAACTATGTAGATATTTTCCTAAACCACATGTAAATGACATAAATGGTACATACTCGTAATTATTTATCATAGTCTTACATTACAGTTAAATCGTTCTGAACCGGAATTCTAGAAGATGATAATTCAGATACTTTTATTCAGGTGGCTGCTTAATGCAGGGTGAGTCATACAGACAGTCCTAGAGGAGCTTTCTGCATGACTTTCACCCTACACAAAGCAGCAAACTGTCTTCAAGACCAATATTTATTTTAAATTCAACGTCCGGTTTAGAGGGGCTTTACTGTACTAGCGTAGCGTATACAGAAAAAAACCCACTGGTCTGTAGCATGTCATATAAATACATTCAAAACAGCTTCTCTGTGATATATTTGTTTTAATATAATGTTTTAAAATTATTGTCTGCTCAAACTCCGAACTGCTGTTTTTTATACCTGATCACAATGTGTTCAAGCTTTTTACAAATTATTGACCGAGTGCCAAACAGCTTAGATCCTACCGAGACCTCGAGTTACTCACCCTACCGAGACCTCGAGTTACTCATCCTACCGAGACCTCGAGTTACTCATCCTACCGACACCTCGAGTTACTCATCCTACCGACACCTCGAGTTACCGAGACCTCGAGTTACTCATCCTACCGAGACCTCGAGTTACTCATCCTACCGAGACCTCGAGTTACTCACCCTACCGACACCTCGAGTTACCGAGACCTCGAGTTAACCATCCTACCGAGACCTCGAGTTACTCATCCTACCGAGACCTCGAGTTACTCACCCTACAGAGACCTCGAGTTACTCATCCTACCGAGACCTCGAGTTACTCACCCTACAGAGACCTCGAGTTACTCATCCTACCGAGACCTCGAGTTACTCACCCTACAGAGACCTCGAGTTACTCATCCTACCGAGACCTCGAGTTACTCACCCTACAGAGACCTCGAGTTACTCACCCTACCGAGACCTCGAGTTACTCACCCTACAGAGACCTCGAGTTACTCATCCTACCGAGACCTCGAGTTACTCACCCTACAGAGACCTCGAGTTACTCATCCTACCGAGACCTCGAGTTATTCAGCGTCTCATCTGGTTCCAACCTGTTTTAGTTGCCAGTCAAGTCGAGTTGCGGTTATCATACCAAGGGAAAGAAATAAGATACAACAGAACATGTCTTAAACAGCCCTTCATTTATTGAACATAGCAGTCTTAAAATCATGTGGTTTCTTAATACATGGGACAAGTAATGCGGAAAGCGCCTACAGGTATGTCCTGCATTAAGGGACTAACCTATACCTCACAGACCTCTTAGTTCATAGACCTCATAATAGACCTTTAGTTCATAGACCTCACAGACCTCTTAGTTCATATACCTCATAATTAGACCTCTTTTGATGGCCGCTTAAGACAGGCTCTACTGTATAATGTTTTAATTCTCGAGGTTTCATAATGTTTGTGAGTTTTTTTCTCGATGAATGTAAACAGTGAGTTCATCTCCAACTGAAAACATCTGCTGAAGACAGGGTACTGTACAGTAAAAAATCAGTATAAATTTCACCAAGACGGATTGTATCATGGATATTTAATCCACCTCATGCTGAACAAATGAATTTCTGCTCAAACTTTGATCTGTTGACTTTTAGCTCGTCTGTTTTTCGAAGATTTTAGAAATGTGTAGTTGTTATGAAACCAGTGTGGTAAATAGATGACTCCTATGGGAACCTCTGAGCTGGATCTACTTTGTTTGCAAATGCGTGAAAACACGTTTATATGATGGAAAGGGTTAAACCAGACAATGATGTCAATACAAATATGTGTCAAACTTAGATGTACATTAGACAGAATGTCTCACACAAGTGTTCTATGTACATTAGACAGAATGTCTCACACAAGTGTTCTATGTACATTAGACAGAATGTCTCACACAAGTGTTCTGTGTACATTAGACATTATGTCTCACACAAATGTTCTATGAACATTAGACAGTATGTCTCACACAAGTGTTCTATGTACATTAGACAGAATGTCTCACACAAATATTCTATGTACATTAGACAGTATGCCTCACACAAATGTTCTATGAACATTAGACAGTATGTCTCACACAAGTGTTCTATGTACATTAGACAGCATGCCTCACACAAGTGTTCTATGTACATTTGACAGTATGTCTCACACAAGTGGTCTATGTGCATTAGACATTATGTCTCGCACAAGTGTTCTATATGCATTGGACAGCATGTCTCACACAAGTATTATATGTACATTAGAACGTATGTATCACACAAGTGGTCTGGTATGTTTGGCCGCAAGGGTCTGGACCACTTCATTGGGGTCTATATGTACTATATAATAACAAGGGTTCCAACTAGCAGAACGGATATTCGTGTACCACGAGTACAAATATGACTGTAACTCTTACAATTTAAATGATAATTTCGTAATTCTTTCGACTATTGAAAGCCAATATATTTTTCTATCAAATAAATATAATCTTATAACGGTAACTTATGAACAAGTATCAATCCAACAATTATTTTCTCAAAAATTCACGTGTTTTAGGGTCATTGACAAACGTTCGTTCACTCCGGTTTCACTATATCACAGCAATAACCTGGCAATTTGCAGTTCAAAAAATGGCGTGAGTCAATAAAACGAATCAATTCTAACACCCACCTCCAATTATTTAGTCCCCAACATCAAAAGAATGGTGTAAAACTAGCGAGTTTTGTCAGTTTGCTTCAAATCGTCGAGGAAGGAGCCATTGTACGTGACCTCACGGATTTTCAAACTTTTCCTTCGGTCATCCAATGAAATGGCTCCATTCATATTTTGTTGCAAAATGACAGCATCCGAAATAGAAACATAACGACAGACGGAAAGGCCACTGTTGCTAGTTGCTTATTTATTAAGAGGACAACACAAATGGCGATTGGTGATATAATTGGGTTGTTTTATTGAATCACGCCATCTTTTGAACTGAAAATCGCCAGGTTATGGCTGTGATATAGTGAAACTGGGGCGAACGAACGTTTGTCAATGGCCCAGAAAACACGTGAAATTTTGAGAAAATCGTTGTTGGATTGATAATTGCACGTAAGTTACCGTGAGAAGATTATATTTATTCTATAGTAAAATATATTGGCTTTCAATAACCGAAAGAATTACGAAATTATCATTGAACTTGCAAGAGTTACATTCATATTTGTACTTGTGGTACACGGATGTCCGTTCTGCTAGTTGGAACCCTTGTTATTATATAGTACATATAGACCCCCATGAAGCGGTCCAGACCCCTGTGTGTTTGGCTACAGCATGTTTGCAGAAATGTTATAGAATAATTGGGTTGACTTTAGTCCCCTACTTTCACAACTGTGTACATGTACTTCACAGCAGCAGGTGTTAAGTGCTTGTGTGGCGGCCGTACATTAGACAGCATGACTCATACAAGTATTATATGTACTTTAGACGGTATGTCTCACACACTGTTCTATGTACATTAGACAGCATGTCTCACACAAGTGTTCTGGTATGTTTGGCTACAGCATGTTTGCAGAAATGTTATAGAATAATTGGGTTGACTTTAGTCCCCTACTGTCAGAACTATGCACATATACCTCACACTAGCAGGTGTTAAGTGGTTGTGTGGCGACCGTACAGCAGGTGTTAAGTGCTTGTGTGGCGGCCGTACAGCAGGTGTTAAGTGCTTGTATTGCGGCCGTAAAGGTTGACCCGTCTTCATTCTCAGTGTTATTATAGTTTCTGGTGCTTCGGGGTCATTAGTTTCTATGTTATTAGTTCTGAAAATTTAATACCACTAAAGCCGGTGCTAGGGTTTGTGAGTAGCGTTGCACTTTTAATAACTACTCATGAACAGACTCATTAAAACCGAGTCTGTAATTTTCTATTTTCACATTGCTGCTTTTTCCTTTCAAAGGATCTCATAATTTCAGAATTTATATTTTCCAATATGCGAAACGTCAGTATAATTTATGTGCAATGCATCTGTTTCATACTCAATGTAAACAAGCATAAAGTTTAAACCGCCAAACTTACTAGGCGTTTTAACAGCCAAACTAACGAGAAGTATTTTGTAGATTCTATTATAGTTTGCCCATTTCCATTTTGAATTTAATTTTAATTGGGTTCATTTGATTTATAATTTTATTACATACGATATATTACATTTTTCTGGGTCTTATCTTGATCTAACCTAATTTATAGAACCAATGAAGGGAAGGTTTCAGGGAGGCAGTGAAAGGGTGAGGTTAAACATGGAAGATGTGCTCTAATCTCCTGGCATTCGGCTCGATTTCTTGTTCCTATTACATCAAAGAAATAAGATAAATACCTGTATGAAAATGGTCTTTAATAACTGAACTCTTCTCAAGCAGGGTTATTCTTCAAAGGGTTTTATAGACTAGTAGAACTGTTCTGAACGACTATTAGAGTTTATAGACGATATGGCTCATATATACTTTAGAATGTAGCAATCGCAAAACATGTGTATCTAAATAAACAGCGTTTGTATCCATACCATTGTACAATTATAATTGCACCCATAACGTTGTAGGCCTACAGTTACATTTTGACCCATAACGTTGTGCAGTTTCTGCATGACTTTCATCCTACATTAAGCTGAAATGTCAAAAATGATACGTATTTGAGAGTTCGAATAATTGGGGTTTTGCTCTAGTTTATATTCAGTTAAGAAACGGGCCGAGTTTTGATCGGATGCAAATTTACCAAGAATGCTCAAGATTAAGGATTTTGTTATTTAATCAGACCGGAATAATATGAAAGAGAAATTAACATATTCCAAGACCCTAAGAGATATAGAGGATCTGTTGCGAGTTGTCTTTTAAGATCACATGTTCCTAAACGAGCCTAAGAAACTGTCATTAAGCGAGCCTTGGCGAGCTTAATAACATTTTCTTGGTGAGTTTAGGAACATGTGATCTTTAAAGACAACGAGCATCAGATTCTTTTTCTCACATATCAAAAAAGTGCATTTTCGCCGTTTAAATCACATGTAAACATCGGTTTCTATGGTTTGACGTCATATATATGACGTATGACGTCATATGTTCTAAAGTGATCTTACGCGTGTTGCAGATAAGGAAAAAATCTTAACCCGTTGTTCTAACTCGGAGATAAGGGAAGGTATGTGAGAAAAGTAGTTTTCATTTTCTACAGTAATGTTTAGTTTATCTATACAAGTGCTTAAGTTTTGAAAATATTTGGTCGTTTCTGTTTTTTATACCTTAAGTGTGTGTTTCGGGAAAAAATGTAGCCTACTGCATTTCGGGAAACCATGTACTGCATTTACCTGACCAGCAGCATTTTATATCCTTAATCTGCCGGATGTTCTTATTAGACTGACCAGCTGTAGTCTAACAGCAGATTGCATCCATATGAAAGGATTACATTTTATATAAGTATTTCATTGTAAACCCTGCAGACGCTGACCATATGGCTCCTATAGGAGTCATGTGACCTGGATCTACACTCTATGCAAATACCACAGAAGTCGTTCACTTCACCAAGAACTTCAGTGTACATGCCACAACGTCTTATTTAGTAACGTATACAGCAGAGCCTGCAGATAACGACCATGTAACGAATAAACCAGGGAGTCTATAAGAACAGGTTGTAGCTTAATGCAGGACGAAAGTAATACAGAACGCTCCCGGAGGAGCTTTCTGTATAACGTTCATCCTGCAATAAGCTACCACCTGCCTAAAATACAGAATTAGACTTATATTAGACGGTCGTTGTAGAGAGTTTTTACTGTTTATAAATCTAATCTCAGAATTGCACCGACGAATGCACGTTGGTTAGATATTATACGTATATATCTTTCTTTATGCGTTAGATAGGCACAGAATTTGAGTACAGATAGTTAAAAGGTTTACTACACACATTTCTGGGGTAATTTTAACCCTTAGTCAGCTAAAACAAAATGGTGTCAGCTCAAACACTGATCTGGTAAATTTTCATTTATTTTCGATTTTTTTTCAAACGTATGAGAAATTATTGACCCAGTCGCAAACAGCTTGGATCCTGATCAGACTCGGAGTGACCCGTTGTCTCATAGGTTTGATCCTGATTAGACGCGGAGTGACACGGTGTCTCATAGTTTGGATCCTGTACAGACGCGGAGTGACTTGTTGTCTCATAGTTTGGATCCTGATCAGACGCGGAGTGACACGGTGTCTCATAGTTTGGATCCTGATCAGACGCGGAGTGACTCGGTGTCTCATAGCTTGGATCCTGATTAGACGCGGCGTGACGCGGTGTCTCATAGCTTGGATCCTGATCAGACGCAGAGTGACTTGGTGTATCATAGTTTGGATCCTGGTCAGACGCGGAGTGACGCGGTGTCTCATAGCTTGGATCCTGATCAGACGCAGAGTGACTTGGTGTCTCATAGCTTGGATCCTGATCAGACGCGGAGTGACTTGATGTCTCATCTGAATCCAAATTGATTTGTAGATATCAGTCAGGTTGCGTTTAGTTAGCAAGGATTAATCTTTCACTCCATGAATATTCATGTAAGAAATAATAACATCATGAATATTAATTAGATTAATAGTTGAAATAGCACATGGACAAATGTAATTTTGGACCAAGCAGAAGCTGTAGAATCATATCTATATTATATCATAAGCAAACAGGGCAGACTCTGATCAGACGCTCCTATAGTAACCGTCTGATTTAGGTCTATACTCCCTTTGCAAAGGCATGAAAAGACGTTTATATGACAGGAAAGGTTACGCATTTTGTTCCCACTGCTGCAGTTGAATATAACTATAATTGTTTAAGTCATACAGGAGCCGTCTGATCTGGGTCTACTTTGTTTGCAAAGGCGTAGAAAGGAGTGTTTATGGAGTAAAGGGTTAAACAATATAGGTATGCGCCAAACAAACAGCGTCCCTTAATCTATCATATGACCGATATATTTATTGAATTCATTGTTATCTACCATATAGCTGTTATCTACCTTAATAGAGCAAAACGCAATAAAGATTTAACTGTAAAACGTTCCACAGATAAACAAGCTAGAGGGGAGGAGAGGGAAATGAAGAAGCATAACGTTGTACTCAGACAACAAAATCAACATATAGAGAGGAGGAGAGAAAAGACAGATAAACATACACACAGACAGACAGAAAGAAAGAAAAGAGATGATAATAAATGAAGAGAAAGTGAGAGGAGAGAAAAGCAGATAGACAGACATACAGTCATACAGATGGACAGATAGAACGATGACAGTGATAAAGGACGATGGGAGAATAGATAGACAGACTTACAGACATGGATTACAGACGTGACATAGGGAGAATGAGAGAGAGGGGAGCAAATATATATACAGGCAAGTACAGACAGACAGACATGCAAAAAGGAAGAAAGAACGAAAAGAAAGAATGAAAGAAAAGGCAGAGATAGTGATGGAGAGGGAAATACAGATAAACTAGCACACTGTCCAACCGTTAAAATGTTTTTGTTTTTTAATCTAACAGAACTATATAATCCTTTAATTCATATATATACGCCTCTTAGCCTTTAATCCATATATACGCTTATTAACGTCTTTCACACACAGAGTAAACCCAGATCAGGGTCTGCTCTGTTTGCTCATGAAATAACATATATGTGATTCTACGGTGCCTGTCATGGCCAAAAATTCCTCTGTTCAGATGCCATTATACAAATTAATATTAATATTCATGATTTCATTCATTACCTGTATATTCATGAAGTAAAGCGTTAAACTGAATAAAGGATCTTGGCACCAATTATCATGCGAAGTCATTTGTGTACAAAGCCCTCAATACTATTGCTATGAAGTGCGAATCTGTTAACTAAGCTCTGTTCCACTTATGAAATATGGAAAGAAGCACTCGAAACGAGTCGAACGTGACGATATAAACACAGTTAACATCTGCTGTTATTGCCTTGTTAATGGCAAATTAGAGTTTATTACACGAACTAGAACAGTTACATTATTATTTCACAAGGTTTTGTTTTTGTTTACGATTTTAACCCATTACCTCATAGGCTATTTTTTAGATACATCCTCTTTGAATAAATCTACCGAAAAGGAGCATTAACTTGAGAAAAGGAAACTTTTAGAATTTTGTAGTTTGAAACCATTGTGATAAATATCACAATGGTTTCACAAAGTGGCTTTTACAGAGTCGCCAAAAATCGTCAATATGAGGGAAAGGGTTAATCATGGACTATCAACTCTAAATATTCGAAATACCAATGTAACATAAACCCCATAGCTGATGAATATTCATGCCAAACTTACCTGATGAATATTCATGCTAAACTTCCAACAGCAGTAAATCAGATCTGTAACATATAGACCAAAAGAACATAATTATCCTGATGAGACATCTCCAGTTGGAGCCTTCAGAGATTGGTCTACACTGAATGCAAATGAGTAAAACTGCGAGATATTCAACTAAATAGTTTAAGCATGTTTTACAAGATAAAGTGATATAGTTTAACCCTTTCCCTCATATTGACGACTTTTGGCGACTCTGTAAAAGTCACTTTGTGAAACCATTGTGATAAATAGAGCATTTGCTCCTACAGGAGCAAATGCTCTCTTTATCACAATGGTTTCAAACTACAAAATTCTAAAAAAAATCCTTTTCTCTAGTTAATTCTCCTTTTCGGTAGATTTATTCAAAGAGGTTGTATCTAAAAATAGCCTATGACGTAATGGGTTAAGGTCAGTTAGTAAAGTTACTTGCTAAAGTCTCGTCTAAACATAATTGATGGCAATTTGTATCGCTAATTTCGCTAAAACCAGGACCAAAGTAGCGAACATTAGAGATGCACAGATACACGCTATGTTATTTAGAGACACACCGTATCAAAATTTGCCATGAATTCATCCTCCACATGCATCCTGGTAATCTGTCTTCAGGGGTAGATTTGGGCAATTCTTATCGCAAGTATCTTGCACCTTCGCCATCTGTCAGTTTCCTATGTTAATGAGTTGTTGAGATTTTATCAACACAAGTTTACTGTACCTAGAGTCAGACCTGTTGATTCGTCTGGGTGGCCAGTCAACCTTGTACCTAATGCCATTTTTAACTCATTTTCAAACAGATTAGATCCAGATCAGACAGCTCCTTTAGGAGCTGTCTGATCTGGATCCAATTTGTTTGCTTATGAAATAGTATATACATGTACATGTATGTGATTCTACGGTGTCGACCATGGTAAACAATTTCCCTGTTCCAAGATTCGGCTGATTAATATTCTAGCATTCACTACATGTATCTCTTACATGGCGCAAACATACTGCAGTCATCTGAAATACAAGTTTTATACAGCTATGACGACATCTGTTGGATACGGTTTAACCCTTCGCTTGCTATTCACGTCAATATACCTACCTGTAAATAGTGAAGACCCAGATGAGAAAGTTCCTGCGTTGATCTGCGTTGATTGTGTAACAAGTGTCCTCCACAACAGTGATTGCACAGCGCAATACTTGTACACAGTGAAGATATATGTAATTATACAACAGGGCATGGGTAAAGAAGAAGAAATGTATTTTAAAATCCAGCAAGCGAAGGGTTAAAAGCAGCTTGTGGCTAAGTGCAGAACTATGGTTACTACCGGGAAATTTTCGTCTTGCATAAAGCTATACTACCTTTACAATAACCTATTTTGAATGGTATTTGATTGAAGAGAGGTTTTAATGTAATTTTCTCTATTGCTGTAGCACAAATGTTCAGTAGAAACTCTCTAAAGCGACAACTTAACCCTATACTTCATGATGTTTCATGTAAGGAATGACACCATGACTATTAATTAGTTCACAATGAAGAAAATATTCCAAAATAGGGAATTAATATAATACATAAATACTTGAATTGCTCTGATCTAATATTTCGATCACTAAGGGCATTTTTCAAATATTATCATGTCAAAATACACGTCACATTTTTGTTACATGCATTCAGCCATAAAATCAAAGAGAATAATTCTCCTTTTGAAAAAGGCCCTTAGTGGTCGAAATATTAGATCAGAGCAATACAAGTATTTATGTATTAATTAGTTGTTTTAATAATGACACATGAACAAAGGATGTTTCATTTGGCCATGACAGAAACGGTAGGATCCTATATATAGTTGAACTTCGATAACTCGAACTTCAAGGGACCGTACACATTAGTTCGAGATAAGAGGAGTTCGAGTCATCCGATTTCTAATCTGAACGGCCACAGCTTAATACAGGTCTGATGTAATGCTGAAAGCTCCTGCAGGAGCTTTCAGCATTACTTTAGACCTGTATTAAGCTGTCATACGTGTTTCTAGATACATGTAGCGATATATTTTAGAGCAATTCTGTATTGTAAGTTTTGCAGGGACTGAACCTTTGTTCGAGTTATTCCGAAGCTCGAGTTATTCGAGTTCGAGATATCGAAGTTCAGTTGTATATTATTCCATAAGCAAACAACACAGACCCTGATCAGACGGTAGGAGCCATCTGATCAGGGTCTGCACTGTTAGGTTCGACATGATATAGTTCTGAATCTACAGTTTGTATTAAAGCAGAAAATTCCATGGAAAACATCACATTATTAAAATTCAGCTAATAATTATTCATAGTGTCATTATTTCTTACATGAATATTAAGCACGTTAATGGTTTGATGTTAAGGTAAGTACTGGAATGCCATTGACCTGTATTGAACTTACAACCTGTTGAAACCCCACGCTTCTGCTCTCTGCTAATTCATTCATAAAGTCTTGAATAACATGGCATAAGCTCGCCTGTATGTTTGTTGATGGAAAAACACATTATTTTGATAGATGTTCACCTGTGAGATCTTGCTTTGATCATGGGAAAGATCAAAGATTTATAGCTCGATGCTGGATGGTTATTTTGGAAAACCCCATGTAGAGCTAGGTGCTCTGTTTTTCTTTACCCTTGGTACAAATTAACGAAACCCCTTTAAGTATATGCAGACAGTTCATACGTAGACCAAACTCAGACTGTATGAGTGTTTGATCAGGATCTGGACCAGTGTAAATACACGTGATGACCTTAAGGAAGCCACATTGAATAAATTCTGTTTGAAAACCACAGTCAATTGCTGTGTTAAGGAAGATTAGTGCTTTAAGACTTCCAGGGGTAGATCTACTCGGCTGATAGAGCACAGAGAATTTGTTTCTGGCATGTTTGCTGTAAGATATATAATAAAACATTCCATTGAAAGTGTTTGTGGATGTAGAATGTTTTAGATGTAGAATGTTTTAGATCTATGATAGCAGTAGAGCTACAGATAAGAGTGCGTTCCCAAATACTAAAATCACCATTTCTCTTCCAAACTCAATTTGTGACCACAAATAAATACATGTCTCCTTCTTTACCCATGCCCTGTTGTATAATTACATATATCTTCACTGTGTACAAGTATTTCGCTGTGCAATCACTGCTGTAGAGTGTACTGGTTGCACAATCAACATGTAAATAGTACAGACCCTGATGAGACAGCTCCTGCAGGAGCTGTCTCATCAGGGTCTTCACTATTCACAGGTAGGTATATTGACGCGAATAGCAAGCGAAGGGTTAAGAATCGTCTCTTCACAGAATAGGGTTAAGTGGAGAAATAAAGGCGCTATTTTTGAAAATGTCATAATTGTACGCCTCCTATTTGGGCCTCTGTATGATAGGCTTAAAAAAATTGGTTTTGATGAGTTATGATAATAATTATGGGAGAAAAATGGGAAAGAACTGAAGATGGTCAAGGCTAGATAAACTGATAGGTTAAATATACGGGGTCACTATATAAAAGAAGAATTTATCAATCACAATCATGAAAGACATTACAAGAATGCTGATGATCATAATCATCTTCATTATAATTAATATTATTATGATCAGTACTAATATTATTACTGCTATTATTATTATTATTATTATTATTATTTTTATTATTATTATTATTAGTAGTAGTAGTAGTAGTAGTATCAACATAATCACATCATCAGTAGCATCATCATCATCATCATCAGTATCGTCATTAGACCTAGTTGTAGAAGTAGTAGTAGATGAAGAAGTAGTAGTAATAAGAGAAGTAATAATAATAATAATAATAATAATAATAATAATAATAATAATAGTAGTAGTAGTAGTAGTAGTAGTAGTAGTAGTAGTAGTAGTAGTAGTAGTAGTAGTAGTAGTAGTAGAAGTAATAGTAGTAGTAGAAGTAGTAGAAGTAGTAGAAGTAGTAGTAGTTGTAGTAGTAGTAGTAGTAGTCGTAGTAGTAGTAGAAGTAGTAGTAGTAGTAGAAGTAGTAGAAGTAGTAGTAGTAGTAGTTGTAGTAGTAGTAGAAGTAATAGAAGTAGTAGTAGTAGTAGTAGAAGTAGTAGTAGTAGTAGTTGTAGTAGTAGTAGTAGTAGTAGTAGTAGTAGGTAGTAGTAGTAGAAGAAGTAGTAGAAGTAGTAGTAGTAGTAGAAGTAGTAGTAGTTGTAGTAGTAGTAGTAGTAGTAGTAGTAGTAGTAGTAGTAGTAGTAGGTAGTAGTAGTAGAAGAAGCAGTAGAAGTAATAGTAGTAGTAGAAGTAGTAGAAGTAGTAGAAGTAGTAGTAGAAGTAGTAGTAGTAGTAGTAGTAGTAGTAGTAGTAGTAGAAGTAGTAGTAGTAGTAGTAGTTGTAGTAGTAGTAGTAGTAGTAGTAGTAGTAGTAGTAGTAGTAGTAGTAGTAGTAGTAGTAGTAGTAGTAGTAGTAGTAGTAGGTAGTAGTAATAGTAGTAGTAATAGTAGTAGTAGTAGTAGTAGTAGTAGTAGTAGTAGTAGTAGTAGTAGTAGTACAAGAGACAATATGTAAATAAATTGTTTACTTGTTCATCTAGACTGCTTCTCACAACTCAACTAGTGGCCACCAATCAAAGGGAGGTGATAATCTTGCATCAGCACGCTGCTCGGTCCAGCCCCATTAACAAATCTCTTAATGTAGCAGAGCCAGATTGGTTGTAGTTCATTAATTATTTTACTTCTATTTTTCTCAAACAGTTTAAAATTAGACATCTGGAAACTCTGTGTCTATCTGATTCCAAACTATACGATACCGTAAACTTGATTTTGAAACAAACTCGGAAAAATAAATTTCGACAACGAAAATTAAAGCAGACGGCCAATTTTGTAAACGGAAATAACTGGCAGCGATAGAGTTAAAACTATCCAGACAAAAATAAACAACACCCAAACGTTGCCGGAAGTTTATGATAAGCGAGTCAAAACTGAAACATTAGTTTCCATTCTAATTCATGACAACAATTTCATTAAGATAAGAAGTTATATTTTTATACTCCCTGTCTGTTTATAGATACCTACTACTGTTTTCATGCGGAACTATCTCGATTAATTCTCATAGACCTTTCTGTGTATATTTTCAGATCCTAAACAATCTTTTGGAAATCGTCCAGCAGCGTGCGGAGGCGGCCGAAGCCGAACTTGAGCGAGTTCTCGCGGAACTTCACGAGAACAGCGAGTCCACGGACTCATCAGATAAGACGACTCCTCTCGGCGAGATCTCCGACGGCAGTGACGATGTTTTCGACGGATCTCCGGCTGATAGGGGCGCCACCCTTTGGGAGGTATGCACGTGCCGTTATTAACAGAAACAATGCACGCATATTTGTATTGTGTAAACAAGCGGTGTTGTAAAATGAATCACGGCGAGGTCTGATGTTTCATGTCCCAATTACATTTCCGTAAATCATGCAAATATTGCACTCTTTGTTAATGTTATTAATACACACAGGTAAAACACTCTACTCTCGGAAATGCCAAAATCAGTACCTTTGTGATGTAAAACCTGTCTTCAGCGACCACATAAAATAGGCCTAATGTTGTAGAACAAAAATTATAAGTGTCGATTAAAACGGTTAATTTTGTATAACAGGGGCATTTTTCGATATAAGTTCAAATTGACAATCTTCATAATAGTAATTGAACATAGATATTAAGTTTTATGACACTTATATGTCTTTAAGACATGTGGTAGCTTAATGCAGGAGCTTCTCTGAGTTTCTGCATTACTTTCATTGTGCATTAAGCTACCAATCCTTACTAATATTCCAAATAAAAAAAAGAGTTGGATGATGATAATAAACATAATTACATATCACACAGAGTCCCAGATAACTTCCGCATGTTTAAACAATTTCAAGCATAGCTCCTTTATTTCTCCATTATACACTATACCGTGACCACAGAAGAGTGGTCACAGTGGTCACAGTGGTCACAGCAGAGTGGTCACAGTAGAGTGGTTACAGTAAAGGGTTTGGTGGAGAAATGACGATTTTAGTACTGTAAAACCCCGCTAATGCGACCACCTAAAACATGTATAATTATGGGTGTTAGATGCTGGTCATAGCTTAATGCAGGACAAAAGTAATGCAGAAAGCTTCTAGAGGAGCTTTTTGCATTACTTTTGCCCTGCATTAAGCAACCGTCTGCTTATAAAGACACCCATGTTAATTCATTAAGTGGTCGCATTAGCGGGTTTCTACTGTACTCTGGTACGCATCGTTATCTGTAGCCCTGATTTCGCATGTTTTTTTTACAGGAACAGTTCAAGAAACGAATTCGTTCTTTAGAGACACTTTTAGCCGAAGAACGAAAGAAGGTTTCCTCCCTTGAAAAGAAACTGGAGATCACCGGAAGTGACATAATTTCTACCGCGATGTCTGATGACGTCAAGCTTCATCAACAGGAGAAGGAGTTACTCCAATCAGAGGTAAGAAATGCATCAACAGATTTCGGGTCAACTTCGCTTTCAGAAATTTAAGAACCACACGATAATTATTGCCTTTCTCATAATTCATTAAGCATCAAACCAGCGAATTTAAGCTGGCTAAAAGTTCACTAGAGAAAAGGAAAATGTTAGAATTTATAGTTTGAAACCATTGTGATAAATAGAGCATTTGCTCCTATATGAGCAAATGCTCTATTTATCACAATGGTTTCATAAAGTGACTATTACAGAGTCGTCAAAAGTCGTCAATATGAGGGAATGGGTTAAATATGAGGGAATGGGTTAAGGGTGACTTCGTGTGAACTACAGCCACAACCACGTTCTCTGCTACATGTAAAATGTTCTTCAATGAGATCCTTCTAGATTTTGATTAGCGTGTGGGAAAAAAGAAATGTGTTCAGAAACAAAGTGTTGTCGTAAACGAATGCGGAAGACACATGGCCAGTACGTGGTTGTAAAAACGATACTCTCTTTTATCAGCTCCAGGAAAGTCAGCGACATGCCCTGATAGCGAATGACCAAATTCGCAATTTAACAGAAAAGCTGAAGAAAGTGGAATCTGAGAAACAACCTTCCCCTGTGATAACTAGACATGTGGAGAAGGTAAGTTAAATGTGACCTGTTTCTCAAAATATGGAGGGATGTGTATAGTAGTCCTTGTCTACCGCGATCTCATGAAAGGTGTCTCTAATTCTGGGGTTTACACTTCTTTAATCTATCGATATGCACACAAGAAATAACGACATAATGAATGAATATAATGAACTACGTTTAACAATGACACTATGGGCAAGGGAACCTTTTATCATGCCAAAAACTGTCGATTACGATCTATATTATTACTAGGGAAACAGAGCAGACCCAGATCAGACAGCTCCTACAAGAACCGTCTGATCTTGGTCTACTCTGTTTGCAAATTCATGAAAAGATGTTTTTACAAGGGAACGGGTTACGTGATCGCCGTATAATGTTTACTCTTATATCAGCGCTTTTGTCATTGATTTTCAGCCCTCACGTTACGACACTTCAAAATGCTTATCCCTTCGCTTGCTGAATTTTAAATACATTTCTCCTTCTTTACCCATGCCCTTTTGTATAATTACATATATCTTCACTGTGTGCAAATATTTCGCTGTGCAATCACTGCTATGGGGTGCACTGGTTGCACAATCAACTTGTAAATAGTGCAGACCCTGATGAGACAGCTCCTGCAGGAGCTGTCTCATCTGGGTCTTCACTATTTACAGGTAGGTAGATTGATGTGAATAGCAAGCGAAGGGTTAACCATATCGCATTGAGCGCTACCAGGCAAACGTCTAACAGACTGAAACCAGCCAAGACACTTACTTCAGTTACTTGGCGTCTTATTAAATCCAAGCTAATCCTTAATCAGTAGTTTCATAAGAGCTTGAACCGATCGGAAATATAAAGTAAATATTGCTCAAGATCAGAGTCAAAATTTAAAGCAGGATAAGGGTTAAAATTAAGTTATAATTGTTTTCTTAACCCTGGTCGTCTGATCAGGTCCTTCTCTGTTTGCTTATGAAATTATAATAGATATGACTCTAAAGTCATCTAGGTCACCGGTTGTTTCTACGTTTACATTAAATACTTAGATCACCGTTGGTCTCTGCTATTTAATGTCACCGTTCGTCTCTCTTATTTCACATTTATTCATGGTCACCGTTTGTCTCTCTTGTTGAACATTTATTCAAGGTCACCGTTTGTCTCTCTTATTGATGTTCAAGGTCATCGTTTGTCTCTCTTATTGAACATTTATTCAAGGTCATCGTTTGTCTCTCTAATTGAACATTTATTCAAGGTCACCGTTTGTCTCTCTTATTTCACATTTATTTAAGGACACCTTTTGTCCCTGTTATTACATAAATTTGTATTACCCTTTTTTTGTCTCCCATTATAATACGAAGTAATAAAGCAAAAATGTAGCTCCAAATACTTTAAAGATATCATCAGACATACATTCATTTACCCCATAAAGGGATTGTATTACAGATACATGTAGGATTAGCAATATCATGAGGAAGTATCATTTATAAAGATGTTATCAACCAATTTTGCATGTTTTCTTTTATAGGTGTCTTCATCATCAGATGAATATGAAGATGCTAAAGAAAAACTGGTAAGCATCTGTTTATTTCAGCAATAGAAGTGCGTATTATACTTTGGGGTTATATGTACATGCTTTCATGGATATGGATATATTGAATAAGTTTAGTAATATAAATCGATAAAAAAAATCTGAGGTTCCTGATGACTTTATAATGTATTTGTATTGACTGTAACACAACAACCCCGAGGAATATAGTAATTAAGCATTCATAACTAAAATGTTTAATAAGTATAAAGCATTCAGTCCATAGTGAGTAGCAGGTGGAGGAGCTAATCAATACACGTGTGATTAACATATTGTAAGACACTTTACATAAGACTACACCTTGACAATTTAAGAACCAATTTACTGTAAATACTAATACAATAAATGATACAAAAGGTGATGATGAGGATGATTATGACGATGATGGTCATAATGATAAGTCGGGTATATTTACCTGAATTCATATGACTCAAGGAATTACTATAATATGCCAAACGGCAGCCATTGCTCTTGCGCATAACACAGCCAAGAGAAACGATATTTGAATTTCGCCACGTGATGTTAGGGATAATTTTAGGTGTTAGTGAATAGGATTAAAGTTTTTCCCCTTGTATAAGTACTATTATAGGACGATTGTGTATAGGACGATGTGGAAATATAAATACTTGCCCAATCTGTAAAATAACATAATTCTGACAATTGATTTATTATATCATCATAACACTTTATGTTATACATGACTGTTAGACATTTGATTTATTAAATATTCATAACCAAACTGTGTTATACAAGGCAATGAGACATTTGATTTATTATATAATCATAACACCTTATAACAAATACAATATTGTAATGTGGAATTCTTGCCACTGTTGTCAGTAGGTGGTACAGTGTAAAATGTACCATTGTCCAGATATGTATGAATGTAACACCCAATCTGCAGAGATATAAATAAGAAACATATTTAGACAAAGTTTAATTTACCCTTTACTCAATAATTACGCCTTTATACGTCTTTGTAGACAGAATAGACCCAGATCAGACGGTCCAAATAAAATGTATGTATCAAAATGTCTTTTGTTTTATTCCATTATAAAATAATATAATTGATATTCTTTATATCATAATTTCTGACACGACGGAGTAAAGGGTTAAAGTAATTTCAATATGACTCCGCCAATCCCCATCTTGCTGTAAATCATTAAAATTGCCTCAATGCGATTCTAATGAAGTGCAACAAGATTTGTTTTGGCTGAGAAATAAGAGTTTTTGATAGTTCATCATCCATCTAATCTACAGTCCTGGCCCCGAACTAATAAAACGTTTTGCTGGAGTCTGATATCATTCTCAAGCATCTGATTGGTCAGATTCTGAGCAAGCTCAGAATCTGACATATCACATACTTGAGAATGATCTCGGACTCAGATTTAGAAGTTTTATAACCTTTGCCCCTGGTCTACATATTGTCTGTGTTTGTTTGTTGTAGGAACCGTTCTGTAAGACCTGCTCTGAACTTCAATCAGTAAAAGACCAGCTGTGTGAGGAACTGTACTTGTTCAAGGACAAAGCTGATGAGCTTGAAGGAAAGGTTGAAGAGGTATAAAGCTACTGACATCGTCATTTGCGCCCCTCAGACACTACTAGTCCAGAAAGTTCAACGCTTCTCATGAAGGATGTTTAACCTCAAATAGTACTATTCATGCAATTTCAAATTTCCTCATGAATGCTATTTAACCTGCACGGAGCCATCTGATCAGGATCCTCTCTGTTTGCTTACGGAATTATATAAATCTGATACTACAGTTTGTACCATGGCCAAACATTTTTATGTTCACGTGCTGTTATTCAGAATAATCTAATTAATATTCATGATTCCAGTATTTCTCTTATAAATATTCATGGAGTAGAGGGAGAAGTTCCTCTGTGGGACCTTTATTACTAGTCACATATTACCACATAATCTAGCACCTGATAATATTTTCAACTTCATACGACAGAAATTACTACCATACGATGATTGCAACTGAAGGCATGTATGTCGATAACGTTAATCGTAAGTTCTTTAGTACACTAAAACCACTCTAATGCGACTATTTAATTGCGACTATTTAATGCATATACATGAGTATCTTTATCATCAGGTGGTTGCTTAATGCAGGACAAAAGTAATGCATTACATTTGTCCTGGATTAAGCTACCACCTGCATCTAGCACCCGTAATTATACCTCTTTCAGGTGGTCGCATTAGCGAAGTATTTCAATATTCTTTACTCTTGTCCAACAGTGTATAAAATGTTTTATTAGCCATTCATATGTGATGCTGCTTATTTCTGAAACAGATCAATGCAATATGGGTGTCAAAGAATGCTGCGACAGAAAAAGAAAAGCATTTGATAGAGCAGAAACTGAAACAGAAGTTCCAGGACTGCAAGAAGTTGGAGGAACAGCTGAACAAGCTACGAGAGGAGGACAGAATGAAGGACATCTTCCTGAAGGAAAGAGACACAAATCTGAAAGACAAATCAGGTGAGACATAACCCGCCTGTCCTTGTGCTATTACCCGACTGTCCTTGAGATATAACCCGCCTGTCCTTGTGATATAACCCGACTGTCCTTATGATATAACCCTACTGTCCTTGTGATATAACCCGACTGTCCTTGTGATATAACCCGCCTGTCCTTGTGATATAACCCGACTGTCCTTGTGCACCCTTATGTCTAATTAGACAAGACACAATATTATTTAGTGAACTTTGGTGACGACTAAACTGTTTTCTGATACAAACGATGTTTGGCACTTTTGCAATCAGAGTCCACCAGATTAGACGTCAACTAAATGAGCCGTCTAATTATGGTCTGCTCTGTTTCTATAACATTTTCGGTGCCAAATTTCTAATTGTCGTCTACAATCAAATTTTGTTAAATCATTCGGTAAAATAAGATAAATAAATTCAAATTTCAATGGAATAAAGCACATATATAGAAATAGAGTTTGGGACAAAAAGCGAAGTCCCTGATCTGGGACTGCACTGTTTGTCGTAGCGCAGTTTTGCGACATTGGTAGTGAAAGGGTTAAACATAATATAGATCTCATTCTGCAGTTACTACCATGGCCAAAACTTCCTTTGGTCATTGGTCAATATACAAACATCAGTTGATGAGTATTCATGATGTCATAGTTATTCTATAAATATACTGGTAAAAGAGTTAAGCCCGAAAGGGATCGAACCTGGCATCACTCCGTGTGACAAAGGAATTATAGAAATAATACAACGACTTTAACCCTATACCTAATGAATAAGAATGTATGAGTATTTTTAGCTGAGTTTTATAATGCCATCATGAACAAGGAAATGTTTAGCATGACAAAAACTATCTATAGTATCTCATAAGCAAACATGCTAGACCATGATCAGACAGAAGTTGTCTGATCTGGGTCTACTCTGTTAGCAAATGTGCCTGAACTAGTTGACATGAGGGAAACGGTTGATGTTTATGTTGTCTACAGGTCTACTCTTTTAAGTTTAGGTATTCGTAAAATATGCATATTATTACCGGCATATGTTCTAAACTGAAATCACTTATGAATTGTATGAAATATGTTTTATTACATAATAATTCGTTCAACCTAGCAACATATCCAAATTCTATTTCTTTCATACTAGTGTTATTTTAAACGGAGTTGGTCATTTATCAATATCTGTTAACAGCTCAAATTGCCAGAAAGGAGGAACTCATTCAGGAACAGGAAGACATCATTCGTCAGAGAGAAGAAGACATGCAGCAACTGTTCGATCAAATATCCCAGCGTGAGAAAAACCTTAAAGAACAAAGTGAGAAACTAAGACTGAAGGAGGAGAATATTAATGAAAAGGACAAAGAACTTAAGAAATTGCACGCCTTTATCGACGAGAAGAACGAGGAACTTCATTTTCTTGAGGAAGAAATGCACGAGACAACAAAGAAAAGAAAAGAGAGCGAATCGCTAATACAAGAAATGAAGGACAAACTAGATGAGAATTTAAAGAGTGAAAAGTCAGAGATTGAAACGGAAAATGAACGATTGCAATCAGATGTTGAAAATTTAATGACGAATATTACACAACTGCATAACGATAAAGTGACGTTACAGAACGAACTAGATAAATCCAAACAAGCTCTCAGTGAAGCAATGCTCATGTGGGACAGAGATAGGTCAACTCTCGGATCAGAGTTGACAGTGGCGAAAGAAAAATTAAGGACTGTTGAAATAACAGCAAACAAGAAAGAACCACAGGCGGTAACTGCGCTTAGGAAAGAGGTTCACAGCATTATTGAAACAAAAGAAAGAATAGCACTTCAGGCTCTGTTAGGTAAAATAGAACATGACAATATTGTTAGACTTTTGAAGGCTGACAAGTTCAAGCTAACAGAGGAACTGACTTCAAAGATAAGAATGCTGACGCACGAGATGACAAATAATGACAAAATGGCGGATGAACTTAGCCAGCTCAGGGGACAGGTTCGTACACGTGAACTTCCAACATTTTTATTGTCAGAAATCAAAATATAAAACAGTTAGAAGCTAAATGTGCTTTTAATAGTTCTCCATTTTTTACGATTTGCTGAAAATTGCGTGTCGTTTTATGATGTGCTTAATACTTTGCTTTAATAAATATTTGTTTTGAGAATTTTAAGACTTCATGAATATTCATGGGCTACATTTGTACAATTACCAACGAGGGAACATTTAGATGTTTACAGAAGCTTCAGAATCAGATCTGTATTATTCCAGAAACAAACAGGGCAAACTCAGATCAAACAGTTTCTACAGGAACAGCCTGATCAGGGTCTGCTCTATTTGCAAATGCGCTAAATGTAATATGAAAGAGAGTATTTAAAGCCGGACATTCATGATTGTTTCATGATTGTTTGAGAAATATACGCATTTAAAGTGGTCATCAAAAAGAGGTATGTACAGCATGTGGTAGCTTAATGCATGTCAAAAGTAACACAGTGAGCTCCTATAGGAGTTTTCTGCATTACTCTTTTCTGTATTAAGAAATAAGTGAGCACATGCTTTTAAAAACAAAACTCATATGTTCAATGAATGAACGGTGACTTAGGAGAGGTTCTGCTGTAAAGTACGTATAAGTTGGTGTTACGTTATATACCCTACTATAGTGTCATTTTGTCATACGTAAAAATTCAATTTGATGAACGATACATTTTCTTGCTGTGTCACGTGATAACGAAAGCGAACATTCGTCAACTTTTCATACAATATATCATCTGTGTATACACTTTTGGCAAATGTCACCACGATCTTTACTTGAATGCATGGTAGTATTTGACTATCTAAATAATTATTTATGAAACGATAACACACAGAATGTCCTTTACTTATCAGATAGCAATGTGTTTGTCCATCGAACCTATTCTCATATTCTAAACAGACAACTTGTGTTCGATCCTCTATAATTCGTCTTATGTGTAGATCTTCTATTTCTCGCATTACATGTCAAGGCGTGTACTCCTCGTCTTCGTTGTAAGGGTATCTTTTTGTTTTAGGATGACATCAACTACCAGCTGCACCACCATGAGAAGCTGCTACGGGCCGAGTACATGGCCATGAAAGTGCGTTACGAGACCCAGCTGGACCGACTCCAAAAGGAGCATATGCAGCTGCTTCACGTCGTGGAGCGCCTACAGAGAGAGAAGAACCTCGACTACGAGATCATATCCGGCATACAGAAAGGAATGGCGAACATTAAAGAGACGTACACACATGATTTGAGCCGGTGGAAGGATGAAAGGACAGTGCTCGAGAGCCACATCAAACAGGTTACTCACATCACTATAACGTAAAACATATACATGTACATTATATAGGTAACCATAAAACATCGTCAGAAGTTTTTATGTGTTTTTAAAAACTAGTGATATATTAATGCAGAACGAAAGTTATACAGAAAGCTCCCATATGAGCTTTCTGTATTACTTTCGTCCTGCATTAAGCAGCCACCTGCTTTTGTAGACCTTTATTGATTATCTTGTAATTATATACATATTCTGCTGTACATGATAGTACAATCAAACTTGACTTAAACAATCACTTCAAAATAAGTCTAATTTTGGGTCTTTAACCCTTTTCTTCATATATACGACTTTTCACGCATTTGCAACAGAGTAGACCAAGATCAGACGGCCCCTATAGGAGTTGTCTGACCAGGGTCTGCTCTGTTTGTTTATGGTACAATATAGATCTGATTCTACAGTTTCTGCATAGGCCAAAACACCTTGTGTACATATGCTATCATAAAAAGATCAGCTAATAAATATTCATTTTGTCATTATTCCTTACATGAATACTTAACCTTTTCGGCGCCAAATTTTTAATTGTCGCCTGCAATCTGATTTTTGTTATTTTTTTGTAAAATAAGGAAATGAGATAAATAAATGCAAAGTTCAAAGGAATAAAGCACGGGTATAGAAATAGAGATCGAGACAAAAAGTGATGTTCCTGATCTAGAGCACCTGATCTGGGACTGCACAATCTGCGTGGCGTATTTATGCGACATTGACGTTGAAAGTGTTAACAGGGGAAGGGTTAAGACAGGTAGTGTTCGATGCTTAACCCTTTTGCTGCCAAACTCTGCCGTCTGCTAACTTTGTCGTCTGCTACAAATTGTCATTCTTTTGATTTTCTTCATTTTTGTTTCAAAAACATAATAACAGTAACAAACAGTTTGGATCCTGATGAGACGCCGAGTTACTCGGCGTCTCATCTGGATTCAAACTGTTTGCATAGGTAATCACAGATCCGGCATTGGCAGCGAAAGGGTTAATATAAGACAATAATGATACATAATGCCCAGGTGTAGGCATTACGTTTATGCTGCAAACATATTATTACAAAATGTCAGGATAAAAATGAAAATGAAATATTTGAAAACCATTCCTGCAGATTGAGGAAGGCAAGGAAATCGCCTCCCACTTACGGGCCCAGATAGACGCGTTGAAACAGCAACTGAGTGATCAAGACATAGCCAGAACAGAGTTGGTTAACAAGATGACGTCAGAGAGGCAGCGGTGGGAGATCGAAAAAGCCAACCTCAATAGTACCATCAACCAGGTGGGTGTGAATGCTTGACGTGTTTCATAATACCAGCAACCAGGTGGGTGAGAATGCTTGAGGTGTTTCATAATACCATCAACCAGGCGGGTGAGAATGCTTGAGGTGTTTCCATGGTTAATTATTCATACTGCACGGGCTTCATTCTAATATTCAAACTTACAACTTTTGCTTATTATCTGAATCCTAACTCACTCAAATTCTGACTTTTACTTGTAGCTTGAGGAGCAACTAGCATTGTTTGTTCAGGTCCAGTCTAAGACCAAAGACACCCAGTTTAGGATGGAGATCGCATGGGAAAAGGAGCGAGAGGAGCAAAAGCGCTTGCTAGGGGAGGCGCACGGTCTGGCTATGGACTTACAAGTGAGTACATTTATGTTATTATTCCCTTCTTTACCAAGTGGGTATATTTACGTTTACTTAACCCATTTGCTCCCACGGTCCCATATATGGGACGTAGGCAAACAGTGTAGACTCTGATCAGACGCCGCATAAAGCGGCGTCTGGTCAGAGTCTGCACTGTTTGCTGATAGGAAATTCAATATAAAACAAAACAAAAAATAAAGTTTAGACCAGACATCCATTAGATAAAAGATAGACTAATCCAATATATAAGAATGGAAGAATCCACTGGGGGCAAATTGGTTAATAATCCTTTCACCACCAAATGAATTTATTCTGCCAAGATTATCGTCACTTTCAGGTATCAGAGAGGAATTTTCCTTAAAGGTTTTCAATAATGTTATTACATTTTTGGATCCCAAAGAGTCCCCGAATAAGCCGGCATGCCATCTTGATCAAAACTGTGTGAATATATCAACACGTATGCGCTTATGCTGGCACAGTCATGAACTACCACTGTATGATATGCAGAATTACTGAAAAACTGTAACTGTGATTAGCTGTTTACTCCATGTCAGCTCTTTTACATTTAGTTGAAAACCTTGCAAATGATATTATGAACAGGTCTGTGACATAAAGATAAACTGCATACAGTACGGTTTTGTTATGTCCTACTCATTCACATCTTAAAAGTGAAAAACTGTGTTTATAGTTATATTAGGAGTAACATGCTCGAACGTATCGTTTACATTTGCAGAGTCAGATGCAGAAGAGAGATGAGGAAAACGCGAGAGAGAAAAGGAACCTGCTGGACCAGATAGAGAAACACAGACTGCAGTACGATAGCGAGATGTCGAGCAAAGATAGAGTCACTCTAGAGGTAAATAGTACAGTACGATAGCAAGATGTCGAGCAAAGATAGAGTCACTCTAGAGGTAAATAGTACAGTACGATAGCAAGATGCCTAACAAAGATAGAGTCACTCTAGAGGTAAATACTGCAGTACGATAGCAAGATGCCTAACAAAGATAGAGTCACTCTAGAGGTAAATAGTACAGTACGATAGCGAGATGTCGAGCAAAGATAGGGTCACTCTAGAGGTAAATAGTACAGTACGATAGCAAGATGTCGAACAAAGATAGAGTCACTCTAGAGGTAAATAGTACAGTACGATAGCAAGATGTCGAGCAAAGATAGAGTCACTCTAGAGGTAAATAGTACAGTACGGTAGCAAGATGTCGAACAAAGACAGAGTCACTCTAGAGGTAAATAGTACAGTACGATAGCAAGATGTCGAGCAAAGACAGAGTCACTCTAGAGGTAAATAGTACAGTACGATAGCGAGATGTCGAGCAAAGATAGAGTCACTCTAGAGGTAAATAGTACAGTACGATAGCGAGATGTCGAGCAAAGATAGAGTCACTCTAGAGGTAAATAGTACAGTACGATAGCAAGATGTCGAGCAAAGATAGAGTCACTCTAGAGGTAAATACAACAGTACGATAGCAATATGTCAAGTAAAGATAGAGTCACTCTAGAGGTAAATACAACAGTACGATAGCAATATGTCAAGTAAAGATAGAGTCACTCTAGAGGTAGGTAAATAGCGAGATGTCGAGCAAAGATAGAGTCACTCTAGAGGTAAATACTACAGCACAATAGCGAGATGTCAAGCAAAGATAGAGTCAGTCTAGAGGTTAATACTACAGTACCATAGCAAGATGTCGAGCAAAGATACAGTTATTCTAGAGCTAAATATTGCAATATGATAGCGAGATGTCGAGCAAAGATAGAGTCACTCTAGAGGTACAGTACGATAGCAAGATGTCGAGCAAAGATAGGGTCACTCTAGACGTAAATACTGCAGTACGATAGTGAGATGTCAAGCAAAGATAGGGTCACTCTAGAGGTAAATACTGCAGTACGATAGCGAGATGTCGAGCAAAGATAGGGTCACTCTAGAGGTAAATACTGCAGTACGATAGCGTGATGTCGAGCAAAGATAGAGTCACTCTAGAGGTAAATACTGCAGTACGATAGCGAGATGTCGAGCAAAGATAGGGTCACTCTAGAGGTTAATACTACAGTACCATAGCAAGATGTCGAGCAAAAATACAGTCACTCTAGAGGTACAGTACGATAGCAAGATGTCGAGCAAAGATAGGGTCACTCTAGAGGTACAGTACCATAGCAAGATGTCGAGTAAAGATAGAGTCACTCTAGAGGTTAATACTACAGTACCATAGCAAGACGTCGAGCAAAGATACAGTTATTCTAGAGGTAAATACTGCAATATGATAGCGAGATGTCGAGCAAAGATAGAGTCACTCTAGAGGTAAATAGTACAGTACGATAGCAAGATGTCGAGCAAAGATAGAGTCACTCTAGAGGTAAATAGTACAGTACGATAGCAATATGTCGAGCAAAGATAGAGTCACTCTAGATGTAAATAGTACAGTACGATAGTGTGATGTCAAGCAAAGATAGAGTCACTCTAGAGGTAAATAGTACAGTACGATAGTGAGATGTCAAGCAAAGATAGGGTCACTCTAGAGGTAAATAGTACAGTATGATAGCGAGCTGTCGAGCAAAGATAGAGTCACTCTAGAGGTAAATACTGCAGTAGGATAGCAAGATGTCGAGCAAAGATAGAGTCACTCTAGAGGTAAATAGTACAGTACGATAGTGAGATGTCAAGCAAAGATAGGGTCACTCTAGAGGTAAATAGTACAGTGCGATAGCAAGATGTCGAGCAAAGATAGAGTCACTCTAGATGTAAATAGTACAGTATGATAGCGAGCTGTCGAGCAAAGATAGAGTCACTCTAGAGGTAAATACTGCAGTAGGATAGCAAGATGTCGAGCAAAGATAGAGTCACTCTAGAAGCAAATGTTACCGTCGTAAGAAAGCTGCAATCTGCGTTTTGATGGAATTGACAAATCTATAGAATACAAGAAATATTTTCTTTGAAAACTAATAAAGATGAATGTTTTATCGAAATACAATTTGCCACATATGGTAATACTAATTTGTGTAGCTGAACTTGAAATCCGTGAATTTTGTAATGAGAATTGATTTTGATATTTAACCGGTGTAACCGAAGTTTCATCTCAACTATCAAGGATGGTTGCGATGTTACATTGCTGGTCGAAATGCAGAGGCTTTTTAACTCTTGACTCTATAAATACGCCTTTCTACGCCTTTGGAAACAGAGTTGACCTGGATCAGATGGTTCCTATAGAAGCCGTCTGAACAGGGTCTGCTCCGTTTGCTTATGAAATAATATAAACATGATTCGATTTTAAAAATGAATCGAATTAATTTTCATGACGTCAATATTTTTACATGAATAATCATGGAGTAATGTTCTTGATACTTTTGAATTTACGCATCTTACCTCGACCTGTAACAAATGCTTAAAAGTTTGCATTCCCCGTTACAAAGTTTATCCCGAGTTAACCCTTCGCTTGCTGAATTTTAAAATACGTTTCCCCTTCTGTGCCCATGCCCTGTTGCATAATTACATATACCTTCACTGTGTACAAGTATTTCGCTATGCAATCACTGCTGTGGAGTGCACTGGTTGCACAATCAACTTGTAATTAGTGCAGACCCTGATGAGACAGCTCCTGCAGGAGCTGTCTCGTCTGGGTCTTCACTATTTACAGGTAGGTATATTGACATGAATAGCAAGCGAAGGGTTAATATTATTGTTACGCTATGCATTGTGCTGTTATGTGTATCTCACTCGTGCAGCACCTCTATTAAACTACATTTTAACCCTTTACTCCATAAATACGCATTTCTGTGCCTTTACAAACAGAGTAGATCCAGATAAGACAGCTCCTAGAGGAGCCGTCAGATTAGGGTCTGCTGTTTGACTTTAAAATGATATAGATAATTATGATTCTGCGGTTTCTGCCATGGTAAAACAAGCCCGTGTCCCTGTACTATTATAACAGCGAATCTTATTGATATTCATGGTGTCATTATTTTTCACATAAATATTCATTGAGTAAAGTGTTAACTATAACCAAATTGATAAACGTTAAAAAATTTAAATTCAGTTACCGTCACATCCATGAGGTGAAGAAACCCGCCTTATATACGAAAGTAATACCAAATTAATGGTATTGTGAGAAGAAAGATGTGTTTAAATGTTAGAACAATGCAATTATTTAACAATAGTGTTATACAGATGCAAATAAAAACTAAAATATCTGTGGTGGAGATGCAAACTTTCGTTTTCAAATGCATGATAAGGTGTATCTACATGACACCTAATAGAAGCTGATACGACTTGATCTACCTGATTCAAATATACAGGGTAATAACTTGTTCATGATCTCCATTTTGCAAACATTTTTATACATTTTTACGTCAGTAACAAATATATTTGAACAGGCTAATTAGATGGTTTTGTACGTTCCTTTTGTTGTAGATATCTAAATACATATTTTATTCTCCATTCTGTACATTATGCTAATTATAAAAAGAAGCAACTGTTTGCAAGTTTCAAATCAGGATTAGTCACGTGCATACCTTAATAAATCACACCGTCGACAATGATCGGACGGGCATATTACGTACATGTTTATAATGACATATATAAATTTCCTTTCATGTAAAGGTTACGAAAAGCGAAACCAAAATCAGGCATCTTGAGCAACAACTGGAAGAGGCGAAGGAGAATCATAAGAAGGACGAGGACTGTTGGATGAAGGAGAAGGGTGACATGCTTCGAAGGCTGGCTGAGATGAGGAAGGCGCACTTACAGGACTCACGGCGCATTGATGATGTCCTCACTGCTGTACGTATTTGCTAGCTCAAACATTGTCGTTTCTGTTACGTTTTCTACTGAATGTAGATGGAACAAATGTACATTTAATGTAAGCTGGAGTACTTTTGTTTAGAATTATATTAATCGCAGGACTTTTTCAGACTTTTGTCAACCTGAGAGTCAATAAATGCAAAGTTTTATCATGTACAGTAATGGCATATTATTACTCAATAATACATGTGCATTTGATAATGGACGTGGTGTTTAGCTCTAAGCATTGTCGTAACTACATGCTTTTGATATACGATCATGTGCCTTTATTGCACTAAATATGAGCTAACACCTGGTCTTCTTCGCTGAGATGGGGTTTTATTCAGATAGAGTACATACTATAACATATTTTGACGTTGGTCTTTTAAGTTCTCAAGTCTTTTATATTGAAAACAAAAATATAACGACGAGTTTTCAAACATCGAGTTGTTTATCGGGTATATGTTTGATAAATGATACACGGGTCATATACTTACAACTGCTGCGTGCATATCCACACAATTTCTTTCTATCCGTGGTAATCTCGTTTGCTTATTGGATTTTCTTCCCAAAATATAAGCAACAAACATTTGAAAGTCGGGTTGTTGTTTATTTCAGCTGAAACGTTTACGAGAACTAGCGGCGATTGTCATGGAATCAGAAAATTCTGCTATGTTGCCTAGCAATGGCACAGATGGCGCTGCAGGCACTGGTGACGCATCTGCCGCTTCCTCTTCCGTGTCTGCTGGTGAAGGTGAAATGGCCGATCTTAAGCAAAACATCGACCAGGTATATAAGTTTTATACGTAAGATAGATTGTGTTTTTCCTCAGAGATACAATTCGGTTTTCAAACAGTTTGCTGTATATGCCAATGAGATGCCGTTTGATTTGGTGTTTTATCTTGATTTACTCTGTTTGCAGGGTCATCAGCTTATTTTCGGTTAGAAAGCTTGCTATCTAGGATTGGAGTATTGAAATTAAATTTGATTTGTAGCGTAACATATAAATACAACTTTCATGTGGAATTTCTTCACTGTGGTTACTCACAAGCATACTGTAATTAAAATATACAAAAATATATTGCAACACCTGACTTTTGTGGACAATTCATGCAATCCATACTAATTGATTGTATCTATGTAAAGATATTAGTTTCAAAGGAGTGTCCGTCATTAACTATACTGTTTGCTGTCTTTTCTGTTAAACTAAACTGATGTTTATTTCCTTTTTCAGATAGTACTAAAATACGTCAAAGAGGTATGTCATTATTTCTGCATAGCTTTTTAATCCTTCTCATCACCTGAATATTTCATTGCAATCAGTTTTATTTAATATGTGTCCAGTTAGCTCCATTGTTGAATTATTGGCCGAGTTGCAAACAGCTTAGATCCTGATGCCTTATCTGGATCTGGATCCAAGTTTTTTTTACAAATACCAGTTAAGACGTGGTTAGTATGAGAATGGTTAACCCGTTCCCTGATGAATATTCATGTAGGAAATAATGACGTCATAAATATTAATAAGATTATTTTATATAATGTCATGAATACAGGATATTTTGACTCGGGCAGAAGCTGTGGAATAGATCTATATTACACCATAAGCAAACAGAGCAGACCCAGATCAGACGGCTCCTATAGGAGCCGTCTGATCTGGGTCTACTCTGTTTGCAAATACGTCAAAATGCATTTACGTAAGGGAAAGGGTTAACTGTGCCAGTCAAAACATGTGTACTTGTGAAACTTGTCTTTGTCAAACGCTCTTCATTTATTCAGCTAAATGTACGATAAGATTGCATCAGACTCTTGTATGCGAAGTATCATTTTACAATTTCGGTTCAGGTAATGTGTGGGGTGCAACTGGCAAGGGTATGGCATCCTACCAGGTATAAGGTGGTTTTCAGAACAGGTGATATCGAGAATGACTTGAATTGTATTCAACTTAATAATTATTTAATTGAATAATTATTACGTATGTTTAAATATATATAACTGATAGTGGTTAGTTCTTGAATGAAGGGAACACTTTTACACGTACAACATATTCTCACATGAAAATCAAGTATTGATTCAAAATACGGACAGTGCAAGATGTATATAATTTAAAGTCATTGAAAAATAAATTTTAAAAATTAAAGTCAGAGTTTTGTCCGCTCCGTTTAAAGCAGCCTACGTTTTCAATTAATATTTCATTTAGATATATATATTTCTAACATTGCAGGTTCCGTTTACACCTGAATATCTGTTTAACAAGCAGAATCTTTTGCAGGTGTATTTATGTACAAAATGCAGGGGTTATGTTTTCGCAACGCAGGTTGCATTAAGAAGTATATATTGGTTTAAAAATGCAACTTCTGTTCAGAAGTATTTTATAGGAATTCAGTGTATACACAGCTCAATATATGTACTCGTATGTCACAAATTTTATTTTATTCTTCATGTTTGTAATTTGTTTCGTGATTAATCACAAATATCTTCGTTTTAGTCTCTTCGGCAAATTCATTTCGCAACGGAGGAGTTGGCTAAACCACCTGTGGAGGTGACGAGGGAGGAAAAACAGAAAATGCGAAGGTACGGATTCTTCTATCTGCTTATCTAAAACATAAGTTACAATGTCAAAAGAATATTTAGCTACATGTAATACTGAATGCTGTCCATCAGAAGGCATACTCTCTGTCAAAGTTTTCTTTTTAATTTGTTTTTCTTTCTTAATACGTTTTGTCAATTACGTGAGTTGTGTTAACTAAATAACATGTCAAAAATTTCAGCGTAAAATAGGACAAGGGGAGGATCTCAACAAGCATGCTGCTTTTGATCGAATCCTCTATTGTTATAAGACACGTATGGGACCCTGTAATTTCTGAAATACATATGTTTAACCCATTCTCTCATATTGACGAATGTTGACGCCTCTGTAAAAGTCACTTTTACCATAGTGATAAATAGAGCATTTGCTCATATTTATGACAATGGTTTAAAAACTACACAGTTCCGCTAATATTTTCCTTTTCTCTAGTAAATGCTCCTTTTCGGTAAATTTATTCAATGAGGTTGGATCTTAAAATAGCCTATGGGTAAATGAGTTAAACCAAAGTTCTCTTCTTATACCACACGCTATGGCATTTGCTTCATTGTATATACAGTAAAACTTCGATTATCCGAACATTAAAATACGTATTATTATCGATCTTTACGACAGGTGGCAGCTTAATGCATGGTGAAAGTCATGCAGAAAGCTCCTCTAGGAGCTTTCTGCATGACTTTCACCATGAATTAAGCAGCCACCTGCCTAAAAGGGTCTAAATTCGTCTATACCGAAAATTCGAATAATCGAGGTTTTACTGTATAAATTGCACATGTCATAGTCCTAGTATCAAAGTGACATTTATATTAGGTAATGTGGTTTTGTTTTATTTCATTTTGAATCCAGTGTTAATTTATTTTAACACTTCGCTTGCTATTCACGTCAATATACCTACCGGTAAATAGTGAAGACCCAGATGAGACAGCTCCTGCAGGAGCTGTCTCATCAGGGTCTGCACTATTTAAAAGTTGATTGTGCAACCAGTGCACTCCACAGCAGTGACTGCACAGCGAAATACTTGTACATAGTGAAGGTATATGTAATTAAACAACAGGGCATGGGTAAAGAAGAAGAAATGCATTTTAAAATTCAGCAAGAGAAGGGTTAAATATACCCTTAAGTGTTGCTTAATCACTGTGCTAACATTTTATTTCATAATAATTATGGTATTATATGGTACAATAGAAACTTTGGTAAAACAATTTTAGCTTGGCTGGATGTTTAAATTATGTACATTATAGCCTGTCTTAACCCTTTCCCTCATATAAACGTGTTTTCACGCATTTTCAAACAGAGTAGACCCAAATCAGACGGCTCCTGTATGAGCCGTCTGATCAGTGTCTGCTCTGTTTGCTAATAGAATTTGATAGATCTGTTTCTTTACTTTTATTTAATAATAACTGTTTTGTCATGAATATTCAGAATGTAATGAAATTTGTGTCAAACAAAGAACAGGGAAAGGGTTAAGCATTCATTAATTTATTATAACAAAATAGTCTTAAAATGTAGGTAGTAGTTGAATGCAGGGCACAGTAAGGCATAAAGCTCATATAGGAGCTTTCTGCATCACTTTTGACCTGCATTGAGCTACAGGTCCTGCCTTACATACCCGTACTTGGACCTCGTTTTGATGGCCAGTTAAGACAGTTTCTACTGTACAAGATTTTGTAATTGTCCACGTTACCAGCTTAGAATGATGTATACAGAACGTGGTATGTGTACATGTACATGCATAATGTATGCACATGAATGTTTCTTTAAGCCGTTGGAAATAATTTGAGGTTTTTGTTGTTTTCTTATTTTAGAAGTCTTTCAAGTTCAGAAATAGACTTATTGAAAGACGAATTTCTGATTGGACCACAGGATCCTGGCCGGTTGCGTGGCAACGGCATATCTGACACCCAGACAACAGGTAACCGAGAGCGAAAGACATTGAAAAGGACCATTACGCATGACGGAAATGGTGTCAGTTCTGATCATTTGCCGTCAGACTATATTGAAAATATTCTCATGGAACAATCGTCGTTTTATAAAGATGGTAAAGACACTGATGTCGAGGTACATCGAATAAGGTCAAGGACAGAAACAACTCGTGTGGAGACATCCGTTACCTCACTACCAAAACCTCCACCGAGTTTTCTTATCCCCCGCTCAAGAAGCACAAGTCCAGGTCCCCAAATCATTGTCAAATCTAAACGCACTCAGCCTATCATCAAAAGCATTTCAATAGACACCACGAACCAGCACAGACTGTCTGCACCGTTAGTGGGCGCAAGCTCCAGAAGTTCATCTGCAGACTCGTCCCCCGTTGGTGTTAGCCCAACGTTCATGACTCCCTTACAGAACGGAAGTGGACTACCAGGCGCAGGAACGTTACAGTCAGGCAGTCTCGACAGACTCTCTCCTAATGCTGCTAGGAAACGATTTTTTGAAGAACAAACAAGTCCGTCAACGTCTTACCTATCGTGGCCCGAGCGCCACAAGAAACCAATAAACGTGCAGAGAAATAGTAAAAGTTTGTCAAATTCCTCGGAATTCGCAACTATTGCAGATAATGAACAAAGTGGTAATGGACAAATACGCTCCTCGGTATCGATGGATGATAGTGTCATAGCACCTGTATTAAGACCATCTAGAGACGATAATACAGAAACAAGTAGAGATACCAAGAGTCATAGTGCTGAGCGCGTGAAACACGGTAGTTTGATGGATATGTTCAAAACTATGAAAAGAAAGCTAAAACCAAAAGTGAAACGTTCACATAGTGATAGAGCTTTTGACCGGACTGAAAGACCAAAAGTTACTCCGAAAAATGCAAACGTTGAAGAAGCCAACGAAACAGAAAACGAACGTGATGAAAAGCACATAGTGCATGAACGGATGACACCAATCGAAATTCCACCAGACGAAGAGGAAAGTGGTCCCAGAAAGAGCAGAAAAGACGGAGATTCAAAGAGGGTATGTAAACAATACGTTCCACTTTCAAATGAAGTAAGAGTATCTGACACACAAATGAACCGAGTTATTGTAGTAAAAACTATTGACGTACAGCAATTGTCAGGAACACATCGCTAGATAAGGGAAATGTGTGCCTAATTACTCGAATGTTACTTTCACGAACTTGCTACGTCCGTGGATGCCATAACAATGGCACTTTACATGTACATCATCATATAGTATAACAGTTATCAGGTCAACATTAAATACAATTACATACGTATTCAGTATTTCTGTACTCAAATCTAAAAGTTTAACTACATATACATATTCAATGTTTCTATACTCGAATGATCTCTGAGAGTTCAATTACAGACACATTCAATGTCTCCATACTCGGGTGGTCTCTAAGAGTTCAATTACAGACGCATTCAATGTTTATATGCTCAAGTTGTCTCTGAGAGTGCAGTTACAGAACCATTGAATGTTCCTATGCTCTCGTCTCCCCAGGAAGTTCATTTACAGACACATGCAATGTTTCCACACTCGAGTGATCTCTGAGAGTTCAGTTACAGACACATTCAATGTTTATATGTTCACGTCTACTCTGGGAGTTCAGACACATGCAATGTTTCCACACTCAAGTGGTCTCTAAGAGTTCAGTTACACACACATTCAATGTTTTTATACTCAAGATGTCTTAGAGTTTGATTAAAGAGATATTCTTATTTACTTAATTTGTCCGACTGTTCAGACGAATTCAATTGTTCTATACTCAAGTTTTCTCTGGGAGTTGCTGAGTTGTACTAAGTTGTAGAAAGAATGTCACAAAACACTATCATTTGCAAAATTACTGCATTGTAACATGTAATTAAACATCCTTTCCAAATAACCTTAAATAATGATCCACAGAGAGTTTTCAAATATGACTGATATTTATAAGTCGCACACTATTGTAAATGATAGGTATTTATATACCATACTATTACAGTGCTCCCTCCCTACAACGACCCTCTCAATAATGATTCCCTCCTGACAACAACGCATGTCACTGTTTCCGAAATAGCAAAGCTCCAGAAACAACTGTTTTTCATCGTATTTTATTTATGCCTCCATCAAACCCTTTGTTGTGACCACTCTTTAGAATCGTCACTTTGTGACGATTCTAAAGAGTGGTCACAACATAGGGTTTGATGGAGGCATAACGGTTTTATTTCTCGAAATACACCTTATCTTTGGATCTAATTATGTCTGATTTTCCCTCCCTCTAACAACTCCCTCTGAACAACACATACACTCTTCGTATCCCAAAGGGTGTCGTTGTAGAGAGGAAGCACTGTATTACTATTGTAAATCATTTAATATTATATATATTTCTCATCTTTAGTTTAATCCTTAAAATGCGGGATCCGAGTATATAAGATCTTTGCAGACAGTGTAGACCCAGATCGAATGACTCCTGAGAGGGCTCTTCGGTCAGACGCTGCACTGTTTGTCATAAAAATAATTTTCTTCAGTGGTTCAGTTTGATGCACATGCCCATTGTTTTGATTAATTATTATTCAGAAAAGGGAGGAGCCAGTTTTGATAAGGCTATTTTTAGACACATTACCTCATAGGCTATTTTAGATACATTCCCTCATAGGCTATTTTAAGACACAAACTCTTTGAATGCATCTACCGAAAAGGAGCATTAACTAGAGGAAAGGAAAAAAATAAAATTTTGTAGTTTGAAACCATTGTAATAAATAGAGCAAATGCTCTATTTATCACAATGGTTTCATAAAGTGACCTTTATAGATGCGCAAACATGCGTCACTAGGGGATGAGTTTAGAACAGGGATGTATCTTTGTAAAATGTTATCGATGTCTTTACAATTGACAAGGACCTCAAACCTCAAATGAGACATAAGCGACATTGTCTGTAAGGAACTCAACATTCAGTTTAAACCTAGTTTGATGATATGATATATGTGCTGCTATATCAGTAGAGTCTAATCTTTATGTCTCAGGGCTTTAAGTTTTGGTAAGTGATGTGTGAGCATGCAATAGTTATATCCTCTGTATGATTACATGCGCAATGTTTGAATAAGTTCATACTATATCTCAGAGGTCCGGATAAGATGCGTAAACTCAAACTTTTTCAACAACAGCTCCTTTATTTCTCTACCAAACCCTTATTATCGAAGAGACGATTCTAAAGAGTGGTCACGGTACAAGGTTTGGTGGAGAAATGCAGATTTTAGTATTTGGGGACGCACCTTAATTTGTAGCTCTGTATTTGTTGGAAATAACTGAAAACTGATAAATGGCGGGTATATATCACCGTGTTTCATTTTAGTGACTTCAATATTTTAAGTTAACCTCACATGAAAAGATGACAGCTGTTCCGTTTGCGATCTGGTGTTATTTAGATTACTTCCAATTCGTTCAAGCTTTTAATAAACTATTCACCGAGTGTCAAACAGCTTGGATCCTAATGAGACGCCGAGTTACTCGGCGTTTCATCAGGATCCAAGCTGTTTGCAAATGCGAATCAGGTTTATGATGGCGGGGTAAGGGTTAATGTGCTTCTATAGTTTTACCAAATAATTGGTTCTGTTTAACCCATTACCTCATAGGCTATTTTTAGATACAACCTCTTTGAATAAATCTACCAAAAAGGGGCATTAACTAGAGCAAAGTAAAAATTTAGAATTTTGTAGTTTGAAACCATTGTGATAAATAGAGCATTTGCTCCTATAGGAGCAAATGCTGTATTTATCACAATGGTTTCGCAAAGTGAGTTTTACAGAGTCGTCAAAAGTCGTCAATATGAGGAAAGGGTTAAGGAGGGTATATCAGATGAAAATAGGAACATTCTATTCGTCGCTGAATTAGCAGTAACTTCAACGTGTCAGACATTGTGAATTTTGGTATTATGTTATGTAGATATAAATGGAAATGTTGACATGATTTTCAAAGCAGCATTTTTATAAATCGCCAGTTCTATCAGTTCAAAAGTCGGTTGCGCGGTTTGTTTTTCTTTTTTGTTTGAGCTCACCACAGTACAAAGTGTTGATGATGAGCCTCGGTCATAGAGCTGTGTCCGTCTCTGTACTCCAAAGGGTCATATATTTAAACATCGTTCAATGGCATATCTGAAGTCTCCTCTTTCACGTCCGTCTACAGTTCTATGTTAGTTTGCCTATATAGTGTTCCCATACTAACCTGTGCTTTTCGCTGTTTTATTTGTCAAATCATTTCACCTCAACCGACGAAGCTAGCTGTTCAGATGTAATTTCGGTGAAACTTTCAGAAATGTACCTTTTTCAATATAATTTCGTAGACATCTTTGTGGTCATTATAAGGGTTAGGTTTCATGTATGGTTTGACGGAAATGTTTCCTTTGGTGCCGGGGATAGAGACGGACTTTACTGAAAAAGGTACCCAGAACTTCTCTATACTACCAGTTGTGGTACCGATGGTAGAAATGGGCTTAACTAAAATACCCAGACCTTCTTTCATATTATTAAGACAGATAGTAGCTCAATGTAGAACAGAAGTAAGCTAAAACCTTTCAAAGGAAGTTTTTGCATTTACCCTTTGCGTTGCATTAGGCAACCATTTGTCCTTTATACGACATTAACAATTAATCTCGAGTTACTACTGGCCAGATGTAATATAAAATGGTGACAAAGCTGTCCTTTTCGTGAACAACTCATATTACAAACAAATTGTGGTGAGCGATATATAGAACCATGGTCTTCCTTTTATTCAATATAGCTCGTACTTAAAAGCACCAAGGTACTCAAACACTGGAATGAAATTTCTTAGAGTCACTGATCTGCACAACTTGGCATCTTACACCGATATAGAGCATGCTTACCTGGCACATGTTACCACTGAACCATTTATATTAATGATGATTAACGTAATGTAATTACATAATACTATATTTCAATAGCTGAACGATCAAAATCAGTGTTCGCTATGTCTTTGCTTGTTTCGTGTATAATTACTGATTATTCTAGAGTCCAGCTCTACCTCATAATGTTGCTGCTATGTAGGTATGGCCTGTGTGTCTACTATTATGCCACAATAACTTATTAAGTTGCCTTACTTCCTAGTATTGAGTTTCTCATTCTTGATATACATGTATGTGTTTTATATAGACCACAATAGACGCGACACATTTCAGCTCAACTGTTATTCTATTTATTGGTTTAGTTTTTGTACAGCAATATTAAAGGCTTAGATATCTAAATATTTAAATGGTTATCGAATGGTATTATCCTACCAATTTGACCTGAGACTCATGCATATTCCGTGTATTATCGTCGGTAATCTTCGAATAAATTACCGAAGGTATAGGAATGCGCTATAAGAATACAGTAAAACCCCTCTAGTGTGACCAGGGAAAAGGGGCACCATTCACAGTGGCAAAGGCAGGTGGTAGTTTAATGCAGGACGAAAGTTATGCAGAAAGTTCCTGTAGGAGCATTCTGCATAACTTTTGTCCTGCATTAAGCAACCACCTGTTTATAAAGACAGCCATGTTTATTCATTCTGTGTTCGCATTAGATGGGGTTTTACTGTACACACCTCGTGGGCCATGATTATTACCGGCGTTTGGTTTGCTATTTTTTGTCACAGAGTATTACGAACAATCCCGATAAACACACCGAAATTTAATCGAGTCTCAGGTCAAATTGGGAGGATAATAGGAAGAAAACAATAATTGTCGATAATGTTTACAAATAAACCTTTAATAAGATCAGAGGACAGATAAGTACCTAGTTATAGTCTACTTTCAGTCCGAATGACCGCTCAGCCGACTGTACATTTACTCCCCTGGTCATTGAGTCATTGGCCTACAATATTGAGCACTGCTAACATATGGCGCAATCATGCAGTGACCCTCACAGGAACCCATTTTAACCCCTGGGTGGAGAGGATGTGCGGGTGGGAGACACGGAAAAGCGTCTCTGAAATTTCCGGGAGAGACCGGGATTTGAACCCCGGACCTCTGGACTGATAGTCAAGCGCGTTACCACTAGACCACCGCCACCTGCAAATAAGCGTGCGTACTTAATACTAAATCGTCATTTCTCCACCTCTCTTCTGAGGTATTCTGTGACCACTCTTTAGAATCCAAACCCTATACTGTGACCGCTTTTTAGAATCGTGCAGAGGAGACGATTCTAAAGAGTGGTCACAGTATAGGATTTGGTGGAGGAACTATTCTTGAAAATGTTTAAATTTACACATCGCATCTGGATCTCTGTAATGACAATAGTTTAACGGACAAAAGTCCAGGGAACTATCATCTTATTGAAGATGACAATAACGAGAGACAGAACGGGACAATGGCTGTTAAACGTATCATTAACCTGACGTGACTCGCGTTTGCACACAGCTTGGATCCAGACGAGACGCCTAGTAACCTAGTAACTAAGCGTGTCACCAGGGTCCAAGCTGTTTGACATTTGGCCAATAGTTCTTAAAAGCTTGTGTCATGGTACTTTGTCAATAAATTGTGAAAAGCTAGATCGATACGGATATAGTCCATATCAAACAGATCCTAACTGGAGAAGACAATAATTGTTGTTCACATCTCGGTAAGGACTGGTTGATGTTACTATCTCATTTTTCAAATGTGAATCCCTTAAGCAAAATCATCGTATCGTATTTTATTACAGGACCGATCGAAATCGCCAAAAACAAGAGGAGAAAAAGATGGTGGTCACCCCGAATCAACCCTGCAAAAACTGAAAAAGCGCTTCCGGTCCAAGTCAGCTGACAGAGCACATGATCATCACGTGACACCAATACTAGTCGGCCACTCTGGTGGATCACAGCCCTCAGATAATTCGTGGCAGTTTAGTGAAACGACAGTGTGATACGGGCTTTGGTCTGCCAGAAGTTTTGTTACACATTTTACCAACCAGACGAATGATAAACATATACAGTAGAACATGTCCTAAGCGGACTTTCATTTATTGAATTAGCAGTCTTAAACAGCAGGTGGCTGCTTAATGCAGGGCAAAGGTATTGCAAAGAGCTCCTTTAGGACCTTTCTGTTTTACTTTTGACCTGTATTAAGCTACCACCTGCCTTACAGACTCATAATAAGTCCTCTTAATGACATATTCTACTGTTGTGATCGAAGGGCCAATTTTAAGTTTGTGTTTTGAGCCATGTGACATACTGTAAGACCTCGCTGTAGAGGTCGCTTAATACAAACACACAGGTGCCTTAAACACGGGTGATAGCTTAATGCAGAACTAATGCAGAAACCTCAAATTGGAGTTCTCTGTATAACTTTTGTCCTGCACTAAGCTACAATATGCACGAAAGACCTAAATTTAAACGTATTTTTAGATGTCGCTGTGGTTTAACCGCATATACAGTCCGATCAGCATCCATTTCATTCATTTAAGTCGTGCAGCACGAACATATGTCTAAAGTGACCATGCCTAATTGAACATATGTCTAAAGTGGCTATGTCTAATTGAACATATGTCTAAAGTGGCTATGTCTAATTGAACATATGTCTAAAGTGGCTATGTCTAATTGAACATATGTCTAAAGTGGCTATGTCTAATTGTGAAGATCAAGAGTTACTTCACAGTCAAGACACACGGCATCTTATCGGGGTCTAAAGATCGTCAGCATCATGTGTAGTACAGTGCTCCCTCCCTACAACAACCCTCTCAATAACGATTCCCTCCTTACAACAACGCATGCCACTATTTCCGAAACAACAAGCCTCCAGAAACAACTTTTTTCCATCGTATTTTCTTTATGCCTCCATCAAACCCTATGTTGTGACCACTCTTTAGAATCGTCACAAAGTGACGATTCTAAAGAGTGGTCACAACATAGGGTTTGATGGAGGTATAACAAAGTGACAATTCTAAAGAGTGGTCACAACATAGGGTTTGATGGAGGCATAACGCGTTTAGTTCTCGAAATACACCTTATCTGGGGATTTGCAAACAAGCTAATTATGTTTGATTTTCCCTCCCTATAACAACTCCCTCTGAACAACACATACAATCTTCGTATCCCAAAGGGTGTCGTTGTAGAGAGGGAGCACTGTAGTTTAACCCTTTGTTCCATCAATACGCCTTTCTACGACCTTGCAAGCAGAGTAGACCCCTATCAGACTTCTCCTATAGTAACCGTCTGATCATGGTCTGCTCTATTTGCTAATGACATGACATAAATACGATTCTATAGTTTCTGTCATGGCCATAATTCCTGCATCCATGTGCTATTATAACCTTTAATCTAATCAATATGCATGATGTCATTATTTCTTACATAAATTTTCCTTGAGTAATTGGTTAATATGCAGCCATACCGACTGTGTTGATCTTGATCAGATGCTGTGATCTATACTCAGTTTTTAAGTGCAATATCTAACTAATTCTATTCAAAGTTTTAAGTATAAATGTTACTTACCTATGTTATAATGTACATTAATTATATCATTTATTATTATTATATCAGTTCAGATAGGATCTTTTTAGACTTGATTAACCCTTTACCGTATAGGCTATTTTTAGATACAACCTCTTTGAATGATACCGAAAATGATCATTAACTAGAGAAAAGGAAAATTTTAGATTTTGTAGTTTGAAACCATTGTAATAAACAGAGCATTTGATCCTATAGGAGCAAATGCTCTATTCATCACAATGGTTTCATAACGTGACTTCTACAGAGTCGTTAAAAGTCGTCAATATGTGGGAAAGGGTTAAAATGGTCGGCGTAAGAGCAAAGAGTATTCAGTAGTGAAGACCGAAATCTGTCATCACTTTGAATTAACAACAGCCAAACTTAAACTGCTACATATAATGCAGATCTAGATCAGACGTTTCGTTCCAGAGCCTTTTCTGATCCGGGTCTACACTGTTTGTTGAAGTATGTCAGTTATGTTGGCATATCTCCTTTTACGTTTAGTCTTATATCAATAACACGGACACATTATCAAGCTTTTGATTGGTCAGATTTGAGTTCTCAAGCTTTGGATTGGTCAGATTTGAGCCAGAGGCTCAAATCTGACCAATCAAAAGTTTGAGAACGTACTCAGACTCACCTAAAAGTTTTATAAGCATGGACCTTGATCTATGATGTCTTTAGCCACTGGCATTGTTCTATTCTAACAATGAACTCATGATGCCATTACTTCATACATGAATATTCAATGAGTAAAGGGTTTAAATGACACCGCTCATATCATTTATTTATATTTGCCAAGTAGTTGCACTAAACTTAGCTCACAAAATAACGTAAAGGATAGGGACTATGCAGAATTATTTTCCTTAAAAAGAAGCTTTGGGGGTTATGATTATTATTCATTTTTATTATTTTTTATCATATTAGATATGTATCATCATCGTGTAAGTTTCTTTGTTTTACAATCGCGATCTTTAGGTATTTCTGTCATTATTATCAGTATGATACTCTGAATTGGTATCGTTATCTTTAATTCTTCTTCTTATTATTATTCTTTCTATTACTACTATCCTCCCAATTTGATCTGAGACCCATGCATATTCCGTTTATTATCGTCGGTAATCTTCGGATAATTTTCCGAATACAATCCTCGTGGAACATGATTATTGCCGGCTTTTGGTTTGCTATTTTTTGTCACAGAGCATTACGAACAGTCCCGATAAACACGCCGAAAACTAATCGAGTCTCAGGTCAAATTGGGAGAATAATACTACTATTCTAGTCATTATTATTGTTATTATTTCTATTACTACTACTATTCTTCTTATTATTATTGTTATTATTTCTATTACTACTACTATTCTAATCATTATTATTGTTATTATTTCTAGTACTACTACTATTCTTCTTCTTATTATTGTTATTATTTCTTTTACTACTACTGTTCTAATCATTATTATTGTTTATTACTATTATTATTATATTGTTAATGTCATCATGGTCGCCATTGTCATCATCATCATCAGCATCAGCATGATTATTATTGTTATTGTAATTGGTTTTATGTATTGTTATTTATTTCTTCAATCGTTATTATTGTATTTATTTTTATATCATTTATGAAAGATTTGATACTAAATTAGATCCGTGTTCGTACAAATCTCTACATTTTATTAAATCTGTAAACTAAAACAAAATCATAAAATATGACTTCAAAAACCCTGCTACATGTATACAGAGAGATGTGCCATTGTTTGTGGTTTCTAATTGTAATAAATTATTATATCGAACGGTCGTAATTGGTCTGCATTCTTACCATACTGTTTAACATATATGGGTCTTTTTCATCTGAATTTGAGCAATGTCTCGTCTATCTGCCTTTAGGTCTTGTGTTTATGCTAAATTTCTTGGGTAGTTACTTACGTAAATTTATGCTAAATCTCTCGCTGTGTACCTACACGACTTGCGTTTATTTAACTGAGCAATATCTCATCTATCTACCTACATGTACATGTCTTGTGTTTATTTAGCTGAGCAATCTCTCATCTATCTACCTACATGTGTTGTTTTTATGCTAAGTATCTTGACTATCTACCAACATGTTTGTGTTTATGCTAAGTTATATTTTTCTGACATAACTTTTGCAAGCAGTTTGGATCCAGTTGAGGCCCCACGTAGCGCTTTCAATGACAAAATGTTTAGATATCACTTTGTTTGGCATATAATTAATTCTGTATACATAACATTAAGAGCAGCCATACTGTCACTTAATAAATTCTCACGGTCCAATGTCTCCATGTGTATGAGTACTTTTACATCTTCTCAGTATCAAGATTCTGTCTCACCTTGGACATGGTGGACACATTTGTAGCTGCTAACATTGACATCTAATTTATTTCTAATGTAGACTTGAGTCCGTGCCTATACAAAGTCTAACAGCTTTGCATCTTGATGTGACACATACTGATTTGGCGATCCCTCTGTATCCAAACTGTGTACAAAACAAATTACATCAAATTAACAGATTTTTCCATTTTTTCAGCACGTCGATATATTTATTTTCCTTATCTTTGAACATTCTTTATAAGTAGTCGTGACAATATATGGCGTTACAAGCACACACTCGTTGCCGTCCTTTTTTCTTGTCCATGTGTTTCCTTCATACAAATGCCTTTATGTGCCTATGCAAACAAAGTAGACCCAGATCAGAAGGCTTCAACATGGAAAGGGTTAAAAACTCAAAAGGGGCTAATTAACCCTTCGCTTGCTATTCATGTCATTATACCTACCTTTAAATAGGAGCTGCAGGAGCTGTCTCATCTGGGTCTGCACGATTTACTATTTGATTGTGCAACCAGTACACCCCACAGCAGTGATTGCACAGTGAAATACTTGTACTAGGTGAAGATATATGTAAATATACAACAGGACATGGGTAAAGAAGGAGAAATGTATTTTCAACTTCAGCAAGAGAATGGTTAATATTGATACATACACGTTGCAATGTTAATAAGGACACACATACTACTTTTAACCAGACATATCTCAGAAACAACTAACATAATTGTCTTTATTTAATTAACTTCGGTAGTTGCATTCAATAATATTTTTAATAATTGTATTCAATGATTATCTTTAATTATTGTTTTTAATAGCGTGTTTTATTTAATTTAATTATAGGTTTATTACTATATCTTGTTGACATAATATTATGTTTTTACATTTGCCACAATTCTACGTAATATAGTTCACCTTAAACATTCAATCTTGTTGGTTTTATTTTATGTGCCTCCCTCACAAGTTTAAATGCCCCAAGATGTTTAGACGTATAATCCTCTGATTCTCATAATCACCCTGGTCATTAGTGGTTACGAATATTACTTGATATTCAGACAACTAGTCACGCTGCATCTAGTCACACTGACCTAGTCACACAGACTGCCAGTTACATTGACAGCTAATTACACTGACAGCTAGTCACATTGAAAGCCAGTCAAACCGCTGCCAGTCACACTGACAGCTAGTTACACTGACAGCCAGTCACATTGACAGCTAGTTATACTTACTGATGGCTAGCCACGTTGACAGCCAGTCACATTGACAGCTTGTCACACTAATAGCTAGTTACACTGACGGCTAGTCACACTGATAGCTAGTACACTGACAGCCAGTCACATTGACAGCTAGGTACACTGTCAGCAAGTCACACTGACAGCCAGTCACATTGACAGCTTTTCACACTGATAGCTAGTTATACTGATGGCTAATCACACTGACAGCTAGTTACACTAACAGCCAGTCACATTGACAGCTAGTTACACTGACAGCCAGTCACATTGGCAGCTAGTTAAACTGACAGATAGTTACATTGACAGCCAGCCTCGAGGACAGCTTGTCACACTGACAACTAGTAACACTGACAACGATTCACGCGTCCAGCTAATCACACTGCTTACAATTAGTAACGTTTAGTCACATTAACAGATAGTCACACTGACAGCTAGCTACACAGACAGCTAGTCAACAACTAGTCACACGGACAGCTAGTCATACTGACAACCAATCACATTTCAAACTAGCCACCCTGATATCTAGTCGCACTGACAGCTAGGTACACTGACAACAAAATACACCTCAAACTAGCCACACTGACAGCTAGTCGCAATGACAGGTAGTCACACTGACAATATAAAACCCTTCAAACTAGCCACACTGACAGCTAATCGCACTGACAGGTAGTCACACATCCAGTTAGTTACACTACAGTTGAGCTTATAACTCGAAGTGAAAGTTCGGTCCATCAAAATTATACAATATAGAAATGGTTCTAACATGCATCATAAGGCATATCTAAAATCAAATGTGACAGCTTCATGTTTGTCGAAAGCAATGCTGAAAGCCCTTACTGAAGGTAAAGGAACATGTAAAATTCTACTGTGATAAGACTGGTCTATTAAGAACTCTTCAGAAGTCTAAAAACAAACTTAAGAACAAAAGGTATCTTGCATCCACTGTAAGCACGTACGATTTTTCTACTCTGTACACAACTCTTCCTCATATTTTAATTAGGGATAAGCTTACTAACTTAATCCAAAAAGTATTTGCCCGGGAAAAAACATCATTCCTGGTGTGTAATGCTAAAAAAAAACTTTACTGACGAGCAAATGAAATATAACACTAATTGGATGTGCTCAGAAGTTTGCGAATAACTAACCTTTCTTTTGGATAACATATTTTGTACGTTATGGCAATGCTATATACCGTCAGGTAATTCGTATTCCTATTGGTACGAATTGTGCACCACTTGTCGCAGATTTGTTTTTGTACTGCTATGAGAGAAATTTCATGTGGCGTTTGAATCCCCAAACACAAAAAGATGTTATAAAAGCCTTTAATGAAACTTGTCGCTTTTTGGATGATATTTTTAACTTAGATAACCCTTTCTTTGATGCTCTGATTCCTACAATTTATCCTAAAGAACTCAAATTGAATAAAGCTAACCCGTACGACAATTATGCAACGTTTCTTGATCTAGACCTTAAAATTGATAATGGACTGATTTCTTCTAAAATATATGGACAAAAGAGATAATTTTGATTTTAATATTGTAAATTTTCCTCATCTTGACGGGGATGTTCCCCGAGCTCCATCTTGCGGGGTTTATATATCTCAACTTATTCGTTCTGCTAGAGCTTGCTCATTTATTGACGATTTTAACAGTCGAAATCTCATTTTAACTGAAAAACTGCTTCACCAATGATATAGATACCATCTCGTAGATACCATAAACTAAGAAAAACTTTCTCTAAATTTTACTATCCAAATATCTCGCTTATTGGCAAGTACAAATGTAATCTCAAGGCGCTTCTGCGACACGGTATTTCACATCCTGATTTTTATGGTGATGTGATTTACAAACTTCGTAAAAGTATTGGACATACCCATTTTCTCACTTTGTTCATCAAATATGTTAAATTTTCATTAAAAAGGGATATGATCCTGAAGTACTACAACATACTGCATGTTTGGTTGTCAACCCTTTTACTGTTGACTATCACGCTGGCCTGTACGCCGACAAGAAAGGTTTAGTACTCTATGAAGGCGATCTCTTAAATCCAGAAACGGAAGGAGAACGTCGGATATCTGTACTATTGCGTTTTTGACGTACCCTTTATCACTTTTCTACAGTTACTCTGTTTGCAGCTCAATCATTGAGTACACTAGCGATAGGTGGAAACAGTTTGTTCACTTTAATGTTTTCGTTATACATGTTCTTTACCACTGTATTTGCCATCGCGGTTGCTGTAGTTTAGTCGGAGAGGGGATACGTTTATTTACACTGTTTGTCTTTTAGGATGGGGATGGAATAAATGTGAGGTTTGGCGTCCATAAACCGGTTTAACCCCCAAGTGTGAAAACTGTATCTAAATTGAAAGGCTATATCTAAGAAACAGATGAGGTAACATTTCACGATTAGATAAAAAATTACATAAAAGTAATGTATCTCTAATATCTGTCAAGTTGGCTGGAAAATATTTTTTTGAGAATTTCGCCCGTTTTGCCAGGTTAACCCCCTTATCGAAATTTTGGACGAAAAAAACTTTTTCCTTCAACCAAGGCTTATCATATGTCGTTGGAAAGGTCTCATCGAGACGAATTCAAAACTGGTGTCAAATATGAAATAGGTGAGAAATTGATCGAGTTATCACCTATCAAAGGTGTGAAAACTGTATCTAAATTCAGAGGCTCTTTCTAAGAAACAGATGAGATAAAATGTCACTTTTCGATAAAAAATTACATAATAGTAATGTATTTCTAATATATGTCAAGATGGCGGGAAAATATTTTTTTTGAGAATTTCGCCCGTTTTGCAGGTTAACCCCTTATCGCAATTTTGGACGAAAAAAACTTTTTTCTTCAACCAATGCTTATCATATATTGTTGGAAAGGTCTCATCGAGACGAATTCAAAACTGGTGTCAAATATGAAATAGGCGCGAAATTGATCGAGTTATCACCTATCAAAGGTGTGAAAACTGTATCTAAATTCAGAGGCTATTTCTAAAAAACAGATGAGATAAAATGTCACTATTAGATAAAAAATTACATAAAAGTAATGTATCTCTAATATATGTCAAGTTGGCTGGAATATATTTTTTTGATAATTTCGCCCGTTTTGCCAGGTTAACCCCTTATCGAAATTTTGGACGAAAAAAACTTTTTCCTTCAACCAAGGCTTATCATATGTCGTTGGAAAGGTATCATCGAGACGAATTCAAAACTGGTGTCAAATATGAAATAGGTGCGAAATTGATCGAGTTATCACCTATCAAAGGTGTGAAAACTGTATCTAAATTGAGAGGCTCTTTCTAAGAAACAGATGAGATAAAATGTCACTATTAGATAAAAAATTACATAAAAGTAATGTATCTCTAATATATGTCAAGTTGGCTGGAAAATATTTTTTTGATAATTTCGCCCGTTTTGCCATGTTAACCCCTTATCGAAATTTTGGACTGGTGTCAAATATGAAATAGGTGAGAAATTGATCGAGTTATCACCTATCAAAGGTGTGAAAACTGTATCTAAATTCATAGGCTCTTTCTAAGAAACAGATGAGATAAAATGTCACTTTTCGGTAAAAAATTACATAATAGTAATGTATTTCTAACATATGTCAAGATGGCGGAAAAATTATTTTTTTTTGAGAATTTCGCCCTTTTTGCCAGGTTAACCCCTTATCGAAATTTTGGACGAAAAAAACTTTTTCCTTCAACCAAGGCTTATCATATGTCGTTGGAAAGGTCTCATCGAGACGAATTCAAAACTGGTGTCAAATATGAAATAGGTGAGAAATTGATCGAGTTATCACCTATCAAAAGGTGTGAAAACTGTATCTAAATTGAGAGACTCTTTCTAAGAAACAGATGAGATAAAATGTCACTTTTCGATAAAAAATTACATAATAGTAATGTATTTCTAATATATGTCAAGATGGCGGGAAAATATTTTTTTTGAGAATTTCGCCCGTTTTGCAGGTTAACCCCTTATCGCTATTTTGGACGAAAAAAACTTTTTTCTTCAACCAATGCTTATCATATATTGTTGGAAAGGTCTCATCGAGACGAATTCAAAACTGGTGTCAAATATGAAATAGGTGCGAAATTGATCGAGTTATCACCTATCAAAGGTGTGAAAACTGTATCTAAATTGAGAGGCTATTTCTAAAAAACAGATGAGATAAAATGTCACTATTAGATAAAAAATTACATAAAAGTAATGTATCTCTAATATATGTCAAGTTGGCTGGAAAATATTTTTTTGATAATTTCGCCCGTTTTGCCAGGTTAACCCCTTATCGAAATTTTGGACGAAAAAAACTTTTTCCTTCAACCAAGGCTTATCATATGTCGTTGGAAAGGTCTCATCGAGACGAATTCAAAACTGGTGTCAAATATGAAATAGGTGAAAAATTCATCGAGTTATCACCTATCAAAGGTGTGAAAACTGCATCTAAATTGAGAGACTCTTTCTAAGAAACAGATGAGATAAAATGTCACTTTTCGATAAAAAATTACATAATAGTAATGTATTTCTAATATATGTCAAGATGGCGGGAAAATATTTTTTTTTGAGAATTTCGCCCGTTTTGCCATGTTAACCCCTTATCGCAATTTTGGACGAAAAAAACCTTTTCCTTCAACCAAGGCTTATCATATGTCGTTGGAAAGGTATCATCGGGACGAATTCAAAACTGGTGTCAAATATGAAATAGGTGCGAAATTGATCGAGTTATCACCTATCAAAGGTGTGAAAACCGTATATAAATTGAGAGGCTCTTTCTAAGAAAAAGATGAGATAAAATGTCACTATTAGATATAAAATTACATAAAAGTAATGTATCTCTAATATATGTCAAGTTGGCGGGAAAATATTTTTTGATAATTTCGCCCGTTTTGCCATGTTAACTAACCCCTTATCGCAATTTTGGACGAAAAAACCTTTTTCCTTCAACCAAGGCTTATCATATGTCGTTGGAAAGGTCTCATCGAGACGAATTCAAAACTGGTGTCAAATATGAAATAGGTGAGAAATTGATCGAGTTATCACCTATCAAAAGGTGTGAAAACTGTATCTAAATTGAGAGACTCTTTCTAAGAAACAGATGAGATAAAATGTCACTTTTCGATAAAAAATTACATAATAGTAATGTATTTCTAATATATGTCAAGATGGCGGGAAAATATTTTTTTTGAGAATTTCGCCCGTTTTGCAGGTTAACCCCTTATCGCTATTTTGGACGAAAAAAACTTTTTTCTTCAACCAATGCTTATCATATATTGTTGGAAAGGTCTCATCGAGACGAATTCAAAACTGGTGTCAAATATGAAATAGGTGCGAAATTGATCGAGTTATCACCTATCAAAGGTGTGAAAACTGTATCTAAATTGAGAGGCTATTTCTAAAAAACAGATGAGATAAAATGTCACTATTAGATAAAAAATTACATAAAAGTAATGTATCTCTAATATATGTCAAGTTGGCTGGAAAATATTTTTTTGATAATTTCGCCCGTTTTGCCAGGTTAACCCCTTATCGAAATTTTGGACGAAAAAAACTTTTTCCTTCAACCAAGGCTTATCATATGTCGTTGGAAAGGTCTCATCGAGACGAATTCAAAACTGGTGTCAAATATGAAATAGGTGAGAAATTGATCGAGTTATCACCTATCAAAGGTGTGAAAACTGTATCTAAATTCAGAGGCTCTTTCTAAGAAACAGATGAGATAAAATGTCACTTTTCGATAAAAAATTACATAATAGTAATGTATTTCTAATATATGTCAAGATGGCGGGAAAATATTTTTTTTGAGAATTTCGTCCGTTTTGCCATGTTAACCCCTTATCGCAATTTTGGACGAAAAAAACATTTTTCTTCAACCAATGCTTATCATATATTGTTGGAAAGGTCTCATCGAGACGAATTCAAAACTGGTGTCAAATATGAAATAGGTGTGAAATTGATCGAGTTATCACCTATCAAAGGTGTGAAAACTGTATCTAAATTCAGAGGCTCTTTCTAAGAAACAGATGAGATAAAATGTCACTATTAGATAAAAAATTACATAAAAGTAATGTATCTCTAATATATGTCAAGTTGGCTGGAAAATATTTTTTTGATAATTTCGCCCGTTTTGCCAGGTTAACCCCTTATCGAAATTTTGGACGAAAAAAACTTTTTCCTTCAACCAAGGCTTATCATATGTCGTTGGAAAGGTCTCATCGAGACGAATTCAAAACTGGTGTCAAATATGAAATAGGTGTGAAATTGATCGAGTTATCACCTATCAAAGGTGTGAAAACTGTATCTAAATTCAGAGACTCTTTCTAAGAAACAGATGAGATAAAATGTCACTTTTCGATAAAAAATTACATAATAGTAATGTATTTCTAATATATGTCAAGATGGCGGGAAAATATTTTTTTTTGAGAATTTCGCCCGTTTTGCCATGTTAACCCCTTATCGCAATTTTGGACGAAAAAAACCTTTTCCTTCAACCAAGGCTTATCATATGTCGTTGGAAAGGTATCATCGGGACGAATTCAAAACTGGTGTCAAATATGAAATAGGTGCGAAATTGATCGAGTTATCACCTATCAAAGGTGTGAAAACCGTATATAAATTGAGAGGCTCTTTCTAAGAAAAAGATGAGATAAAATGTCACTATTAGATATAAAATTACATAAAAGTAATGTATCTCTAATATATGTCAAGTTGGCGGGAAAATATTTTTTGATAATTTCGCCCGTTTTGCCATGTTAACTAACCCCTTATCGCAATTTTGGACGAAAAAACCTTTTTCCTTCAACCAAGGCTTATCATATGTCGTTGGAAAGGTATCATCGGGACGAATTCAAAACTGGTGTCAAATATGAAATAGGTGCGAAATTGATCGAGTTATCACCTATCAAAGGTGTGAAAACCGTATATAAATTGAGAGGCTCTTTCTAAGAAAAAGATGAGATAAAATGTCACTATTAGATATAAAATTACATAAAAGTAATGTATCTCTAATATATGTCAAGTTGGCGGGAAAATATTTTTTGATAATTTCGCCCGTTTTGCCATGTTAACTAACCCCTTATCGCAATTTTGGAACCTAACCCTAACCCTTATCGAAATTTTGGACGAAAAAAACTTTTTCCTTCAACCAAGGCTTATCATATGTCGTTGGAAAGGTCTCATCGAGACGAATTCAAAACTGGTGTCAAATATGAAATAGGTGAGAAATTGATCGAGTTATCACCTATCAAAGGTGTGAAAACTGTATCTAAATTCAGAGGCTCTTTCTAAGAAACAGATGAGATAAAATGTCACTTTTCGATAAAAAATTACATAATAGTAATGTATTTCTAATATAGGTCAAGATGGCGGGAAAATATTGTTTTTGAGAATTTCGCCCGTTTTGCAGGTTAACCCCTTATCGCAATTTTGGACGAAAAAAACTTTTTTCTTCAACCAATGCTTATCATATATTGTTGGAAAGGTCTCATCGAGACGAATTCAAAACTGGTGTCAAATATGAAATAGGTGCGAAATTGATCGAGTTATCACCTATCAAAGGTGTGAAAACTGTATCTAAATTGAGAGGCTATTTCTAAAAAACAGATGAGATAAAATGTCACTATTAGATAAAAAATTACATAAAAGTAATGTATCTCTAATATATGTCAAGTTGGCTGGAAAATATTTTTTTGATAATTTCGCCCGTTTTGCCAGGTTAACCCCTTATCGAAATTTTGGACGAAAAAAACTTTTTCCTTCAACCAAGGCTTATCATATGTCGTTGGAAAGGTATCATCGAGACGAATTCAAAACTGGTGTCAAATATGAAATAGGTGCGAAATTGATCGAGTTATCACCTATCAAAGGTGTGAAAACTGTATCTAAATTGAGAGGCTCTTTCTAAGAAACAGATGAGATAAAATGTCACTATTAGATAAAAAATTACATAAAAGTAATGTATCTCTAATATATGTCAAGTTGGCTGGAAAATATTTTTTTTATAATTTCGCCCGTTTTGCCAGGTTAACCCCTTATCGAAATTTTGGACTGGTGTCAAATATGAAATAGGTGAGAAATTGATCGAGTTATCACCTATCAAAGGTGTGAAAACTGTATCTAAATTCATAGGCTCTTTCTAAGAAACAGATGAGATAAAATGTCACTTTTCGGTAAAAAATTACATAATAGTAATGTATTTCTAATATATGTCAAGATGGCGGAAAAATTATTTTTTTTGAGAATTTCGCCCGTTTTGCCAGGTTAACCCCTTATCGAAATTTTGGACGAAAAAACTTTTTCCTTCAACCAAGGCTTATCATATGTCGTTGGAAAGGTCTCATCGAGACGAATTCAAAACTGGTGTCAAATATGAAATAGGTGAAAAATTCATCGAGTTATCACCTATCAAAGGTGTGAAAACTGTATCTAAATTGAGAGACTCTTTCTAAGAAACAGATGAGATAAAATGTCACTTTTCGATAAAAAATTACTTAATAGTAATGTATTTCTAATATATGTCAAGATGGCGGGAAAATATTTTTTTTTGAGAATTTCGCCCGTTTTGCAGGTAACCCCTTATCGCAATTTTGGACGAAAAAAACTTTTTTCTTCAACCAATGCTTATCATATATCGTTGGAAAGGTCATATCGAGACGAATTCAAAACTGGTGTCAAATATGAAATAGGTGAAAAATTCATCGAGTTATCACCTATCAAAGGTGTGAAAACTGCATCTAAATTGAGAGACTCTTTCTAAGAAACAGATGAGATAAAATGTCACTTTTCGATAAAAAATTACATAATAGTAATGTATTTCTAATATATGTCAAGATGGCGGGAAAATATTTTTTTTTGAGAATTTCGCCCGTTTTGCCATGTTAACCCCTTATCGCAATTTTGGACGAAAAAAACCTTTTCCTTCAACCAAGGCTTATCATATGTCGTTGGAAAGGTATCATCGGGACGAATTCAAAACTGGTGTCAAATATGAAATAGGTGCGAAATTGATCGAGTTATCACCTATCAAAGGTGTGAAAACCGTATATAAATTGAGAGGCTCTTTCTAAGAAAAAGATGAGATAAAATGTCACTATTAGATATAAAATTACATAAAAGTAATGTATCTCTAATATATGTCAAGTTGGCGGGAAAATATTTTTTGATAATTTCGCCCGTTTTGCCATGTTAACTAACCCCTTATCGCAATTTTGGACGAAAAACCCTTTTTCCTTCAACCAAGGCTTATCATATGTCGTTGGAAAGGTCTCATCGAGACGAATTCAAAACTGGTGTCAAATATGAAATAGGTGTGAAATTGATCGAGTTATCACCTATCAAAGGTGTGAAAACTGTATCTAAATTCAGAGGCTCTTTCTAAGAAACAGATGAGATAAAATGTCACTATTAGATAAAAAATTACATAAAAGTAATGTATCTCTAATATATGTCAAGTTGGCTGGAAAATATTTTTTTTATAATTTCGCCCGTTTTGCCAGGTTAACCCCTTATCGAAATTTTGGACTGGTGTCAAATATGAAATAGGTGAGAAATTGATCGAGTTATCACCTATCAAAGGTGTGAAAACTGTATCTAAATTCATAGGCTCTTTCTAAGAAACAGATGAGATAAAATGTCACTTTTCGGTAAAAAATTACATAATAGTAATGTATTTCTAATATATGTCAAGATGGCGGAAAAATTATTTTTTTTGAGAATTTCGCCCGTTTTGCCAGGTTAACCCCTTATCGAAATTTTGGACGAAAAAACTTTTTCCTTCAACCAAGGCTTATCATATGTCGTTGGAAAGGTCTCATCGAGACGAATTCAAAACTGGTGTCAAATATGAAATAGGTGAAAAATTCATCGAGTTATCACCTATCAAAGGTGTGAAAACTGTATCTAAATTGAGAGACTCTTTCTAAGAAACAGATGAGATAAAATGTCACTTTTCGATAAAAAATTACTTAATAGTAATGTATTTCTAATATATGTCAAGATGGCGGGAAAATATTTTTTTTTGAGAATTTCGCCCGTTTTGCAGGTAACCCCTTATCGCAATTTTGGACGAAAAAAACTTTTTTCTTCAACCAATGCTTATCATATATCGTTGGAAAGGTCATATCGAGACGAATTCAAAACTGGTGTCAAATATGAAATAGGTGAAAAATTCATCGAGTTATCACCTATCAAAGGTGTGAAAACTGCATCTAAATTGAGAGACTCTTTCTAAGAAACAGATGAGATAAAATGTCACTTTTCGATAAAAAATTACATAATAGTAATGTATTTCTAATATATGTCAAGATGGCGGGAAAATATTTTTTTTTGAGAATTTCGCCCGTTTTGCCATGTTAACCCCTTATCGCAATTTTGGACGAAAAAAACCTTTTCCTTCAACCAAGGCTTATCATATGTCGTTGGAAAGGTATCATCGGGACGAATTCAAAACTGGTGTCAAATATGAAATAGGTGCGAAATTGATCGAGTTATCACCTATCAAAGGTGTGAAAACCGTATATAAATTGAGAGGCTCTTTCTAAGAAAAAGATGAGATAAAATGTCACTATTAGATATAAAATTACATAAAAGTAATGTATCTCTAATATATGTCAAGTTGGCGGGAAAATATTTTTTGATAATTTCGCCCGTTTTGCCATGTTAACTAACCCCTTATCGCAATTTTGGACGAAAAACCCTTTTTCCTTCAACCAAGGCTTATCATATGTCGTTGGAAAGGTCTCATCGAGACGAATTCAAAACTGGTGTCAAATATGAAATAGGTGTGAAATTGATCGAGTTATCACCTATCAAAGGTGTGAAAACTGTATCTAAATTCAGAGGCTCTTTCTAAGAAACAGATGAGATAAAATGTCACTATTAGATAAAAAATTACATAAAAGTAATGTATCTCTAATATATGTCAAGTTGGCTGGAAAATATTTTTTTGATAATTTCGCCCGTTTTGCCAGGTTAACCCCTTATCGAAATTTTGGACGAAAAAAACTTTTTCCTTCAACCAAGGCTTATCATATGTCGTTGGAAAGGTCTCATCGAGACGAATTCAAAACTGGTGTCAAATATGAAATAGGTGAGAAATTGATCGAGTTATCACCTATCAAAGGTGTGAAAACTGTATCTAAATTCAGAGGCTCTTTCTAAGAAACAGATGAGATAAAATGTCACTTTTCGATAAAAAATTACATAATAGTAATGTATTTCTAATATATGTCAAGATGGCGGGAAAATATTTTTTTTGAGAATTTCGTCCGTTTTGCCATGTTAACCCCTTATCGCAATTTTGGACGAAAAAAACATTTTTCTTCAACCAATGCTTATCATATATTGTTGGAAAGGTCTCATCGAGACGAATTCAAAACTGGTGTCAAATATGAAATAGGTGTGAAATTGATCGAGTTATCACCTATCAAAGGTGTGAAAACTGTATCTAAATTCAGAGGCTCTTTCTAAGAAACAGATGAGATAAAATGTCACTTTTCGATAAAAAATTACATAATAGTAATGTATTTCTAATATATGTCAAGATGGCGGGAAAATATTTTTTTTGAGAATTTCGCCCTTTTTGCCATGTTAACCCCTTATCGCAATTTTGGACGAAAAAAACTTTTTTCTTCAACCAATGCTTATCATATATTGTTGGAAAGGTCTCATCGAGACGAATTCAAAACTGGTGTCAAATATGAAATAGGTGCGAAATTGATCGAGTTATCACCTATCAAAGGTGTGAAAACTGTATCTAAATTGAGAGGCTATTTCTAAAAAACAGATGAGATAAAATGTCACTATTAGATAAAAAATTACATAAAAGTAATGTATCTCTAATATATGTCAAGTTGGCTGGAAAATATTTTTTTGATAATTTCGCCCGTTTTGCCAGGTTAACCCCTTATCGAAATTTTGGACGAAAAAAACTTTTTCCTTCAACCAAGGCTTATCATATGTCGTTGGAAAGGTCTCATCGAGACGAATTCAAAACTGGTGTCAAATATGAAATAGGTGAAAAATTCATCGAGTTATCACCTATCAAAGGTGTGAAAACTGCATCTAAATTGAGAGACTCTTTCTAAGAAACAGATGAGATAAAATGTCACTTTTCGATAAAAAATTACATAATAGTAATGTATTTCTAATATATGTCAAGATGGCGGGAAAATATTTTTTTTTGAGAATTTCGCCCGTTTTGCCATGTTAACCCCTTATCGCAATTTTGGACGAAAAAAACATTTTCCTTCAACCAAGGCTTCTCATATGTCGTTGGAAAGGTATCATCGGGACGAATTCAAAACTGGTGTCAAATATGAAATAGGTGCGAAATTGATCGAGTTATCACCTATCAAAGGTGTGAAAACCGTATATAAATTGAGAGGCTCTTTCTAAGAAAAAGATGAGATAAAATGTCACTATTAGATATAAAATTAAATAAAAGTAATGTATCTCTAATATATGTCAAGTTGGCGGGAAAATATTTTTTGATAATTTCGCCCGTTTTGCCATGTTAACTAACCCCTTATCGCAATTTTGGACGAAAAAACCTTTTCCCTTCAACCAAGGCTTATCATATGTCGTTGGAAAGGTCTCATCGAGACGAATTCAAAACTGGTGTCAAATATGAAATAGGTGTGAAATTGATCGAGTTATCACCTATCAAAGGTGTGAAAACTGTATCTAAATTCAGAGGCTCTTTCTAAGAAACAGATGAGATAAAATGTCACTATTAGATAAAAAATTACATAAAAGTAATGTATCTCTAATATATGTCAAGTTGGCTGGAAAATATTTTTTTGATAATTTCGCCCGTTTTGCCAGGTTAACCCCTTATCGAAATTTTGGACGAAAAAAACTTTTTCCTTCAACCAAGGCTTATCATATGTCGTTGGAAAGGTCTCATCGAGACGAATTCAAAACTGGTGTCAAATATGAAATAGGTGAGAAATTGATCGAGTTATCACCTATCAAAGGTGTGAAAACTGTATCTAAATTCAGAGGCTCTTTCTAAGAAACAGATGAGATAAAATGTCACTTTTCGATAAAAAAATTACATAATAGTAATGTATTTCTAATATAGGTCAAGATGGCGGGAAAATATTTTTTTTGAGAATTTCGCCCGTTTTGCAGGTTAACCCCTTATCGCAATTTTGGACGAAAAAAACTTTTTCCTTCAACCAAGGCTTATCATATGTCGTTGGAAAGGTATCATCGAGACGAATTCAAAACTGGTGTCAAATATGAAATAGGTGCGAAATTGATCGAGTTATCACCTATCAAAGGTGTGAAAACTGTATCTAAATTGAGAGGCTCTTTCTAAGAAACAGATGAGATAAAATGTCACTATTAGATAAAAAATTACATAAAAGTAATGTATCTCTAATATATGTCAAGTTGGCTGGAAAATATTTTTTTGATAATTTCGCCCGTTTTGCCAGGTTAACCCCTTATCGAAATTTTGGACTGGTGTCAAATATGAAATAGGTGAGAAATTGATCTCAAGTTATCAATCGAGTTATCACCTATCAAAGGTGTGAAAACTGTATCTAAATTCAGAGGCTCTTTCTAAGAAACAGATGAGATAAAATGTCACTATTAGATAAAAAATTACATAATAGTATGGTATTTCTAATATATGTCAAGATGGCGGGAAAATATTTTTTTGAGAATTTCGCCCGTTTTGCCAGGTTAACCCCTTATCGAAATTTTGGACGAAAAAAACTTTTTTCTTCAACCAATGCTTATCATATATCGTTGGAAAGGTCTCATCGAGACGAATTCAAAACTGGTGTCAAATATGAAATAGGTGCTAAATTGACCGAGTTATCACCTATCAAAAGGTGTGAAAACTGTATCTAAATTGAGAGACTCTTTCTAAGAAATAGATGAGATAAAATGTCACTTTTCGATAAAAAATTACATAATAGTAATGTATTTCTAATATATGTCAAGATGGCGGGAAAAAATTTTTTTTGAGAATTTCGCCCGTTTTGCAGGTTAACCCCTTATCGCTATTTTGGACGAAAAAAACTTTTTTCTTCAACCAATGCTTATCATATATTGTTGGAAAGGTCTCATCGAGACGAATTCAAAACTGGTGTCAAATATGAAATAGGTGCGAAATTGATCGAGTTATCACCTATCAAAGGTGTGAAAACTGTATCTAAATTGAGAGGCTATTTCTAAAAAACAGATGAGATAAAATGTCACTATTAGATAAAAAATTACATAAAATTAATGTATCTCTAATATATGTCAAGTTGGCTGGAAAATATTTTTTTGATAATTTCGCCCGTTTTGCCAGGTTAACCCCTTATCGAAATTTTGGACGAAAAAAACTTTTTCCTTCAACCAAGGCTTATCATATGTCGTTGGAAAGGTCTCATCGAGACGAATTCAAAACTGGTGTCAAATATGAAATAGGTGAGAAATTGATCGAGTTATCACCTATCAAAGGTGTGAAAACTGCATCTAAATTCAGAGGCTCTTTCTAAGAAACAGATGAGATAAAATGTCACTTTTCGATAAAAAATTACATAATAGTAATGTATTTCTAATATATGTCAAGATGGCGGGAAAATATTTTTTTTTGAGAATTTCGCCCGTTTTGCAGGTAACCCCTTATCGCAATTTTGGACGAAAAAAACTTTTTCCTTCAACCAAGGCTTATCATATGTCGTTGGAAAGGTCTCATCGAGACGAATTCAAAACTGGTGTCAAATATGAAATAGGTGTGAAATTGATCGAGTTATCACCTATCAAAGGTGTGAAAACTGTATCTAAATTCAGAGGCTCTTTCTAAGAAACAGATGAGATAAAATGTCTCTATTAGATAAAAAATTACATAAAAGTAATGTATCTCTAATATATGTCAAGTTGGCTGGAAAATATTTTTTTGATAATTTCGCCCGTTTTGCCAGGTTAACCCCTTATCGCAATTTTGGACGAAAAAAACTTTTTCCTTCAACCAAGGCTTATCATATGTCGTTGGAAAGGTCTCATCGAGACGAATTCAAAACTGGTGTCAAATATGAAATAGGTGAGAAATTGATCGAGTTATCACCTATCAAAGGTGTGAAAACTGTATCTAAATTCAGAGGCTGTTTCTAAGAAACAGATGAGATAAAATGTCACTTTTCGATAAAAAATTACATAATAGTAATGTATTTCTAATATAGGTCAAGATGGCGGGAAAATATTTTTTTTGAGAATTTCGCCCGTTTTGCAGGTTAACCCCTTATCGCAATTTTGGACGAAAAAAACTTTTTCCTTCAACCAAGGCTTATCATATGTCGTTGGAAAGGTATCATCGAGACGAATTCAAAACTGGTGTCAAATATGAAATAGGTGCGAAATTGATCGAGTTATCACCTATCAAAGGTGTGTAAACCGTATATAAATTGAGAGGCTCTTTCTAAGAAACAGATTAGATAAAATATCACTATTCGATAGAAAATTACATAAAAGTAATGTATCTCTAATATATGTCAAGTTGGCTAGAAAATATTTTATTGATAATTTCGCCCGTTTTGCAATGTTAACCCCTAATCGCAATTTTGGACGAAAAAACACCTTTTCCTTCAACCAAGGCCTATCATATTTCGTTGGAAAGGTCTCATCGAGACGAATTCAAAACTGGTGTCAAATATGAAATAGGTGCGAAATTGATCGACTTATCACCTATCAAAGGTGTGAAAACTGTATATAAATTGAGAGGCTCTTTCTAAGAAACAGATTAGATAAAATGTCACTATTAGATAAAAAAAAAATACATAAAAGTAATGTATCTCTAATATATGTCAAGATGGCCGGAAAATATTTTTTGAGAATTTCGTCCGTTTTGCCAGGTTAACCCCTTATCGAAATTTTGGACGAAAAGAATTTTTTCCTTCAACCATTGCTTATCATATATTGTTGGAAAGGTATCATCGGGACGAATTCAAAACTGGTGTCAAATATGAAATAGGTGTGAAATTGATCGACTTATCACCTATCAAAGGTGTGAAAACTGTATCTAAATTCAGAGGCTCTTTCTAAGAAACAGATGAGATAAAATGTCACTATTAGATAAAAAATTACATAATAGTATGGTATTTCTAATATATGTCAAGATGGCGGGAAAATATTTTTTTGAGAATTTCGCCCGTTTTGCCAGGTTAACCCCTTATCGAAATTTTGGACGAAAAAAACTTTTTTCTTCAACCAATGCTTATCATATATCGTTGGAAAGGTCTCATCGAGACGAATTCAAAACTGGTGTCAAATATGAAATAGGTGCTAAATTGATCGAGTTATCACCTATCAAAAGGTGTGAAAACTGTATCTAAATTGAGAGACTCTTTCTAAGAAATAGATGAGATAAAATGTCACTTTTCGATAAAAAATTACATAATAGTAATGTATTTCTAATATATGTCAAGATGGCGGGAAAATATTTTTTTTGAGAATTTCGCCCGTTTTGCAGGTTAACCCCTTATCGCTATTTTGGACGAAAAAAACTTTTTTCTTCAACCAATGCTTATCATATATTGTTGGAAAGGTCTCATCGAGACGAATTGAAAACTGGTGTCAAATATGAAATAGGTGCGAAATTGATCGAGTTATCACCTATCAAAAGTGTGAAAACTGTATCTAAATTGAGAGGCTATTTCTAAAAAACAGATGAGATAAAATGTCACTATTAGATAAAAAATTACATAAAATTAATGTATCTCTAATATATGTCAAGTTGGCTGGAAAATATTTTTTTGATAATTTCGCCCGTTTTGCCAGGTTAACCCCTTATCGAAATTTTGGACGAAAAAAACTTTTTCCTTCAACCAAGGCTTATCATATGTCGTTGGAAAGGTCTCATCGAGACGAATTCAAAACTGGTGTCAAATATGAAATAGGTGAGAAATTGATCGAGTTATCACCTATCAAAGGTGTGAAAACTGTATCTAAATTCAGAGGCTCTTTCTAAGAAACAGATGAGATAAAATGTCACTTTTCGATAAAAAATTACATAATAGTAATGTATTTCTAATATATGTCAAGATGGCGGGAAAATATTTTTTTTGAGAATTTCGTCCGTTTTGCCATGTTAACCCCTTATCGCAATTTTGGACGAAAAAAACATTTTTCTTCAACCAATGCTTATCATATATTGTTGGAAAGGTCTCATCGAGACGAATTCAAAACTGGTGTCAAATATGAAATAGGTGAAAAATTCATCGAGTTATCACCTATCAAAGGTGTGAAAACTGCATCTAAATTGAGAGACTCTTTCTAAGAAACAGATGAGATAAAATGTCACTTTTCGATAAAAAATTACATAATAGTAATGTATTTCTAATATATGTCAAGATGGCGGGAAAATATTTTTTTTGAGAATTTCGCCCGTTTTGCCATGTTAATCCCTTATCGCAATTTTGGAACCTAACCCTAACCCTTATCGAAATTTTGGACGAAAAAAACTTTTTCCTTCAACCAAGGCTTATCATATGTCGTTGGAAAGGTCTCATCGAGACGAATTCAAAACTGGTGTCAAATATGAAATAGGTGAGAATTTGATCGAGTTATCACCTATCAAAGGTGTGAAAACTGTATCTAAATTCAGAGGCTCTTTCTAAGAAACAGATGAGATAAAATGTCACTTTTCGATAAAAAATTACATAATAGTAATGTATTTCTAATATAGGTCAAGATGGCGGGAAAATATTTTTTTTGAGAATTTCGCCCGTTTTGCAGGTTAACCCCTTATCGCAATTTTGGACGAAAAAAACTTTTTCCTTCAACCAAGGCTTATCATATGTCGTTGGAAAGGTATCATCGAGACGAATTCAAAACTGGTGTCAAATATGAAATAGGTGCGAAATTGATCGAGTTATAACCTATCAAAGGTGTGAAAACTGTATCTAAATTGAGAGGCTATTTCTAAGAAACAGATGAGATAAAATGTCACTATTAGATAAAAAATTACATAAAAGTAATGTATCTCTAATATATGTCAAGTTGGCTGGAAAATATTTTTTTGATAATTTCGCCCGTTTTGCCAGGTTAACCCCTTATCGAAATTTTGGACTGGTGTCAAATATGAAATAGGTGAGAAATTGATCTCAAGTTATCAATCGAGTTATCACCTATCAAAGGTGTGAAAACTGTATCTAAATTCAGAGGCTCTTTCTAAGAAACAGATGAGATAAAATGTCACTTTTCGATAAAAAATTACATAATAGTAATGTATTTCTAATATAGGTCAAGATGGCGGGAAAATATTTTTTTTGAGAATTTCGCCCGTTTTGCAGGTTAACCCCTTATCGCAATTTTGGACGAAAAAAACTTTTTTCTTCAACCAATGCTTATCATATATTGTTTGAAAGGTCTCATCGAGACGAATTCAAAACTGGTGTCAAATATGAAATAGGTGCGAAATTGATCGAGTTATCACCTATCAAAGGTGTGAAAACTGTATCTAAATTGAGAGGCTATTTCTAAAAAACAGATGAGATAAAATGTCACTATTAGATAAAAAATTACATAAAAGTAATGTATCTCTAATATATGTCAAGTTGGCTGGAAAATATTTTTTTGATAATTTCGCCCGTTTTGCCAGGTTAACCCCTTATCGAAATTTTGGACTGGTGTCAAATATGAAATAGGTGAGAAATTGATCGAGTTATCACCTATCAAAGGTGTGAAAACTGTATCTAAATTCATAGGCTCTTTCTAAGAAACAGATGAGATAAAATGTCACTTTTCGGTAAAAAATTACATAATAGTAATGTATTTCTAATATATGTCAAGATGGCGGAAAAAAATTTTTTTTTGAGAATTTCGCCCGTTTTGCCAGGTTAACCCCTTATCGAAATTTTGGACGAAAAAAACTTTTTCCTTCAACCAAGGCTTATCATATGTCGTTGGAAAGGTCTCATCGAGACGAATTCAAAACTGGTGTCAAATATGAAATAGGTGAGAAATTGATCGAGTTATCACCTATCAAAAGGTGTGAAAACTGTATCTAAATTGAGAGACTCTTTCTAAGAAACAGATGAGATAGAATGTCACTTTTCGATAAAAAATTACATAATAGTAATGTATTTCTAATATATGTCAAGATGGCGGGAAAATATTTTTTTTGAGAATTTCGCCCGTTTTGCAGGTTAACCCCTTATCGCTATTTTGGACGAAAAAAACTTTTTTCTTCAACCAATGCTTATCATATATTGTTGGAAAGGTCTCATCGAGACGAATTCAAAACTGGTGTCAAATATGAAATAGGTGCGAAATTGATCGAGTTATCACCTATCAAAGGTGTGAAAACTGTATCTAAATTCAGAGGCTATTTCTAAAAAACAGATGAGATAAAATGTCACTATTAGATAAAAAATTACATAAAAGTAATGTATCTCTAATATATGTCAAGTTGGCTGGAAAATATTTTTTTTTGAGAATTTCGCCCGTTTTGCAGGTAACCCCTTATCGCAATTTTGGACGAAAAAAACTTTTTTCTTCAACCAATGCTTATCATATATCGTTGGAAAGGTCATATCGAGACGAATTCAAAACTGGTGTCAAATATGAAATAGGTGCGAAATTGATCGAGTTATCACCTATCAAAGGTGTGAAAACTGTATCTAAATTGAGAGGCTATTTCTAAGAAACAGATGAGATAAAATGTCACTATTAGATAAAAAATTACATAAAAGTAATGTATCTCTAATATATGTCAAGTTGGCTGGAAAATATTTTTTTAAGATAATTTCGCCCGTTTTGCCATGTTAACTCATCGCAATTTTGGACGAAAAAACCTTTTTCCTTCAACCAAGGCTTATCATATGTCGTTGGAAAGGTCTCATCGAGACGAATTCAAAACTGGTGTCAAATATGAAATAGGTGCGAAATTGATCGAGTTATCACCTATCAAAGGTGTGAAAACCGTATATAAATTGAGAGGCTCTTTCTAAGAAACAGATTAGATAAAATGTCACTATTCGATAGAAAATTACATAAAAGTAATGTATCTCTAATATATGTCAAGTTGGCTGGAAAATATTTTTTTGAGAATTTCGCCCGTTTTGCAGGTTAACCCCTTATCGCAATTTGGACGAAAAAAACTTTTTTCTTCAACCAATGCATATCATATATCGTTGGAAAGGTCTCATCGAGAAGAATTCAAAACTGGTGTCAAATATGAAATAGGTGCGAAATTGATAGACTTATCACCTATCAAAAGGTGTGAAAACCGTATCTAAATTGAGAGGCTCTTTCTAAGAAACAGATGAGATAAAATGTCACTATTAGATAAAAAAAATTACATAAAAGTAATGTATCTCTAATATATGTCAAGTTGGCTAGAAAATATTTTATTGATAATTTCGCCCGTTTTGCAATGTTAACCCCTAATCGCAATTTTGGACGAAAAAAACACCTTTTCCTTCAACCAAGGCCTATCATATTTCGTTGGAAAGGTCTCATCGAGACGAATTCAAAACTGGTGTCAAATATGAAATAGGTGCGAAATTGATCGACTTATCACCTATCAAAGGTGTGAAAACTGTATATAAATTGAGAGGCTCTTTCTAAGAAACAGATTAGATAAAATGTCACTATTAGATAAAAAAAAAATACATAAAAGTAATGTATCTCTAATATATGTCAAGATGGCCGGAAAATATTTTTTGAGAATTTCGTCCGTTTTGCCAGGTTAACCCCTTATCGAAATTTTGGACGAAAAGAATTTTTTCCTTCAACCATTGCTTATCATATATTGTTGGAAAGGTATCATCGGGACGAATTCAAAACTGGTGTCAAATATGAAATAGGTGAGAAATTGATCGAGTTATCACCTATCAAAGGTGTGAAAACTGTATATAAATTGAGAGGCTCTTTCTAAGAAACAGATTAGATAAAATGTCACTATTAGATAAAAAAAAAATACATAAAAGTAATGTATCTCTAATATATGTCAAGATGGCCGGAAAATATTTTTTGAGAATTTCGTCCGTTTTGCCAGGTTAACCCCTTATCGAAATTTTGGACGAAAAGAATTTTTTCCTTCAACCATTGCTTATCATATATTGTTGGAAAGGTATCATCGGGACGAATTCAAAACTGGTGTCAAATATGAAATAGGTGCGAAATTGATCGAGTTATCACCTATGAAAAGGGTGAAAACCGTATCTAAACTGAGAGGCTATTTCTAAGAAAAAAATGAGATAAACTGTCACTATGAGATAAAATATTACATAATAGTAATGGAACTCTAATATATGTCAAGATGGCGGGAAAATATTTTTATGAGAATTTCGCCCGTTTTACCAGGTTAACCCCTTATCGAAATTTTGGACGAAAAAACCTTTTTCCTTCAACCAAGGCTTATCATATATTGTTGGAAAGGTATCATCGGGACGAATTCAAAACTGGTGTCAAATATGAAATAGGTGTGAAATTGATCGACTTATCACCTATCAAAGGTGTGAAAACTGTATCTAAATTGAGAGGCTCTTTCTAAGAAACAGATGAGATAAAATGTCACTATTAGATAAAAAATTACATAATAGTATGGTATTTCTAATATATGTCAAGATGGCGGGAAAATATTTTTTTGAGAATTTCGCCCGTTTTGCCAGGTTAACCCCTTATCGAAATTTTGGACGAAAAAAACTTTTTTCTTCAACCAATGCTTATCATATATCGTTGGAAAGGTCTCATCGAGACGAATTCAAAACTGGTGTCAAATATGAAATAGGTGCGAAATTGATCGAGTTATCACCTATCAAAGGTGTGAAAACTGTATCTAAATTGAGAGGCTATTTCTAAAAAACAGATGAGATAAAATGTCACTATTAGATAAAAAATTACATAAAAGTAATGTATCTCTAATATATGTCAAGTTGCCTGGAAAATATTTTTTTGATAATTTCGCCCGTTTTGCCAGGTTAACCCCTTATAGAAATTATGGACGAAAATTATTTTTTCCTTCAACCAAGGCTTATCATATATCGTTGGAAAGGTATCATCGGGACGAATTCAAAACTGGTGTCAAATATGAAATAGGTTCGAAATTGATCGAGTTATCACCTATCAAAGGTGTGAAAACCGTATCTAAATTGAGAGGCTCTTTCTAAGAAACAGATGAGATAAAATGTCACTATTAGATAAAAAATTCATAAAAGTAATGTATCTCTAATATATGTAAAGATGGCGGGAAAATATTTTTTGAGAATTTCGCCCGTTTTGCCAGGTTAACCCTTATCGAAATTTTGGACGAAAAAAACTTTTTTCTTCAACCAAGGCTTATCATATATCGTTGGAAAGGTCTCATCGAGACGAATTCAAAACTGGTGTCAAATATGAAATAGGTGCGAAATTAATCGAGTTATCACCTATCAAAAGGTGTGAAAACCGTATCTAAATTGAGAGGTTATTTCTAAGAAACAGATGAGATAACATGTCACTATTCGATAAAGAATTACATAATAGTAATGTATCTCTAATATATGTCAAGTTGGCGGGAAATATTTTTTTGAGAATTTCGCCCGTTTTGCCAGGTTAACCCCTTATCGAAATTTTGGACGAAAAAAACTTTGTCCTTCAACCAAGGCTTATCATATATCCTTGAAAAGGTCTCATCGAGACGAATTCAAAACTGGTGTCAAATATGAAAAAGGTGCGAAATTGATCGAGTTATCACCTATGAAAAGGGTGAAAACCGTATCTAAATTGAGAGGCTATTTCTAAGAAAAAAATGAGATAAACTGTCACTATGAGATAAAATATTACATAATAGTAATGGAACTCTAATATATGTCAAGATGGCTGGAAAATATTTTTATGAGAATTTCGCCCGTTTTACCAGGTTAACCCCTTATCGAAATTTTGGACGAAAAAAACGTTTTCCTTTAACCAATGCTTATCATATATCGTTGGAAAGGTCTCATCGAGACGAATTCAAAACTGGTGTCAAATATGAAATAGGTGCGAAATTGATCGAGTTATCACCTATCAAAGGTGTGAAAACTGTATCTAAATTGAGAGGCTCTTTCTAAGAAAAAGATGAGATAAAATGTCACTATTAGATAAAAAATTACATAAAAGTAATGTATCTCTAATATATGTCAAGTTGCCTGGAAAATATTTTTTTGATAATTTCGCCCGTTTTGCCAGGTTAACCCCTTATAGAAATTATGGACGAAAATTATTTTTTCCTTCAACCAAGGCTTATCATATATCGTTGGAAAGGTATCATCGGGACGAATTCAAAACTGGTGTCAAATATGAAATAGGTTCGAAATTGATCGAGTTATCACCTATCAAAGGTGTGAAAACCGTATCTAAATTGAGAGGCTCTTTCTAAGAAACAGATGAGATAAAATGTCACTATTAGATAAAAAATTACATAAAAGTAATGTATCTCTAATATATGTAAAGATGGCGGGAAAATATTTTTTGAGAATTTCGCCCGTTTTGCCAGGTTAACCCTTATCGAAATTTTGGACGAAAAAAACTTTTTTCTTCAACCAAGGCTTATCATATATCGTTGGAAAGGTCTCATCGAGACGAATTCAAAACTGGTGTCAAATATGAAATAGGTGCGAAATTAATCGAGTTATCACCTATCAAAAGGTGTGAAAACCGTATCTAAATTGAGAGGTTATTTCTAAGAAACAGATGAGATAACATGTCACTATTCGATAAAGAATTACATAATAGTAATGTATCTCTAATATATGTCAAGTTGGCGGGAAATATTTTTTTGAGAATTTCGCCCGTTTTGCCAGGTTAACCCCTTATCGAAATGTTGGACGAAAAAAACTTTGTCCTTCAACCAAGGCTTATCATATATCCTTGAAAAGGTCTCATCGAGACGAATTCAAAACTGGTGTCAAATATGAAAAAGGTGCGAAATTGATCGAGTTATCACCTATGAAAAGGGTGAAAACCGTATCTAAATTGAGAGGCTATTTCTAAGAAAAAAATGAGATAAACTGTCACTATGAGATAAAATATTACATAATAGTAATGGAACTCTAATATATGTCAAGATGGCTGGAAAATATTTTTATGAGAATTTCGCCCGTTTTACCAGGTTAACCCCTTATCCAAAATTTGGACGAAAAAAACGTTTTCCTTTAACCAATGCTTATCGTATATCGTTGGAAAGGTCTCATCGAGACGAATTCAAAACTGGTGTCAAATATGAAATAGGTGCGAAATTGATCGAGTTATCACCTATCAAAGGTGTGAAAACTGTATCTAAATTGAAAGGCTCTTTCAAAGAAACAGATGAGATAAAATGTCACTATTAGATAAAAAATACATAATAGTAACGGAACTCTAATATGTCAAGATGGCGGGAAAATATTTTATGAGAATTCGGCCCGTTTCGCCAGGTTAATCCCTGATCGAAATTTTAGACAAAATCATTTTTTATTCAAACAAGGCATATCATATATCGTTGGAAAGGTCTCCTCGAGACGAATTCAAAACTGGTGTCAAATCTGAAATTGGTGCGAGTTATCACCTATCAAATGTGTAAAAACCGTTTCTAAATTGAGAGGCTCTTTCTAAGAAACAGATGAGATAAAATGTCACTATTAGATAAAAAAATTACATAATAGTAATGGAACTCTAATTTATGTCAAGATGGCGGGAAGATATTTTGTGCGAATTCGGCCCATTTTGCCAGGTTAACCCCTTATCGAAATTTTGGACGAAAAAAAACCACAACTTTATATTAGTAACAAGTGACTTAAAATGTCACGATAAGATTAAAAGATAATTTATCTCTAATATATGTCAAGATAGGGGATATTATTTGACAATTCGGCCCGTTCCTTATCGAAATTTTGGACGAAACCCCCTTTTCCTCAACCAAGGCATATCACATATCTTTGGAAAGGTCTCATCAGTGAAATTTAAAACTGGTGTCAAATATGAAATAGCTAAATGTTGTTTGGCAGATTTGCGACGTCAACCTGTTTTTCCAGATAATAATTTTGATCACAATTTTAATATGTTTACCACATTAAGTATATAGACAGCTTATATAAAATACTGTTTGAGATTATGGGGTCACTGTGACTGACCTTGAACTCTGACCTCAAATACAGCAAATATTTCTCTAATATACAGTGCTTTAAATAAATTGTCTAGAAATGCAAAAACAAATGTGTATGGGTGCATCTTGAGTAGGATGTCTATATTCTGATAGCTTGTGTAGGAAATCTTTAAACACTTCAATCTTCTTCTCTAAACTCATAAGTCAAAGAGATTTTTAACCTGGAGCTACGACGTGTTTTCCTCTACCATGATTATTCACATCATGATCTTGGGGTCAAAAGTGGGATCCTCTATATGTTCCTAGTTTTGTTATACACAGACAGGACAATGTATAAAAACAATATCTAATTGTAACGGAATCCGCTACAGGGAATCCCCTAAACGAAATGGACAACATGTATTGATGAGCAAATTATCTAAATATTCACCAACCACATGCTATCACCGGGTTACCATGACAACTAACACTTTTGAGCCATCTGTCGAAATACCCATGACTAGTTCGGGGTACCAAATACGCAATCATACTAATTTTCAGCAAAATTAAACAATATCTAAATGTCGACTATTCAGGGCCCACCAGTCGGTTACCAAGGCAATAATTTAAAAACCAAAAGTTAAATGCACATCTGCACATAACCAGCAATTTCCATGTGAAATGTCATTAGGATCGGACTATTGTGTGCCGAGAAATGTGTCAGAAAAACGCATTTTCACGCATTTGCAAATAGAGAAGACCCAGGTCAGACGGCTCCTGGTCAGGGTCTGCTCTGTTTGCTAATAAAATGTGATTGGTTTCTTTACTTTCTTAAATGGCTACAATGTTCCACCTTTAATATTTCATTATAGCTTTTTTCCATGAATATTCAGTATGGATTGAAATTTGGAATAAACATAGAACAAGCAAAAGGGTTAAGATAACCAATGACTCCTAAATCTTAAAATTTCGTTTTATTCTACCTTTCGTAAGCTGCGGAATATTATAGTCGTCCTTATTCCATTTCCAAACTACAGTCACAGTATAAATAAGTTTCAATGCAATGAAGGTATCAGTCGGTTTGAAATGCTTTGTATACCCTCAGAACATACACTGCTTTTCGCAGTCACTTCGAAGTCTGTACACATTCGGTGCGGGTGTATAGTATGGTCCGAAGCATTCTGTGAACTGTACACATGCGCCCATGTCTTCTTGCCATGTCCACAGATACATCAGCTGGAAACAGTGACGCTGCCGCTTCGCTTTGACCTGGCAAACTGGAATGACAATTCGGCACTACATTATGGACTAGAACATGTTAGAACCAGAGAAGCTACCATCTTTAAAACGAGGTTTCAGGTCGGGGTCTACTATGTTTAACCCATTACCTTATAGGCTATTTTAGATACAACCTCTTTGAATAAATCTACCAAAAAGGAGCATAAACTAGAGAAAAGGAAATGTTTAAAAATGTAGTTTCAAACCATTGTGATAAATAGAGCATTTGCTCCTATCGGAGCAAATGCTCTGTTTATCACAATGGTTTCACAAATTGACTCTTACAGAGTCGTCAAAAGTCGTGAATATGAGGGAAAGGGTTAACACTCATCAAAAAATACGCTGTTTAACGTTTAACTCATTCTCTCATAGACTATTTTTAGACCCAACCTCTTTGAATAAATCAACCGAAAAGGGACATTAACCAGATAATTTATTTAGAATAATGTTATTTTGTAACCATTGTGATATATAGAGCATTTACTCCTATGCAGCAAGGGGACTCCGTGGCCGAGTGGTTATGGTCTTCGTCTGACAATCGCTTAGCCCCTCAACTCCCGGTCTAGGCATTTGGATATACATGTATGTCCTTCTGTCCACGAAACAATGTAATTTGTTCCGTTCACGGAAGAACTGCTGGGGTCTTCCTCCGCCTTTATTTAGCTGGGCGTCGTGATATGACTGAAATACTGTTAAAACGACGTAAAACCCGATAAAAACAAGAGTGTGTTTATGAAACACTCATGCCCCCGACATTTGACTATGAAGGCTGACTTTGACCTTTGACACATGGACCAGGGGGTTAAATGCGACACATCGTCTTTGTGTGGTAAACTTTTGTGTCAGGCTATTTTGGAATCCATTCACAGATAAAACAAAAAGTTATAGAAGGGACATGGAATTTGGGACGGACGGACGGATGGAAGGACAGACAGACGGACGGAAGGACAGACAGACGGACATACGGAAGGACGGACAATGCAATTACTAATGCCCGCCGTTTTGGGCATAAAAAACCTATGGAGCAAAGGCTCTATTTATCACAATGGTTTCAACAAATGTGTTTTACAGAGACGTCAAAGGCGTCAGTAGAAGGAAACGAGTTAATCCTGAGACTGCTGAATTCTCAAAGCAATATACTCCATTACAGTTAATTAGAAGAGTCCACTCAGTATCAAATGGTAAAGACTGTTAGTGGAAGTGAAATGTCAGACCAGCAGACTCCTCCAGGAGCCCTTTGATCTGGGACTAGACTGTATGCAAATGTTAGTCTTTACAGATCTGAAGGGTGAACTATTGTTCGTAAATTGTCATCTACACAAAATGCCTTCTAATTCATAGCTCAGAGTAGATAGTCTTCCAATTGTTTAACACTGTTGAATATTTATAAAAGATATAATGACGTTATGAATATTTATTAACTGAATTTAATAATAGTATATATACACAGAATGTTTCTCTATTGATAAAAACTGTAAATTAAGATATGTTATAATTTCATAATCAAACAACGCAGACTCTTATTAGACGACTCTTGTTTAATAGCCGTCTTGTTTCTGGGTGTTCTATGTTTGCAAAGTCGTGAAGGAAATGGTTAAATGATATAATCAGAGCTTGGAGCTGAGGTAAAATTGGGTGTCTGAGCTGGATCCAAAATATTTACAGGTTATTGTATTCTCGCCCGTGTGTGAATAAAGTTAATTAAAACATGCAAACAGTATAGATCCTGAACAAACCTTGCGACTGTGACGCCTTGACTAGTGCAGATAAACGGATCGCAAACGCGAAAGGAATATGGTCATTACACATGCTTTGTTTTGATTGTGTTGAAGTAGTTAAATTCGGAAACTGTTTAACACAATCATAGTCAATTAACACGTACAATGCGAGAAGCAACGTGCAATATGTTGACATCTGCACAATGTGATGACCATTACACAATACAATGGCAATTACACAATGCGATGACCATTACACAATGCAATGGCAATTACACAATGCGATGACCATTACACAATGCAATGGCAATTACACAATGCCTTGACAATTGCACAAGGCGTTGACCACTGTTAAATGCGATCACTATTGTCAAATATGAGGACCATACAGTGCGATGACCATATAATATGATGACCATGGTACATTGCGATGACCATACAAAAAGTGTGAAATGCAATGACCACAGTGAAATGCGAAAACCGCTGTACATTGCGATGACCAATGTACAATGCGACAACTACCGCACCATGTCATAACCATACAATGTCATGATCACTGTACAACGCGCCTACCACTAAACGACCATTGCAAAATGCGATGAGCATTGTACAATGTGATAACCACTATACAGTTTAATGAGCATCGTGCAATGCGTTTATCACCTTACAATGTGATGGCCACTGTACAATGCGATGACCACTGGTCAATATAATGACCGATGTGTTATAATATGACTACTCCGCGCAATGCGATGACCACTGTGCAATGCGATGTACGATTACCACTGCATAATGCGATGGCCACTGTACTATGCGATGACAACTGTACAAAACGATTACCACTGCATAATGCGATGGCCACTGTACAATGCGATGGCCACTGTACAATACGATGGCCACTGTACAATACGATGGCCACTGTACAATACGATGACCACTGTACAATACGAATACCAGTGTACAATACGATTACCACTGCATAATGTGATGGCTTTATCTGATCTCATTTATTCCGTAGAAAAAAGGTTAAACTCCAATCACCATTTACATAATTCAGCAATGCAATTCAAACCAAACACTGTAACATAGCACTGTTAATTTGCTTAACCCTTTACTCAATACATACGCCTTTCTACGCCTATGCAAACAGAGTAGACCCAGATCAGACGTCTGATCTGGGTCTGCTCTGTTTGCTTATTATATAATGCAGATATGATGCTACAGTTTCTGTCATAGCCAAAAATGCATGTGTCCATGTGCTACGATGACCATACAACAGAATGCAAGACAAAACAATACAAATGTATACACCGTAGCAATATAATACAACTACTAAATGGGTGCAAACCCGCGAACACGTGTATGTAAGTTGGCGTAATTTACGTTTGATCATTAATGGCCTGTTATACTATTTAGCTGACTCTTATCCTTTCATTTCCGTCTCCTGTTAAGCTCAAAATAATAATGTACATATCTAGGTCTTACCAGGATCTCTCGAACAGCCTGTATCAAACTGAACCGTCAAAAGAAACATGAGAAGCAATGGTCGGAGCATGTTTCTACAAAGTAATCGCACAATGCAATATTGATGTTCTGAAGTCTAGTGAATGTTAGACCTGTACCAGGCTGTACTTGCAAATGTGCGACAGATGGTGCTGGTCAAATGTGCGACAGATGGTGCTGGGTAAATGTGCGACAGAATAACGAATGGTGCTGGGCAAATGTGCGACAGATGGTGCTGGTCTCGGACATTTTATCACCAGTATACGAGATACATTCCACTGCACATGAGAAAGTAGCGCTGGTATGATATAAAATTAATGCCGATAACACGGCGAATGACTAAAATACAATAGTATCTCTGTGTGTCTGTGTGTGTCTGTATGTCTCTGTGTGTATGTATGTCTCTGTCTCGATATCTCTGTCTCTGTCTGTCTCTATGTCGCTGTCTGTCTCTGTCTCCGTGTCTTTCTCTTTCTTTGTATCTGTCTGTCTGTCTGTCTCTCTCTCTCTCTGTCTCTCTCATAAGAACTATATATCATCTTGAATATTAATTAGATTTATTGCTACAATAACACAGGAATGATTAGCCATGATAGAATCTGTAGTATCATTTCTATATCATAAGCAAACCATAAGGAGCCGTCTGATCTGGATCTACTCTGTTTGCACAGGCGTAAAAGGCGTATTTATTGAGTTAAGGGTAAATGTCTATCTTAACCCTTTCAACACGCGCGGATATTTTAAATGTAGGATGTGAACGTTAACGTTTCACATACAGTAAAACCTTTCTATAACGGCCACTAAATTGAGTTAATTAGCTGGTATTTAGGACAGGTGGCTGCTTAAAGCAAGGTGAATGTAAAACAGAACGCTCCAATAGGAGCGTTCTGTTTTACGTTCACCTTGCTTTATGCAACCACATGCCTTGAACTCAAAATACTACATATATCTTAGTGGCCGTTATAGAGAGGTTTTACTGTATATCGTTATATGACAAACAATGCAGATGCAGAGGGAAAATTTGAAGCATGATGGTGTAGGTTTAGTGATATAAATTTTGAATCAACAATACCTTATTCCTGCATTGTCTTAAAGTTATAACTTGTTTTTGGCCATTTTGTTATTCGAAGGTCAAATTACAAATGATTTCCTAATTCGTGTGGTAATAACAAGATTGGTTAAAGTCGGTATTGGATAACTAATAGAAACTATACATAGACAATAACTTAAGTGTGTAATATCTGAAATATTAGTTTTGTGTAGAACGGCGAAATAGCTTGCCATTACCTTAAGAATAACGAATTGCGAAACAGTTCGCAGATTGTTGTTCGAATAACGAGTTGTGAACTGGCAGCCATTTTGACGCTGACTAAATATGATTAACAACATGGTTTAAGTATATTATTTTTACTTAGGATAAATAGTGCAAGTATATCAATATTTTACATAAGGTCCAAGATATTTACAGAACAATGAAATATACATATAGTAGCAATGAAATTACAATGAATGTAAATAAAAGCATGAAACAAAATCTTTGACATAAAGTACATCACGTATTAGTTCACATGTACATACAGTAGAACTGCCTTAACCTCCAATGAAAATGAGTTCAAATTATGGGTATGTAAGACAGGTCCTAGCTTAACTCTTCGATTGCTATTCACGTCAATATACCTACCTGTAAATAGTGACAATTCCTGCAGGAGCTGTCTCATCAGGGTCTGCACTATTTACAAGTTGATTGTGCAACCAGTGCACTCTACAGCAGTGATTGCACAGCGAAATACTTAAGATATATGTAATTATACAACAGGGCATGGGCAAAGAAGAAGAAATGATTTTTTTAAAATTCAGCAAGAGAAGGGTTGATGTAGGTCAAATGAGGAAAACTGATAGTTCTTTTGCCCTGCATTACGCAACTATCTGCTTGATTAAACTCCTATATTCAATAAATGAATGTTTACTTAGAACAAGTTCTACTGTACAAAAAATCGTTATCCAGATACATGAACCAGTTTAATTGTCATTGTAATGATTTGGCTAATATTCTACGAATGTACAAGCAGAGTACACTCTGTAGAAGCCGTCTGCTAAAGACATACACTTGTCATACAGCTTGGATACTGATGAGACGCCATGCTACTCGCCAGGTTCATCTAGAATCAAGCTTTTTGAAAATACGTGTCACGTCTCGCAAATCATGCTAAGGATGAACATAACTGTTCATAGTTCTTGCAATGTTCCTATTCTACGATACAGGTCAATATATGTCGGTATTGTCCACTTTAGTGTTTTTTATCCTGATTTAAACAGTAGAATCGCCATTTGACCAAGATAGAAATAGATAAAATGTTTCGTCTCGTGCGTGACGTAACTTCCGAAATTCCTCCCCACAATGCAATGCCATGTCGGTGTGAACTTCCTGTCGAAGTCTTTCTTGATGTAGGCAGCGATGTCCTTCTCTACTGTAAACTTCTCAATGGCCTGGTTTGCTGTGTCAACTGCTTCCTTCTGCATTTCGTCAGACATATCGGCATTCTTGATCAGAGATTTGGAGTCCGTCATTCTGGAATCAGATGAGTACGAATTCAAAGGTAACTCAATTAAAATGACATTGTAATGTAGACAAACAGAAGAGTGCAGGAACTCGTCCATCTGTAATAGTGCAGAAACTCGTCAATCTGTTATATGATAGAGACACCTTCGAGATTTGAGTTGCAAAGGCTCAAATCTGACCAATCAAAAACTTGAGAACGAACTCAGACTCGACTAAAAGTTTTATAAGCATGGACCCAGATCTTGGTCTGCTCTGTTTCTTTATGGAATGATATTGATATGATTATTCTGTTTCTGCCATGGCTAAAACAGTGCTGTGTTCATATACCATTATTAAAATTCAGCTCATGAATATTTAAGAGCCATAAAATTCGTATATTCATTAGATAAAGGGTTAAGTTATGTGTTGTGACACATGTATGCATGTATCACATCAGATACTGTATCTAGAACCAGATAGGGTAGATCCTGATCAAACGGTTCCTACATGAGTTGTCAGATCTGGCTCTTCTCTGTCTGCAAAGGCTTCAGAGGGCCTCTCTCTGAGGCTAAAGGTTAAGAAATGTGAACGCTTAATACTGGTTTGGATTCGTGAATTAAGTAGGCAACTATCTAAAACTATCAATTCTTCTTTCCTTAAGTCGACTTCAAGAGGATTAATTTTATATTGAATTAGGCGGATTGTAAGCAGAGGATGGGTGTAAGCCGATGAGGAATGTAAGCAGAGAATGAGTGTAAGCAGAGGATGGGTGTCAGCAGAGGAGGGATGTAATCAGAGGATGGATGTCAGCAGAGGGGGTGTAAGCAGAGGGGGTATTAGCAGAGTATGGATATAAGCACAGAAGGGATGTAAGCAGTGGGGTGGGTAAGCAGAGGAGGGATGTAATCAGAGGAGGGATGTAATCAGAGGAGGGATGTAATCAGAGGAGGGATGTAATCAGAGGAGGGATGTAATCAGAGGAGGGATGTCAGCAGAGGAGGGATGTTAAGCAGTTTCTACCAATACCAAACAACCCTGTACACATATGCCATTATCAAAATAAATATTCATTATGTTATTATTTTTACAGGAATATTCAACAGGTAAATGGTACGTTGAAAGGTAATCTACCATCTAGAGCGTCAGTTAGCTTTATTAAAGACACTTCTTGTTAAAACATATCCGAGCAATAGTTTCACAGTCAACCCCTATCTTGATGCTACTCATTAGAATCGCCCCTCCGAGTTTGCCTCTCCGAGGGTCTATTGTTTGCCCCTCCGAGGGTCTGCTGTTTGCCTCTCCGAGGGTCTGTTGTTTGCCTCTCCGAGGGTCTGCTGTTTGCCGCTTCGAGGGTCCGCTGTTTGCCGCTCCAAGGGTCTGCTGTTTGCCTCTTCGAGGGTCTGCTGTTTGCCGCTCCGAGTATCTGCTGTTTGCCTCTCCGAGGGTATGTTGTTTGCCTCTACGAGGGTCTGCTGTTTGCCTCTCCGAGTGTCTGCTGTTTGCCTCTCCAAGGGTTTGCTGTTTGCCTCTCCGAGTGTCTGCCGTTTGCCTCTCCGAGTATCTGCTGTTTGCCTCTCCAAGGCTTTGCTGTTTGCCTCTCCGAGGGTCTGTTGTTTGCCTCTCCGAGTGTCTGCTGTTTGCCTCTCCGAGTGTCTGCTGTTTGCCTCTCCGAGTGTCTGCTCTTTGCCTCTCCGAGTGTCTGCTCTTTGCCTCTCCGAGTGTCTGCTGTTTGCCTCTCCAAGGGTTTGCTATTTGCCTCTCCGAGTGTCTGCTGTTTGCCTCTCCGAGTGTCTGCTGTTTGTCTCTCCAAGGGTTTGCTGTTTGCCTCTCCGAGTGTCTGCTGTTTGCCTCTCCAAGGGTTTGCTGTTTGCCTCTCCGAGTGTATGCTGTTTGCCTCTCCGAGTGTCTGCTGTTTGTCTCTCCAAGGGTTTGCTGTTTGCCTCTCCAAGGGTTTGCTGTTTGCCTCTCCGAGTGTCTGCTGTTTGCCTCTCCGAGTGTCTGCTGTTTGTCTCTCCGAAGGTCTGCTGTTTGTCTCTCCGAGGGTCTGCTGTATGCCTCTCCGAGGGTCAGCTTTTTGCCTCTCCGAGTGTCTGCTGTTTGCCTCTCTGATACGATTCTAATGAGTAGCAGCAATATATAGGGTTTGGCAGAGAAATATAAAATCAACTTAATTAGACTTTTAAATCCACTTATTATCTGCAAATCTGACAGAATATGTCTTTCATTTTCGGTAATTCATTTTTTCAGAACATAGGTGTCTTAAAAACAGGTGGTGATTTAATGCGTGTAAAAAGAATGCAGAAAGATCCTGCATCACTTTTAACATGCATTAACTTACCACCTGCCTTACAGACCAATAATGTGACCTCTTTTTGAAGGCAGCTTAAGACAGGTTCTACTGTATGTCCGGTACATATCTTGATCTTTACGAGATGTTCCGATGAAAGGTGAGCGTTTCCGTTGGTTTCCGTTAGTTTCCTCTTGTCATTTTTTTGTCATTTTGTTACGCAAATATACATATTTAAAATAGCATATCTACATCACTATCTAAATGAGGATCAATCTGCTTGTATTTAATATCGATTTATTTGCAGCTAAATGTAAATGCACTTAAACACGCATAATATATTAGCAGCTCAAGGCGAGTCCATCATGACTTGGCACAGCATGGAGGCGTAAATGAAAAACGTCCGCTGCGTTGAAACAGGCATATAGATAAGAGCAGAGCCTGTGAACCGTTAAGCATTAATAACTAATTTTTTACTTCTCCCCCAAATTATATCCTGCTTGTATTCATTTGAATCGCTTTTAACTATTTCGATGTAAATGCCGTATCTGTATTTAGCCATAGAAATAGTTTGGATTCAGATGAGACGTCCAGTAACTTGGTGTCTTATCACGAACTGTTTGTTATAGTGACCGATGTTTTGAAACAAAAATGAAGATAAACAAATGAATATTGTAGGCGACGACATTTTCAGTATATGAACGAATGATTAATGTATTTGGGGAATTTTAAAAACGCTTTGCAAGAACAGATTATGACTTTAAAGAGTGTGACTTTAAAAATAAAGTTTGTTTGACAAATACGAATTTTTGATACATCCATTCTCCTCTTATCTACAATTAATCTTGTTCAAATCATGTCGTATTTCAGACTAGCCTGTATCACACTATTGTAAAATGTATTATCCCAACTAACTTAACAATGTAGACCCTCATAAGATACTACGTACATCACTGGTCAGTTTGAAAATGGCGAGACTCGTTCAGACTTATCTTACAAAGAACGACCCCTGGTATCTCTGTTACCTGATAAAGATACACAGTTACGCCTTTGCAAACGACGTCGACCCATACCAGAATTTTCCTATAAGATGTATATACAGAGGTCCAGATAAGATGCATACATCTTAACGTTTTCAAGAATATTTCCTTTATTTCTCCACCAAACCCTATACCGTGACTACTCTTCTCTTCGAGACGGTTCTAAAGACAAGTCACGGTAAAGAGTTTGGTGGAGAAATGACGATTTTAGTATTATAATATACAGTTGAACTTAGATAACTCGAACTTCAAGGGACCATACAAATTAGTTCCAGATAACAGAGGTTCAAGTCATCCGAGTTCCAATGTCAACAATTTCTCAAGGTCACAGCTTAATAAAGGTCTAAAGAAATGCTTAAAGCTCCTGTAGGAGCTTTCAGCATTACTTTAGACCTGTATTAAGCTGTCATATGCGTTTTAGATATCTGCAGCAATACACTTCAGAGCAATTCTGTATTGCAAGTTTTGGAAGGACTGAATTTTTTTTTCGAGTTATCCCGATGTTCGAATAATCCGAGTTCGAGATATCGAAGTTTAGCTGTATATTATATAATATACATTTCATTAATCCGTTATATCCCATTCGAATATTCGAATAATTCCTGTATGAATAATAACTTGCTAATATATATAATGGCATTATGGACAAGGGAAACATTTACAGTGAAATAAACTGTAGAATAGGATTTATCTCATTTCTTAAGCAAACAGTACAGACCCTGATGAGATAAAATAGTTCCCGGCATTGTCTCAAGCCCTACAATAACCAGGACTACATATATATTAGTTCTTAAACAAACAGAGAAAACCCTGATTAGACCTGTCATATAGAATTATTAGGAGCCTTCTGATATGGATCTACTCTGCAAAGGCGCCAAAATGTGTCTCTGTTGGGTAAATATTAATAAATTTACAGCGAACAGAGTACGGAAAACAATTGCAATAACTCACATTTTGTGGTACAAAGTCGTCCTACTCTCCAATGTATTTATTTCAACTACTCTGTGTTATATATCCTGCATTCCACGATCTTGTATACATGTGTGGAGTAGTTTGTGAAATTGTAATACTAAATAAAACTACGGCGAATTGCCTTATCTAAATACATGATTCACCAGACACGGCCGATATGCTGGTTCAAAGCTTCTCGAAAATTACAAACCGGAAACTCACTCCCATCGCGAGCAAATAATTATGATTAGACGAGTCTAATTTTAACCATTTAGCTGATATAGAGACGTGTTCTCATATTTGCAAACAGGGTAGACCTAGACCAGAGAGATGCCCGATCAGGATCTGCTCTGTTTGTTGCGAACTAGTATATGACTGATTATATAGTTTCTGCCACGGTCAAACACTTTCTTGTCCATGACACCATTACAGATGTCAGTTGATTAATACTCTGTTAGTACATCTTAACCATTTGCCTGCTCTATGTTTATTCCAAATTTCAATACCTACTGAATATTCATGGGAAAAAATGGTTATAATTAAATATGGAATGGGGAACATTGTAGCCATTTTAGAAAGTAAAGAAACAGACTTTTCAAGTTCAATTAGCAAACTGGGCCTACTGTGTTTGCAATTCGTGAAAACACGTTTATATTGAGGAACGGTTTAAATAAACATGCATCAAGTACAATGGATAACTAATGTGTTAAATGTGTATTGCGTGTAAGTATGCCTCCCATTGACTACATGGCCGCCTATATCTGTCTACTTCTTACACGTGCATTGTCTGTTTGTTTGTCTGTCTGTCGGAGCACGTGCTATATACAGTGGTACTGTTGCCTGTTGTTTGTAAGGCTGAATAAACGGCCAGAACGTATCACACATAAAAACTATCCATGTTCATAGCTAAAGGATGGCACAACGACCTGTTTCTCCAGTTGAGATAAAAGTTTACTTCAACATGCTGCTGATTACATTCCGAAAAATACACCACCGACGTCAACTATTTACACCATACATACACCTTTATATGCCTTTGCAACAGAGAAGACCCAGATCAGACGGCTCCAATAGGAGCCATCTAAAAAGGGTCTGCTCTGTTTGCTTCAGATATCCTATAGATCTGACTCTACAATTTGTTTTGTTCATCCGCCTTTGTAAAAATTTAGCAAATCTATATGCATGATGTCTTTATTTATTGCCTGATATTTATGGAGTAAAGGGTTACGTCTACAATTACATCTTTCTGTTTATTTTCAAAATCATTATCTCAATGTTATCAGCGTGGGTCCAGATGTTTTAGACTACTTTACTGGGTCAATGAACACTTTGCACCATGAATATGTATACAAGAACTCATGACTTCGTGAATGGCAAATTGTTACAGTAATGTTTTTGGCTATTGTAGAATCAGATCTATATAATATCTTAAGCAGCCGGCAGAGTAGAAACTGATCTAAATGCTCCTATAGGAGCCATCTGATCTGGACATACTCTGTTTGAAAAAGTACAGAAAAACCCGTGCCAAAAAGACATCAGTATCTTTGTAGTTTTATCATTAATTTACAGTAGAACCTGTCTTAAGCGTTCATTCATTTGTTGAAAATAGGGGCAAGTGATTGCTTAACGCATGTCAAAAGTAATGGAGAAAGAAAGCTCCTATAGGAGATTGTTGCATTACTGTTAACCTGCATTAAGCTACCGCATGCTTTAATGACCCATTATTAGACCTGTGTTGATTGCTGCTTAACCCTTTCCCTCATATAAACGTGTTTTCACGCATTTGCAAACAGAGTAGACCCAGATCAGACGGCTCCTAGAGGAGCCGTCTGATCAGGGTCTGCTCTGTTTGCTAATAAAATTTGATAGATCTGTTTCTTTACTTTCTAAAATGTCTACAATGGTCCACCTTCCATATTTCTTTACAACTATTTTGTAAATGAATATTCAGTAGGTATTGAAATTTTGCCTAAATACAGAACAGGGAAAGGGTTATGACATGTTCTACTGTATGTATTGTTCCTTAACTTCCTGGGTGTGACAAGTGGGTAACTATCTGATTTACGAAATAAGAGTTCGCCAATAGCAAAAAGTGTCGAATCAGATATATTTCATTTTACAAACCAACGGCATTGACCCTGATAAGAACGCTGTTACAACTGCCTTATCAGGATCTACTCTGTTCCCAAAATGCGTAGCTATGTGTCTCTGTTTGACAAAGGACGTCTTTGAACATTGGTGACCTTTTAATGCAGGAAAAGCATTTCTTCCCATCGCCTGTCTTTAGTTGTTTTACTAACGCTCCTATGGGAGCTTTCAGCACACATTTCTACCTATCACCTGCATTTGGTTTATTGTTGTAACGAGGTTTTACTAACATTCCTATGGGGATTTCTACGCGTATTTATTCCTACTACCTGCCTTTGGTTGGTTTTACTAACGCTCTTATAGGAGCTTTCTACACATACCTAACCCTACTTTGTTTTACCAACGCTCTTTTTGGAGCTTTCTACACACATTTCCTCCTACAACATACTTTGTTTTACCAACGCTCCTATTGGAGCTTTCTACACATATTTCCTCCTACAAATATACTTTGTTTTACCAACGCTCCTATTGGAGCTTTCTACACATATTTCTTCCCAAAACTTGCCTTTGGTTGGTTGTCATAATAAAGTTTTACCACATAAAACTGTACATCTCAGTTTGTAAATTAAAAACAGATGGTAAACAAATAAAGAAAAATGCTCGTGAACAGATTTACTAAATGTTAAATTTTCAATGATAAATCAGACAAAACATCAACTCAATCTAATGCCAACATTGAAGCAGAAAACATTTCCTCGTTGCTGATTATTAAAAGGAACCTACCCGTTCTGGTTTCTCGAACGACCCCTAACGTCTGGGTCTTTTGCAGAACAGCTCCGACAAGACATAATCCTAAACTAAAGTGCAGATTAGATGTTTGACTGTAACGAGTTCGTTGCCAAATGCGATCATATGACCACCTCTGCATACAGTCCAACTTAGATGATTCGCTGAGTTACATGTACCATCAGAACACAAACGTGTCTATTTCTCTGATCTGTACGTCTTTACTCTGAGCTTTAAATTTACGAGTAACTCGACGTCTCATCAGGATCCAAGCTGTTTGGCACTCTGTCAATAGTATCTCAAAAGCTTGAACGAATCAGAAGTAAGTGACAACGGCAACAGATCGGAGCTTAAGCAGACCTCATTTTCATAGCAGGCAAAAGGTTAACCCCAGAACTCTGGACATTCGTCGTCTGTAAAACCGTCGTCTACAACCAGATTTTGTAGATACAGTAAAACCTCTCTATAACGGCCACTAAGGTGTGTTAATTAGTTGGTATTTAGGACAGGTGGCTGCTTAAAGCAATGTGAAAGTAAAACAGAACGCTCCTGTAGGAGCGTTCTGTTTTACTTTCACCTTGCTTTAAGACAAAATACTTGATGTACTTTAGTGGCCGTTATAGAGAGGTTTTGAAATACACTGTACATGCATTTCATCCAATTATTTCCAAATGCCATTCAAATGTGTAGATTTTCTTGGAGTCTCATTCATACCCATCCAACATGTGTGCATAATATATAAACACTTCACCCATGGCTGCGTGCAATGAGTGAAATAGTTCTATTCAAATACGTTCAAATGATTTTAAGTTTTCGATATACATCGACCATGCATGCGAGCCGTGCATACATGTGTACACATCCACGATATAGGCTAAAACCGGAGCTGAAACTTACATAGTCGATTCATCTGATCTGGGATCTTCATTGTTGGTTAGGTTTAACTCTTCACACTATAAACACCGTAATATGCCTTTGCAAACAGAGTAGAACTAGATCAGACGGCTCCTGTATGAGCCGTATGATCAGGGTCTGCTCTGCTGGCTTATGACATGATATGAATCTGATTCTACAATGTTTGTCAAAGTAAAAATTTCCCTTGAAAACTTTTCTTTATAAAAACAATCAGCTGATCAATACTCATGATATCAATATTTCTTACATAGATACAAAACAGGCAGTCACTCTAAAGGGGTTTAACTTCATATTCAGTTTGGATATTGCACAACTTTATATTATAATTACAGTAAATCCTCTCTATAACGGCCACTAAATTACATCAAGTATTTTGTGTTAAAGGCAGGCTGTTGCTTAAAGCAAGGTGAAAGTAAAACAGAACGCTCCTATATGAGCGTTCTGTTTAACTCTCACCTTGCTTTAAGCGGCCAACTGCCCTAAATACCAAATAATTAACACAATTTAGTGGCCGTTATACTGTATAAACAGAAACGTCAAACGCCTGTATTTGAAAACTATGACAGACCCAGCTTACTAATGTTGACAGACCCAGCTTACTAATGTTAAGAAAATGAGTTTAACCTTTCCCTTATACAAACGACTATTGACAGCTTTGCAAGCAGAGAACACTCAGATCAGACAGCTGCTCTAGCAGTTGTATGACTAGGATATGTTCTGTTCGTAAACAGCTCCTCTAGCAACTGTATAATTGGGTATGTTCTGTTCGTAAACAGCTCCGCTAGCAACTGTATGATTAAGATCTGTTCTGTTCGTAAACAGCTCCGCTAGCAACTGCACGATTCGGGTATGTTCTGTTCGTAAACAGCTCCGCTAGCAACTGTATGATTAAGATCTGTTCTGTTCATAAATAGCTCCGCATGCAAATGCATGATTAGGGTATGTTCTGTTCGTAAACAGCTCCGCTAGCAGCTATGTGATTAGGGTCTCTTCTGTTCGTAAACAGCTCCGCTAGCAGCTGTGTGATTAAGGTCTGTTCTGTTCGTAAACAGCTCCGCTAGCAGCTGTGTGATTAGGGTCTGTTCTGTTCGTAAACAGCTCCGCTAGCAGCTGTATGATTAAGGTCTCTTCTGTTCGTAAACAGCTCCGCTAGCAGCTGTGTGATTAGGGTCTGTTCTGTTCGTAAACAGCTCCGCTAGCAGCTGTATGATTAAGGTCTGTTCTGTTCGTTCATGGAATACATTACAGTCCCGATAGTTCGAACACTAGCAGAATTATCGCTATCCGTCTTTAGGACAGGTGGCAGCTTAATACAGGGTGAAAGCTCCGTTAGAAACTTTCTGCATTAAACTCACCCTGCATTAAGCAGTCACTTACTTAAAAATGCATCAAATTTTCAAGACTAAAGTTTCAAAGTATTGAGTTTTTAATGTAATTTGGAATTGGTTCTCCATGTACTGTCACGGCCACAATTCATTGTAGTGGTAGTTATAAAAGAGATCGTCCATGAATATCCATGCGTTAGTAAATTCTTTCATTGATATCCATGGGGCCATTGTTGACCATTGACCGCCTCTCTTTTCCAGCACGCACATGCTGTTTATCATTGCAGCACGTGTGAGTTTGAACAGACGAAACAATTTACAGAAGGGCATTATTTCGAATATATTATATGCACAACTGTCCTACTCATTCATTTGCCTTCGACTGCTTGTTACAGAACAAAAGTAATGTAGACACCTCCTTTAATTGTTGAAATCGACACAGACAACAAGTAACGTTGAGGGAACTGTACTGTTATACAGATGGAATGTTTTGAACATCAAGGGACCATACAAATAATCTGAACAATTTCTCAAGTTCACATCTTAATGCGTGTCTAAAGTAATGTTAATAGCTCGCGTAGGAGATTTCAGCATTACTTTCGACCTACATTAAGCTTAACATGTGTTTATAGATATGCGCAGTGATATATTTTAGAACAACTCGGTATGGTAAGTTTTGGAAGGACAGGACGCTTACGTCAAGCTATCCCGAAACTCGGATTATCCGAGTTCGGTTATTCGAGTTATCAGAGTTCGGGTTATTCGAGTTCGGGTTATCCGAGTTCGAGATATTGAGGTTCATTGCATACGTTAAACAGTTCACTATACAGGCCTATATGACTGGAGGTACAAGAAATACAAGACAGAGAAGTGTACTATTAACAAGGTTTATCACACTATAAAACAAACAATGAGAGTGGTCTTGGCAAATAAACCTGAAAAATACAAGGAACACGTATTATACTTAGCCACAGACATGTCACCATAGTTACAAGACACAAACAGTTATACTTCTACATGCATTCACAAAATATCTGATTTTACGCTTTCGATATATTCTAATAATGGTTATGCCTTTCTTTCAAAGTGTAAACATTTAAAGGGAACGTTTTGCTTTGACAAATACTGTAGAATCAAATTTATATAATGTCACAAGAAAAAGAGAGAAGACCCTGATCAGCCGTCTGATCTGGGACTACACTGTTTGCAAAGGCGTGTACATGTGTATATATCAAATCAACTGTTAAGTATGGTTATTACAAACAAAAGCAGAACTGCTAACTTATCGCTTTTCACTAGAGGCAAATTTGCAATAATGTATACAAACAGTTTGGATCCAAATGAGACAACGAGTAACCGAATGATGTCAAAACATGTGTAATAGTCTTACTGGAAGTTTTAGATAAAATTGATCAATACTTTACTGTGGAACTTGTATTAGTCTATAGTATGAACCCATTCCCACATGCTAATGCCTTTTGTCGCTTCTGAAAGTATCACTTTATGAAACCATTGTGATAAACAGAGCATTTTCTCTATAGGAGCAAATGCTCTATTTACCACAATGGTTTCAAAACTACCTATTTCTTAAATTTCCCATTTCTCTTGTAAAGGCTCCTTTTTGGTAATTTATTCAAAGAGGTGCGGTTTAAAACATAGCCTATGAGGGAATGGGTTAACAGACGGCTGTTTCTAGGTACATAGCTGGATAAATGACATGGTGTTGTTGTTTTCAGTCCGACTGTATACAGATACTACACTCACGTGCTTTTAGTGATGGTTGCACATGCACCTGCCGTCCACGCAGTGCACGCGGTCCATGGTGCAGTGTCCATGGAGATGCATGCTGGCACAGTCAGCACGTGAAGAGCACACTGGATAAATAAAACCACAATTCATAAGTATGCATGCAAATTATATTTAATCGTCCCCAATTAGATAACGATCTGTATTCAAAAGTGTGTAAAGAGAGACAACTCTCTGTTCACGCACGAGGATTTTAGACATTCTTATTATTTGCCTCATTTTTTCCATTTATATATGATGTTGTCAAGCAGATAAACGATCTATTGATCTGTAGTCTAATCAGATGAGGAAAACATGCCTCACATCATTAATCATTAAATGACCAGTTTAAAATGTGAAATACACTCATACATTTAAATGATTGCTATTTCCTCCATTAATATCGGATAATATCCTGATTTCCTGAAGTTTATCAAATAAGTTCGTTTGCTGGATATTTTTAGAATTAAAAAAACAAAACTTTGAAATTGGTTGCCTCAACTACATGTAGACACCAGGAGAGATAACGAATGAGGAATAGACAATGGGTTTTCCAGAATTCAAAACATCACATAACGACCGAGAAACACAAGAAAAAGAAAATGAGACAATTACACAGAAACACATACAGTAAAATGCAAATGAAGAGTGGTTGAGATATGGCGACAGTGAAAAGAGAGAGAGAGAGAGAGAGAGAGAGAGAGAGAGAGAGAGAGAGAGAGAGAGAGAGACCGAGACCGAGACCGACAGACATGCAGACAAAGAAACAGAAAAAGAAAGGACATATACAGATCATAAAGACATTCTGTAAACAAAACAAAGAGAAGGAGGGAAAACAGTTAATGAAATAGAGAGCAGACGGAACTACCGATACGGGTAAACAGTGACAGACAGGACGAGGTAAAAGAGAGAGAATGTGAAATACAGACAGACAGACAGACAGACAGATGAATAGACAGAGACAGACTTACTATTGTGAGTTCCTTCACATGTGCATACCATTCCCTCGCATCTCTCACTGCCAGGGCAGTTCAGGTTCTGGCAGTCGGAGGCCATCGAGCATGACTCTGAACGAGCAAGGGCTGTAAGACAACACAACACGTTCGCGTTAATTTATTTGTTGTTTTTTTACAACAACTGACCGAGTGCCAAACAGCATGGATCGCGATGAGACGCCTTTGCAAACAGTGTAGACCCAGATCAGACGGCTCCTACAGAAGCCGTCAGTTCTATTCTGTTTGTTTATGACATGATGTAGATATGATTCTACAGTTTTTGCTAAAGCAAAAATGCCCTTGTAAACTTTACATTAAAAACATTCAGTTAATGGATATTCGTGATGTCATTATTTCTTACATGAATATTGAACAGGCAAAGGGTTAAATTTCATGAATTGGGCCACATGTTCATGGCCGGTTTAGAGAGGTTTTTCTGTAAAAAGAATTCCATGGATACACGACAAGTCTAAGGGCTTGTTGGTGGTAACTTCAACCAACTGAATCCATACAAAACTCTATTTTACTCGGCATCACAGTATAACATAAACTATTTGACACTATGGTGGCATGTTAAATGTTTCCCTCATATAGTAAAACCTCTCTATAACGTCCACTAATGTGTCTTAATTAGCTGGTATTTAAGGCAGGTGGATGCTTAAAGCAAGGTGAAAGTAAATCAGAACGCTCATATAGGAGCGTTCTGATTTACTTTCACCTTGCTTGAAGCAGTCACTTGCATTTAACACAAAATTATTGATGTAATTTAGTGGCCGTTGTAGAGAGGTTTTACTGTACAAACACTTTGTACGCATTTGCAATCAGAGTAGACACAGTAGGACTCGGCTGGTCAATGTCTGTCGTGTTTGATTATGAAAGATTTGATGTTACAGTTTCTGTCATGGCCAAACATATTGTGTATATATGCCATTATAGAATTCAGCTAATAAATATTCATGGTATTATTATTTATTGCATGAATATCCATGAGGCAAATGGTCAAAGATAAAAAACAGAATTCTGACTAGTGATCCCATTCCCTCATATTAATGCCATTTGACCTCTCTGTAAAAGTCACTAGGAGCAAATGCTCTATTTTTTCACAATGGTTTCAAAACTACACAATTCTAAAATCTTCATTTTCTCTAGTAAATGCTCCTTTTCGGTAGATTTATATTAAGAGGCTGGATCTAAAAATAGCCTATGAGGGAAGGGGTTATACAGATGACAACTAAGTATTAATCTTACCCAGAACGGCCAAAAGTCCGAGAACAACAAAAGTGGCACGCATTTTGACTGGTTTGATTGGCTAGTAGAGACAGATCTGGGGAACAAGTGTCTCTCAAACGATATTTATATCAATGTTCCTCTGGCTTGACCATCTGGCAAATAGGTTAAAAGTCCCAGACTTCTTGTGTCATGAGTGACCATTGGTCACGACCACAGCTGTTGACCAGGTGTTGAAAACCAGTGATAGTTGATTGCATCACTACGTTAAAAATTAAACTGTGTACACTTAGAAAGTTTCTTCTGCAAAACTGCAAAACAAAATGTTGATTGCTTGAATATCTCTGTGTGTGCACGTTGCTTATATTTCAAGCGATGACTTTTAATTCATATTACAAATTCGCTGTTGACTGGTCAGGTTCTTCTGTGTTTATTTATAGAATAATATAGGTCAGATGATACAGTTTCGGTTCTGTCTACAATTTAACTTCTTCACAAATGTCATTATAAAATTCCACCCGATTAATATCCATATGTTTAGTATGTATTACCTAAATAGTCTTCGGGTACTGGGTTAAGTATCCATCTGTGCTCTTTTATTAATGACTGATGTAGACAGATTCTAGTAAGTACAACAAATAACACCGTACAAGAGACCGGAATTCATTACACACCTTGCTGAATGCATTTTACCAATCTGGTACAGATAATTCATTTTCTGCAGATATCTCCTTTTTCATGACTATTTACAGTAAACCCACCGTAGTGACCACTTATACATGTACATGTATTAAGGAAGCTAACAGCAGGGGTGTGTAGCTGTTTAACCATTTAATCCGTGAATACGCATTTCTACGCCTTTGCAAACAGAGTAGAGCCAGATAGGTATCCTATAGGAACCGTCTGACCAGGGTCTGTTAGTAGAGCCAGATAGGTCTCCTATAGGAGCCGTCTGACCAGGGTCTGTTAATAGAGCCAGATAGGTCTCCTATAGGAGCCGTCTGACCAGGGTCTGTTAGTAGAGCCAGATAGGTCTCCTATAGGAGCCGTCTGACCAGGGTCTGTTAGTAGAGCCAGATAGGTCTCCTATAGGAGCCGTCTGACCAGGGTCTGTTAGTAGAGCCAGATAGGTCTCCTATAGGAACCGTCTGATCAGGGTATGTTCTGTAGGCTTATGGTATTATATAGATATATTCTACAGGCATTATAAAGATATATTCTACAGGTAATTTATAAATATGTTCTCCAGGTAGTATATAGATATATTCTACATGTATTTTATAGATATATTCTACAGATTTTATATACATGTAGATATATTCTACAGGTAGTATAAAGATATATTCTACAGGTAGTATATAGATATATTCTACAGGTTTTATATACATGTAGATATATTATACAGGCAGTATATAGATATATTCTACAGGTAGTATATAGATATATTCTACAGTTTCTGTCATGGCCAAAAATTCCGGTGCTAATATAACAACTAATCTCATTAATATTCATGATGTCCTTTTTTCTGCTATGAATATTATTCAGGTACCGAGTTAAGCATCCTCCTGCGATTTTTATTAATGCTTGTTGTAGACAGATTCTAGTAAGTACAACTATGACACTGTGCAAGAGACCGAAATTCATTCATCAATGTGTGTATTGAATTTCAATAATTCAATACACACCTTGCTGAATGAATTTACCAGTCATGAAGTAAAGGGTTACTGAATCCTATGGAACATATGCTTTATTTATCACAATGGTTTCAATCGTATGGAACAAATGCTCTATTTATCACAATGGTTTCAATCGTATGGAACAAATGCTTTATTTATCACAACGGTTCCAATCCTATGGAACAAATACTCTATTTATCACAATGGTTTCAATCCTATGGAACAAATGCTCTATTTATCACAATGGTTTAAATCCTATGGAACAAATGCTCTATTTATCACAATGGTTTCAATCCTATGGAGCAAATGCTCTATTTATCACAATGGTTTCAAAATGTGACTTTTACAGGGGCACAGAAAGACATTTTTATGGAGGAAAGGGTTAAGACATGATTTAGATCTGATTCTACATTTTCTGCCACGGTAAAAATATTCCCTTATTAATAATGTTGTTTAACCCATTACCTCATAGGTTATTTTAGATCCAACCACTTTAATAATAAAGTACCTAGTTATAGTCTACTTTCAGACCGACTGACCGCCCAGCCGACTGTACATTTACTCCCCTGGCCATTGTGCCACTCCGGCTAGTGACCCTCACAGGTACCCATTTTAACCTCTGGGTGGAGAGGCGGTGCGGGTGGGAGACACTGAAAAGCGTCTCTGAAATTTCCGGGAGGGACCGGGATTTGAAACCCGGACCTCCGGATTGGTAGTCAAGCGCGTTACCACTAGACCACCGCACACCATATAGAAGACCCAGATCAGACGGCTCCTATAGGATCTGGATCTGCTCTGTTTGGCAATGGTATATGATTGATCTGATTCTTCAGTTTTGTGATGTTATTATTCCTTACATGAATGGTTAAATGGGAAATGGTTAAATGGGAATCTAGTGAAGTAGTACTGGGAAATAAACTGATAATCATGCGCAATAGGGGTCACTATAGCGTGTGTCGCGTCTTAACTCTTTGCACGCTAGCGGTGAAACTGTGATTACCTATGCAAACAGTTTGGATCCAGATGAGACGCCGCATATTGCGGCGTCTCATCAGGATCCAAATTGTTTCTCACCTTGACCATATTTTTGCAAAGAAATGAGAGAAAATTTATTTTAAGAATTGAAGCAGACGACAATTGTTGCAGACGAAAAATTACTTAGCGTGCAAAGAGTTAATAGTCATTTGCAAACAATGTAGACCTAGATCAGAAGAAACTGTAAAGTATTTATTGTGTTTGGCTCTACAATGAACCATTCTCAAATGACAACAATAAACGAAATATTAGAACTTATTCAGACAACAGTTTATCGGTAGACGTTATTTCTGGTTCGAATCACGACCAACTTACTTATTCAACCATTACAGAAGAAATCGTCCCAGTTATGACATAATTAATGAAATCGTGTGTGGTGGACGATGTGGAAAGCAATCCCATGCCCACAGTGGTGGTCAGTATTTATATAAAAGGGCTGGAGTGGATCCTCGGTCAGTCTTATCATAACAAGATAGCAGTAACACATCAACATGAAGGTCGCCTTTGTACTCGCTCTTGTAATTGGTAAGTTTTATTTTAACCCTTCTCTTGCTGAATTTTAAAATACATTTCTCCTTCTTTACCCATGCCTTGTTGTATAATTACATATATCTTCACTGTGTACAAGTATTTCGCTGTGCAATCACTGCTTTGGAGAGCACTGGTTGCACAATCAACTTGTAAATAGTGCAGACCCTGATGAGACAGCTCCTGCAGGAGCTGTCTCATCTGGGTCTTCACTATTTACAGGTAGGTATATTGACGTGAATAGCAAGCGAAGGGTTAATAACTTATATTTAAATATATTTATACTAAAACTAATGGTTAAATGCAAATCTCTTTATCACTACGACAACTCTCATAGTCGCACTTATCCAGCATTCAAGCTTGAAACAGTTTATTCAGACTAATTTCGTACAGTAAAAAGTGTCATAATTTCTGATCTCATCAAGACAATCGCAATTTCTATTTCCGTTCATGTTATGATGGAAATTACGATAATTTCAGTCGTATGGTCTTCGGAAAGACGGATCCTATTTTTATTTTTTTTTATAGCAACGTCATTTCTACAGTAGTGTAAGTATAACGAATTCCCGTTTTATTCAGAACTTCATATTCTTTCGCCACCATGGCGTGTGGCATAAAGTTTAATATCTGCTGTGGTTCTCTTAATAATTAATATTTGCTATAGTAAATGTTAAGTACATCTCTATTAAGAAAATAAAATAAAATAAAATAAATTTACTTTTCTGCGTTGGCCCCCAAAACTGGATCGGCAGTAACGATACGTTTGACGGTGGGGGAATGGAAACACAAATTATATCAACACCACGGTCGCGAAAAGTAACTAACAGGGCTTGTTGCAATGGACAAATCGGTGATAACTATGTTTCAGAAGATATTGAAGAAAATTCCATTCTGAAACTTTAAGTAGACGACAATGTTTTTCAGACGAAAATTAGTTGGAGCCAAAAACTGTAAGCGCACACCATGCTTACAATGTACACAGTTTCATCGGGGGATGGAGCCAGTGATTAGGGACGTATTTCACAACATGCATACTAAAACCGTTATCATGGTTATTGCTTCACCAAACCCTGTATTATCACTAATCTTAACAATCGTCTCTTTGAATGGTGATTGATAAATTAAGGAGCTGGTCTGGTTGTTTTTAACTCGTTCAACACTGGACGCGCATGCATTGTCAATGGCAAACAGTGTAGACCCAGATCAGAGTTATCCTATATGAGTCTCTGGTCTGGGTCTGCATTGTTTGCCATTCAAAATCCTCGAGCATGTTTAAGCCTTTCATTCTGATTAGACTGTATAATTAAATAGTGATGGGCTGATCCACTCTGATAATTCAGGGTTGACAAGTTTAATTCACGCAACCTGTCTTTGATAACAAGGTACTGTAAAACCTGTCTTAAGCGACCGTATATTACTTGGACAAAAGAATCTTAAATATCAGGTGGTGGCTTAAGACAGGGCAAAAGTAATGCAGAAAGCTACTATAGGAGCTTTCTGCATTACTTTTCACCTGAATTAAGCTACCACCTGCCTAACAGAACCATAATTAGACCTCTCTTTGATGGTCGTTTAAGACAGATTCTTCTGTACTGTACTCCTGTAATTTTGGTTATTTCAAACCCTTTACCGTTTCAAACTTCAAACAAGAAATAATGACATCACGAATATTTATATACATGTATTCTTGTTTATAATGACATATGCATACAGAGTGTTTTGGTATTGTAGAAACTGTAAAGTCAGATCTATTATAATTCTACACGCAAACACTGCGGATCCTGGTCAGACGGTTCCTACTGGGCCGTCTGAGCTGGGTCTACTCTGTTTGCAAATGCGCGAAAAGGCATTTATATGAAGGAAAGAGTTTAAGATCCGAATGCAAGTACGGATGTTCTTATCTTTGACACTGGTTGTATCAACCGCAAATGCAGACACTATTTCACCATCAAATGCAGACACTATTTCACCATCAAATGCAGACACTATTTCACCATCAAATGCAGACACTATTTCACCATCAAATTCGAATCTGTGCAAGCACCATTTTCCAGTCACTTTGTTATGTTTCGATGTTATTTCGACTTCAGTGACAGCTGTTGCTGAGCATTGCCGAGACACTAAAGACTGTGACGCCAGCCACTGCGCGTCGGGAACCATGACCAACTGCGTGCACCACACTTGCACGTGCGACAGTAGCATGGCAGCCACAACCAGTCGTAAGTGATAGTTGACTAAATGTTAAAAAAAATTCGAGCCGACAGCATGTTTAGCTTTAAATAAAGAAATTGGACAAAAGTCCAATATATAACTTGAAGCTGACGAAAATATGCCAAGCAGACAACAATACAGGCACTGAAAGGGTGAAGGGGCTTCTTTATAAACTGAATCACGTGACAGTTTGAGCACTTGCATTTGTCATCTGCTTCGTTTCTCAAAGAACACAATACAAAAATTAGTTCCTTTCAAACACAGCGTCAGATTTAACCCATTACCCCATGAATATTTATACAAAAAATCTCTGACGTCATGAATACATGTATTCATTAACAGAATGTTATATAATGGCGTATGAACAAGGCACGATTTAGCCGTTAACCATTCCCTCATATTGACGACTCTGTAGAAGTCACTTTGTGAAACCATTGTGATAAATAGAGCATTTGCTCCTATAGGAGCAAATGCTCTTTTTATCACAATGGGTTCAACTACAAAATTCTAATTTTTTCCTTTTCTCTAATTAATGCTCCTTTTCGGTAGATTTGTTCAGAGATTGTATCTAAAAATAGCCTTTGAGGTAATGGGTCTAAAAATAGCCTATGACGTAATGGGTTAATGTAATAACATTATGAACATTAACAAGAAAAATTGATGAAAATGGACACAGACAGTTTTGGCCATGAGAGAACTTGTAGAATCATATCTATATTATATTATTAGCAAACAGAGCAGACCCTGATCAGACGGCTCCTACATGAGCCATCTGATCTGGGTCTACTCTATTTGCAAAGGCATAGAACGGCGTATTTATAGAGTGAAGGGTTAACACAGGTGGTAGCTTCACGCAGAGTCCTGTAGTTGATCAGTGCCTTTTGTTTCATTCGATAATCCTCGGCTAATTCCGGAAATTAACGACCAAGACAGTATAAGTTTGTCACGTGCAGATTTTCATATGACTTTTTATCATTTCAGAGCCGATGTGCTCCGTTCGGGCAGACTGTGATGGCATGCAAACGCATGGCGGTTGTCATCCCCATTGTATTGATGGCATGTGCAAATGTCTTCATATGTAATTTAGTTGCCATGGTTACTGGCTTTTGTTGTTTATATATTAAAAGTTGTTACAACAAATGACATCTGTTTCTCTTATATCTTCAATGTCCTCAGTTTTTAAGTTCGAGGTGATACATGTAAATGACACTTTAAACAGGACCAATCTCATGCAAGTTTCGCGACTGCTCATGCAAACGAACATATCTCAGACAATTCACCAGTACTACAGCGCACATATAACCTGTGCAATAATAGGTTCTGAGCGCCCATTAAACAAAGACTGGGAAATACTAAGTTGAACAGTCGTGAATAATGGGCCCGACTAGTTGGAGACTAAACAATCGTAAATAAGGGGCCCGTCTAGTCGTAGACTAAACAATCGTAACTAAGGGGCCCGTCTAATCGTAGACTAAACAATTAGGGAGTCATAAGTTACTACAAGTGCTAGTCCTTGCATATCTTAATTAGATCTATAGTACAATGTAGACAAAGTGTGTATACGTATGACAGAACTATCATGTGTGCTACCATACTACGATCACATGTGCTACCATACTACGATCAAATGTGCTACCATACTACGATCACATGTACGAGTTGCGGTCGTCGTATGTTAGAGCTTACGATACTTTCAGTCGTATGAGTTTTCGGTAAACGGATCCGATGTTAACATATGTACAGTAAAACTCTCTGAACCGGACTTTAAATTTAGTATAAATATCGGTCTTGGGGACAGGTGACAGCTGCCACCTGCCGAAAAGTATCTAAATTCTTCTTTACTAGAATTTCGGTTTAGATTGGTTTTACAGTATACCTACACAATCGCATTCACAACTCAATTAAATAAAACTGTTATAGACTTTATTATAAATTTACATATCCCAAACCCCCTATTCATATTTACTAATATAATTATGTATATACATGTAAACGTATAGCTAAAACAAACACAATATAATGCAAGAGTTCAGTAATAACAAACATGTATAATGCATGCTGGATGCTGAACATTTATTAGATAAACACAATGGACATTGTCGTCCACATACAGTTAAACCTGTCTATAGTGGCCACCCAAATCAGTATCATTTTGAGCTTTAAGACAGGTGGTAGCTTAATGCAGGATGAAATTTACACAGAAAGCTCCTTTAGGAGCTTATTGCATTACTTTTGTTCTGCATTAAGCAACCACCTGGTCTTATAGGTCCTAATGTTTATTCATTATATGGCCGCTATAGAAAGGTGCAGCTGTACATCTACCGATAGACTCTCTCCAACTCAACTACCTAGTAACTGGACACGGGGGGTATATGCAGGTGATTGCCGAGCCCTTTACTTCTAGAATACAGTCGGACTTCGATATCTCGAACTTCAAGGGACTATATAAATTAGTTCGAGATAACGGAAGTTCGAGTTATCCGATTTGTAATCTGGACAATTTCTCAAGTTCATAGTTTAATGCAGGTCTACAGTAATGCTGAAAGATCCTGCAGGAGCTTTCAGCATTACTGTAGAACTGCATTAAGCTGTGAAATGTGTTTCTAGATATGCGTAGTGATACATTATGTATTGTAAGATTTTGGAAGGACCGAACTTTTAGTTCGAGTTATCCCGAAGTTCGAGTTATCCGAGTTCGAGATATCGAAGTTCAACTGTATTAAGTAAGATCAAATGACTGCATGAATATTAATTAGCTGGATTTTTATAATGGCATTATGAACAATAGGTCACTTTTTATCATGGTAGAAACTGTAGATGCATTTCTATATTTTTTCATAAGCAAATAGAACAGATTGTGATCAGATAGTTCCTATATGAGCTGTCTGATCTACTCTGTTTGCCAATGTGTAAGAAGCCGGGTTGATTTGGTTTGTCCTTATACAGAGACTAAACTTCATACAGCCAAAATAAATAAAGTTTCACTATTATCTGGAAGGTAAGCTTGGTAGGCATGCCAGTATAACACTTTCCTTCATATAAATGCCTCTTCATACCCTTGAAAACAGTGTAGACCCACATAAGATTATTCCTGTAGGAGCCGTCTGATCAGGGTCTGCCCTGTTTGCTAATGAAATTATATTGATCTCATTCTACAGTTTCTGCCAAGGTGAAAATGCATGTGTTCATATATATATATATATATATTTATATAAAAATTCAGCTAATAAATATGCATGCTGTAATCATTTCTTACATAAATATTCATGGAATATAGTGTTTAAAGACTATGTTCTGGGAAGTAATAAGAAAGCTAATTAAAACTTAATACTATAGTTAAGCCTCTATACGGCGAGCACTGGATGAATCAACACTAACGTTACTGTCTGTAAAGTCAGGCAGTTGCTTAATGCACAAAGTTGTGTAAAATCTGTGTGAAATGGGAGTAAAATCTGTGTGAAATGGGAGAGTTCTGTATACCGTAGATCCTGTCTTAAGCGGCCATAAAAAGAGGTATAAGTTTGGTTTGTAAGGCACGTGGTAGCTTAATGCAGGTCAAAAGTAATACAGAAAGCTCCTATAGGAGCTTTCTGTATTACTTTTGCCTTGCATTAAGCAGCAGCCTGATTATTAAGACTCATGTACGTTCAATTAATTAATGGCTTCTTAGGACAGTTTCTACTGTAAGTTGTATTCTTCCTCAAGCTACCACCTATCTTAAAGACCCAGTACAACACTATATTAGAGAAGTCGTTGAAGAGAGGTTTTGCTGTACCATGTGCTAACTCATGTACCAACAGACACCTAACACTTTCCCTGATGAATATTCGTATATGAAATAATGACGTCATAAATATTAATAAGATTATTTTTTTATAATGGTTTATGAACACATGCCATTTAGGCTCAGGAAGAAGCTGTAAAATCAGATCTATATTGCATCATAAGCAAACAGAGCAAAACAAACTCTCTGATCTGGGTCTACTGTGTTTGCAGATGCGTCAAAATACGCTTACATAAAGGAAATGGCTAACACTGTAATTTCTGGCAAAGATGCTGGTGTTCACAGTAAAGTCTCACTATATCAACCACCAAAACGAAGTAAAATCCCAAGCAGATGGTAGCTTAACGCAGTACAAAAGTATAGTCGAGCTAAAACATAAGCTATATACATGTAAAACAATAGCATTAAAACTGGGAGTTACAAATGTGTAAATAACTAGAATTATGTCCAAAGGATACAGGTTCCCCTTCTTTCAACTATATATACATGTATAATTATGTCACATTTCAGATGCAAAAAAATACATGTATGAAGACTATTCAGATTTGCATTTAATGTGCATATGCATGAGATAATGTGATAAAGGTGTATTTTGATTTTTACAAGATTTCCTGTTCAGTTTCACTGTAGCAGCATTGGTTTCAGAGTTGCATGCGACACAAACTTAAAATCGCCAATTTAATTTAATAAAGTTCGTTAAGAATGATAACACCTTTGAGTGATATTCCCATAATAAACGCACAATAAATGCATAATAAACGCACGATAAATGCGGAATAAACGCAATATAAACGTATAATAAAACTCGGTATTTGTTGTTCAATCGTTATTATGAGGTTTGTAAATTTTAATTCATATAAAAATGTCCCTGTTATACAAACTAATACGTTTTCGTCGATAAGTATAATGTTTTGTTGCCCAACAAATTATTATCGGCCTACGCCAAACAGTTACGAAACTAAAACGCAACCCGAATAAATACGACTACACTGATGAATAACATTGGGTCTACTAATACACTGACGAATGACGAATATCAAACACATAACACTGTTGTCTTCTTTTGCGTTTATTACTAATTTTCCTGCGATATGCTTCTTTTCAGCATATAAACAAAAGATGTACAGTAAAACCTCTCTATAACGACCTCTAAATTACATCAAGTATTTTGTGTTAAAGGCAGGTGGATGCTTAAAGCAAGGTGAAAGTAAAACAGAACGCTCCTATAGGAGCGTTCTGTTTTACTTTCACCTTGCTTTAAGCCACCACCTGCTTAAAATACCAACTAATTAACACAATTTAGCGGTCGTTGTAGAGAGGTTTTACTGTATGTAATTTTAGGCATTTTCAAAATGCGTTGCTAGTAGAGACGCTGAATAATAGTATACCTAGTTATTTTCATCCAATTACGATGGACGTGCCAGAGTTACGGGCCTTTATTTGTAAAATCAATTCCAATTTTATGTATGTGTCGAATATAAAACTGAAACTATTTGTGCTAGAATTATGATGCTCCCGAAGGAGTTATCTGATTAAATTATGCAATGTTTACTGATGGCATAAAAAGATCTAATTATATAGTTCTGTACTTGTTATAAATCATATGTGTATATACAGAATGAAGGCACAGCTCAACAAGTCAACTCATTTCGGACAATGCATTGTACATTAACTCTAAAAAGAACACTCACTCTTATAAGCACCAATACATCTTTAAACACATGTTTGCCCCACTGTAAAAGTCAGTTTTGAAACCATTGTGATAAATAGAGCATTTGCTTCTATGGAGCAAATCACAGGGGCCATTTCGTGGGTCTACATGGTCTAAAAAGTAAAAACAAAATTGATTGGGTCGATTTAGCGTTATATTATATACATTATATAACACTAAATCGACCCAATCATTTTTTTTACTTTTTAGACCATGTAGACCCACGAAATGGCCCCCCCTGTGGAGCAAATGCTCCATTTATCACATTGGTTTCAAAATTATATAATTCTTAATTTTTCCTTTTTTCATATAAATGTTCCTTTTTAATCATAGGGGTCTGGACCGCTTCATTGGGGTCTATATGTACTATATTATATAGGCCTAGTACATGTAGACCCCCATGAAGCGGCCCAGGCCCCTGTGTTTTTAATAGATTAACCCTTTACTCCGTGAACATTAATTAAATAAATAATATCAGTGTGAATATTGATTCACTGATGTTTTATAATGGTACCTGGTTACTACCAGGACCAAACTAACTTTTCATCATGCCAAAAACTGGTTATTCAGATCTGTATTATATCAAAAGCAAACAGAGCAGACCCTGATCTGGGTCTACTCTGTTTGCAAAGGCCTAGCAAGACATAGCAAGGTGTATTTATGGAGTAATGGGTTAAGTCAAAGAGGACGGGTCTAAAATTAGTCTTAGGAGGGAATGGGTTACGACAGGTGGCAGCTGAATGCAGTGTGAGGCATACAGTAGCCTAACATCAGAAGGAGCTTGCTGCATAGGCCTAACTTTCATTCTTCACTTAGCAGCCACCTGACTAAAAATATCTCAAATCCTCTTTACTAAAAGAGTATTTCTGTCTACAGACATCTCTCGTACATCTATATACATGTACATTCGAGTGGGCAATGAGTACAAAATAAAAATAAACAAACACGCATTGCTTCGTGCACAGAAGAAGATCCAGGTAAAAACATCGACCTATCGCAAGCTAGCTGGAAGGCCCATGTCGGTGAGGACTGCATAGTTTTAACATTTCTGACAAAACACAGATTGTCCACTTCATATCCAGTCATATCGAAGATATGCACAAACCTTCATCACAAGTAACAGTTCACTGCTCTGCCAAGGATACACGTGACATCTCTAATGGAGCCATATAAGCACCAATCGTAACTACTCGGCTATTTCCGGATAAGTCCGTGCACTACATCCGATATGTACCGAGTGTGAAGCATCCACTGCTTAATTGAGACTCTTGATGAATTAATAAGCGTATACAAATATCGGTGCGTTTAAAATCTGCCTCTCTGTGGATTTCACAAGCATACACCGAGCTACAGATAAACGTGCGTACCCAAAATACTAAAGCCGTCATCTCTCCACCAAACCTCATACTGTGACCAGTCTTTAGAATCGTCTCTTCGAGACGATTCTAAAGACTGGTCACAGTATAGGGTTTGGTGGAGAAATAAAGGAGCTATTGTTGAAAATGTTTAAATTTACGCATCTTATCTGGACCGCTGATACAGATAATGGTGCGTTTAAAATATGCAGACATCCCTCTGTAAGGTAGTCTATTAATGAATTCATAAACATACAAATATTGATATATTTAAACTCTGATGCTTGTTTATATTTATGTAAGAATTTGACATAATCAATTTGTTTAATTTTATAATGGCACAAAAAGGTAGAGAATTGTCTGCCGTGAAGAACCGTGTAGTCAGCTACAGTAAAACCCCGCTAATGCGACCACCTAAAAGAGGTATAATTCTGGGTGGTAGAGGCAGGTGGTAGCTTAATGCAGAACAAATGTAATGCAGAAAGCTCCTAAAGGTCCTGCATTAAGCAACCACCTGCTTATAAAGACAGCCATGTTTATTCATTAAGTGGTCGCATTAGAGGGGTTCTACTGTATTTATAGCACTATTTTACCCAAGGGAACGAACAACCCTGATCAAATATCTCCAACATGGACTGTCTGTGTTGAGTCTGCTTTGTTTACAAAATTGCCATTATGTGTATATGTAACTTAAAAGGTAACTATGGGAAGAAATAATTGCAGCTTTGGATGTTTTGAGATGCATTTGTAGAGTGATGTTATATACATTGTATATACCGCATAGCACATCCATGCTCACAGCAAGGTCAGTCGAAGCTGCAATCACAATCACAGTCGCAGTCTCCACTATCACCACCACTATCGTCATTACAACAGCACGAGCAACAGAGACATGCAAGGCACAGAGTGTCCGCCTCCATGTCTGAAGTAGTGTAATCCTGGTCCCTCTTGTTCTCTCGCTTTTGTCGGTTTACGTCATCAATGACGATGTTCTCGGCTGAGACAGGCTGGGTGTCCACAACATTATCAGATGACGGTTGGGTTGTTACGACACTCATCGTGAAAATATAGATCTGTCTGAAATGCAGAAAAACAGAAAGTAAGATAGTGTATATGCCGTATCCTCCCTAATAAACGCCCCACTCTAATAAACACCCCACACTAATCAATGTTCCACTCTTAAAAAAAACCTCTAATAAACGCCCACTCTAATAAACGCCTCAGTCTAATAAACGCCCGCTCTAATAAATGCTCACTCTAATAAACGCATCATTCTAATAAACACCCACTCTAATAAACACCCCACTCTAATAAACGTCTCACTCTAATAAATGCCTCACCCTAGATAAATAAATATATGTTTTTTAAACACATATGGTAGCTTAATTCAGTCTGAAAATAATGCAGAAAGCTCCTTTAGGAGCCATCTGCATCGCTTTATTTTTTGCATTAAGCAACAATATGCGTGCAAAATGCAAGAAACTCCTTGTAAAGAAATGTAACACCGCTGGGTGCTATTATAGAGATAATACATTAAGTATGGTGAGTCTATTACTGACAGTGAAACTACTGTTGCATAGATAGACAGATAAACAGGTCATTTATTCAATATTCAGTACAAAGGCCGTGGACCTCAACAGTACATGCTAGCAATACATGCACATAAAAGCAGTTTGGAATTAAATGGAATTAAACTACCCATTTTATATCAAACAAAAGCATTAAATAATAAATTTTGTAATATCTTAATCCAGTAGCAAAATACATCTACATATTGTAGTTTTCTTAATTAATCAAAATAGTAAATGCATGCTACGTCACCGATGTCCTTTCTTCATGCAAATGTTAACATAGCATAATGTTCATCTATGAGAGCTTCAAACAAATAAATGATATAGTCCGACATAATATTTGTACTAAATGTGTCAGGCAATAGTCTTGTATGTGCATTTAGAATACCTAACGCTGAAAAATAGGGCATACTTCTGTCAAATAAAGTTGCAATCATAAATCGTTTCTTGATGAACGTTTTCACATCAATGTTTATCTGAGAAAGTTTCAAACAAAGCCCTACCAATGTGTAGGGGGGTAAGACACACAACAGTATGTACCACCATACAACGTCAATAGTGTAGGTGCGTAACAATGTAAAATGGCCAATTAAAACGGTCAGAATAAAACGTCCTTCTTTACGCCAAAGTTGTAAAAAAAAGTAATAAATTGTTCAAAACATGAAGATTTAGCTCTGTTTTACATTTCGTTTCACTAAAGGAAAAAATCTTTAAACAATATGTACCGGTGATGCCTTATTTAGCATGTAGAACCCGCATGTACACTTAATTTGCAGGTTTTAATTTGCTTCTGACGAGTTTATCCATGATACTATCACATCCGTGTACATTTTACGGCTTCTTCCCAATCAACTGACGCATGTTGCGTTCTCTTATCTACAGCGTTGCGGACTCTGCTAGTATGTCTTACGGCATTACATTTTGACATTTATTCTAACATAAGCTACGTTTTTGGTATACAGTAAACCCCCTCTAAGCTACACGTTAAATGTAGTATAAATATTGGTCTTGGAGACAGGTGACAGCTTAATGCAGGGTGAAAGTCTTGCAGAAAGCTCCTCTAGAAAGCTGACCCTACATTAAGCAACCGTCTGCCTAAACGTATCTAAATTCTTTTCTACTAAAATTCCGGTTTAGAGGGGATTTACTGTACATCTACAGATAATACTCGACAGATAGATTCTTAAATTCTGTCACGCTACCGATGGTATTACTCAGGGCTAGTGGGGTCTACCGTGCTAATCCCCCCGACTAGTCTAGGGTGTGCACGGTAGACCCCACTGGCTCCCTGAGTATATATCTTTGGATCTATGCAAGACGTCGATTACATGATAATTACAATTACTAACTGGTGTTTTACTGTCGGTGTTTTTCTAAAACAAATTGCAGGGGACATAACTATGAAAAACAATCGAACCAGAGCATCCTGGCGACATGTACAACTACATTTGACTTCATGGTGTGTAATTTTATTAAAATCTGCCCAGCCGTTTTTTGAGAAGAAGCGCAGACAAACTTTGCGATATCTACAACAGAAACTAGTGTAGTTTAAGTCTTCTATCAGGCCTAAAACATCGAGTCTATACTCTCATAAAACACTTATTGTTTTCGATTAGGAACCGTGACTGTAAGTTTGGATGTAGATCATGAACCGTAACACCCTCTGGCACACGCCGTAACAATGCAGTTTTGAAAAATGCATCCGATTTGCCTTATAATCAGTCAAAAGAGAGAAAAATTGTTATGGAATTGGTCTATTGTTAGTTTTGGATTATGCTTGTATACATAACATTGGTGTTTGAAACTGATATTCAAAAGACTATGCCATTTATTTTGCAATAGTCCTAACGATTCACATTATCCTCTATAAAAACGGCGAAATCAGAAGAAAATCAAACGAAAAACACCACAGATGAATCAAATGCCAGTAATAAGATTAACACGTGTTTTATTATTTAAAACTTGAAACAAGTCTGATAATTTTATTTGTAATGTTTAGAAATATGGGCAGGCACCTTAACATATTGGGCATGCGCCTTACCATTCTCTTCTCGCAGGCGCACCCTCATTGTAACACAGTCGATAGGGAGTGCACCATATATAATACAAGACGAATACTGATGCAAGGCATTGGATCGCCGCGAAATTTGTGTACAAGGAAGGTTTTTAATAAGGAACTGTTTTGTTAAGACAATTGAAATACAACATTTCATTAAAACCTTAACGAGATATGTAGCCTCTAGAGTGTAATGACGTAGTGATCTAGTTTCGAACCCGACATGATCCATATTTGAACTTGACCAAGATTGCATGTGGACAAACATTCTGATAAAATTTCAGTAAGATCTGATAACATTTGTAGCCACTTGAGTGTGAACAAGATTTTTCTATGATTTGACCTAGTGGCCTAGTTTATGACTGCAGGCGATTCATATTCGAACTTGACCTAGATTTCATCAGGGTCAATACACAAACCAATTTACTTAAAGATCAAGTGCAAAATGTGGCCTCCAGAGTGTTTAGGATTTTGTAAGATTTGACCTAGTGACCTAGTTTTTGACCCGACATGACCAATATTCGAACTTGGCGTAGATTTCATGGAGACACATTCTGATAAAATTTCAGTAAGATCCAATAAGATTTGTAGCTTCTAGAGCATTAACAAGATTTTTCTAAGATTTGACCTAGTGACCTTGTTTTTGAGCCTAGGTGACCCATATTCGAGATTGACCTAAATTCCATGCAGGGCAAAACACAAACCAATTTACTTAGAAATCAAGTGCAAAATGTGGTATCTCAACGGACAACAGACGAGGGACATCCAACGATCCTAAAAGCTCAGCATGAGCACGTCGTGCTCTGGTGAGCTAAAAAAATGAGGATGAATGAATATCCTACTCCCCTTCTCTAAAAAGGTGATAATAAAGAGACAAGGCTATAAATTAAAAATATAGTAATTTATTATGAAACAAATAACTATGTAAACAAGAAAATATACTATGGCATGCTGAATAGACTTTGTAAAACTTGTCGCTACCCCTCCTACATGGGTAAATACTTTTGAACATTCCATTAGTGATCGCCGCTCATGCGGTGATCAATAAATAACGCGAAACTTTTCTCGAACCTTTTTCATTAATTTATCTAATAATAGAGTCTTGCATAATCATCTATATAGGCCATTGCTGCAGTCATCCGAACGCAATATTCTATTTATAGACAAGTGGTAACATAGAAATTTTCTAGTTGATAAGAATTATCTGTTTTCATGGTAACTAACTACTTAATTAAAACAAAATTCATTGAAAAGTGGCAGTTTAAAGCAGACAGTTGTGCACACGGTATCATGACAAAAGCTGTGTTAATATAGTTATCTTATTATCGTGAAAAGTTTCCAAGTTCCACTTTTCAGATAATTATCTGAAAAATAACACGAAAGTTTTCTTGAAAACTAATGTAGCCGGGAAGATATATTGTGGTGAAACAGTTGATAGGCTTTAAATAGACCGTGTGACTTGACCGTTCAAGCCCCAGTCGAGTCACAACTTTTTCAACATGTAACGTTTGGCGCCCAAAGTAAATAACCCACAGGATGATTTATATGAAAAAGATTTGTAATAATACGAAACTCATGGAATGTTCTTTGAGTAAGAATTCGGGACGAATTCTCACTGGTATACATCGTACACCGGATATTGGTCCAAAGTGATTCTGTATATACATGACATTGGAGTAAATAATGCCAGACCAGGTAAGAAAAACGTCTATTACACATTTATCGCAACACATAAATATTAAACGTTCAGTCGTACCGAATCAGAACAAATGTTTGCCTGTCACAGACAAGCCTCTTCTGTTACAAACGTCGAATGATCCGTTAATTATGATCGTTTAGTCTGCCCGATCACCGCCAACGTGTGCCGAGTTAGCACAAATTGGCTGAATATATGCATTATATACAGTTAAACTGTAATTGTTTTTTACTTGATCGATTGTAAATAACTACATTTATTGGGACTGACTCCCAGTGTTGGCTAAAATGATGTACAATTTGCAAATTTGATCAGTTTATTGCAGCATCACTGTACCGCGTCTTGAAAAACACATGTACTGTTTCTTGCAGAGGTTGTCTGATTGACTGTACTGTTTCTTGCTTATACTAAATGTCTTTTTCTTTGTATATTTTCAGGTCTACCATGGATTACAAATGTGCTTACTGCGCGGATTCATTCCAAACATTCAGAGGGGTAATTGAACACACCACAGAAATCCGCCCCAGTAAAGAAATAAAGATTCGTATTGTTGATAAGAACAAAATAAAAACAACAAATTTTAAAATTATCCCTGATTTATGTCGTGAACACTGACGGGTTATAACAGTAAATGACTTGGAAAGAAACATACATATTTCAAGAGAAGGCACGATACCGAAAGACAGTCCACTGAAAAAAATATTGAAAGTAGACGATAGTGTTAAAATAGATGACGAATTAAGATGTGATTTAGGATGCGAACCACTTCCAGACGAAGGAACAAAAAAATGACGGTCACAATACATTGCTTGGACAACTTGAGCTCCTTCTTCCTGCCGTTGTTGACGCCCTGCGAAGTGCCGGTAGACTTCAAGAGTATTTTGCCTTTAACCGGCTTCTTGCTGAGGGCAGATTTCCCTTAGACAACATTGCATTTTTACTATTTCTGGATGTGGTGCGATGGTATGATTTGGACGAAACCACCACAGCAATGAGATACAACCCTGATGTTAAGTTATTTTGGATAACAGGTTTGAAATTGTTCAAGGGATGTTTTCAAGGATCTGTACGCGGCATAGGATGAAAATCCACGAACATTTTTCATTGAGTTAGATGTAAATCTACATTAAGTGATCATTTTCCAAGATCTTAATTTCTCCAACACTCTATAGAGCGACCACTTATTTGCTTCGTCTTTTTATGTGGTCACATCATAGAGTCTTCTATGGTATGAAACATTCTAATTTAACAACCTAGAGTTCGTATGGGGACACACTATCCTAATAATCCTACTATGGGGTTAAAAGTATAAAATAACTATTTTGATTGAGTTTGTAACAATATGAAGAAATAATGTTGAACATCCATTTTAACTACAACAACAACCGACGAAACGGTCTCTTTATAGTCTTTTTAGACCAGCTTTCTTCGGATTTGCGGATTGTATTTTCAAGATGCAGTACAGTATAAATACAAGATGCTGTACAGTAAACAATCACCTGCTTTCAAGACGCGGTACAGTGAATGTTGAATGAAATGGTCAATTTGCAAAATGTGCAACTGTTTCGCTAACACTTGGAGAAAATCTTAATACATAGAGTTACTTACTATCTGTAGAGGAGAAAAAAACACTTTTAACTGTACATAATGCACATATTCGGCTAATTTGTGCAATCTCCGTACGCCTTGGCAGTGATCGAGCAGACTGAACGATCATAATTCACGGACCAAACGACGTTTGCAACAGAAGAGGCTTCTCTGTGACAGGCAGAATTTTGTTCTGATTCGGTACGACTATATAAAGGTTTAATATTTATGTGTTGCGATAAATGTGTAATAGACGTATTTCTTACCTGGCCTGGCATTATTTACTCCAATGTCATGTATATACCGAATCAATTTGGACCAATATGCGGTGTACGATGTATACCAGTGATTCTTGTGTCTAGGGTGTGTGTGTGTAGCCACGTAGAGATTGTGGTGAAACAGTTGATGGGCTTAGACTTAGTTCACATGTGTGTACTCTAAATGGTGATATCGAGCTACTTTCGGTTTTAACGAAGCCTGCAACCATCACAAAATTAGCATGCTGTCTTACAGCACGTTGATGAGACTAGGCTTAGACTGTGTGGCTTGATCGCAATACAAGTCGGTGGAGGGTTGGTATGGTAAGCCAAAGGCCCTGGGTTCAAGCCCCATTTCGAGTCATAACTTTTTCACCATGTTACACTACCTAGGTATAGTTAAGTATTTATGTAAGATATTTACGGGAACCCTTCTGTTCATGATAATTAAGTGGTTAAGAGGAGTCAGAAATATGCCACCATAGGTTTGGCCAGAGACATAGGCTATACATTATTATTATATAGGCCTATATATACAGTAAAACTCCTCTATAACGGCCACTAAATTGTGTTAATTAGTTGGTATTTAGGGTAGGAGCGTCCTGTTTTACTTTCACCTTGCTTTAAGCAGCCACCTACATTTAACACAAAATAATTGATGTAATTTAGTGGCCGTTGTAGAGAGGTTTTAGGCTACTGTATATCGGTTTGGCCTAGTTCTAATATTGGCTCAACTAATTATTAATCGTTTCTCGTAAACATGCCAGAATATTATATGGCAGATTTAGTAGGATACCCTACACGTAATTATAACCATTTACTCCATGAATATCAAATTCATGAAGGAAATAATGATATCATGAATATTAATATATATCACGAAGTAAATAAATCTGTATTTACTTCGTGTATATATAGATCTGCTTTAAATAGTTGCTTTTTTTATAATGATATACATGAGAACAGAAATGTTTGGCCATTGCAGAAACTGTATAATCATATACATGTATATATATTATTTCACTTATAAGCAAACGGAGCAGACCCTGATCAAAGGCGTTCGGTTCATGAAATATGTCTAAAATAAGTTAAAATGTCCCTAAATTGACGTTTTGTAACATTTGGGGCCGAAAAAATAAAGCTTGGGGCGTTTTAAGACAAAGCTGAAATTTCGCATATAGAATATACGAAATTTCAGCTTTGTGTAACGTTCGTAGAACGTTGGTTATGCAAATGAGGCTTACCAGATCATTGTATCTAGGGAAGTGGAGGTGTATATATAGCGCAACAAACATCTCTTGATGTGAGCTTAAGCTTTGCATCGACAGGGTTTGTTGTTGCTGGGTCTCTCGGTTTGCACGTTACATTTGTCTCAAAACGCCCCAAGCATTATTTTTTCGGCCCCAAATGTTACAAAACGTCAATTTAGGGACATTTTAACTTATTTTAGACATATTTCATGAGCCGAACGCCTGCGACCCTGATCAGACGGCTCTTATAGGAGCAGTCTGATCTGGGTCTACTCTGTTTGCAAAGGCATAGAAGGGCGTATTTATGGAGTAGGCTTAAATGGTTAATATACATGTTGAGTAGGATTAGCTGATGAAAAGATGCGGGTTGCTTGCGCGTGAGTACGTGACTGTAAAGACGTAAACTTTTTAAACACTTCGCAACACTTGCTACATCGAATAATTTACCACCTACACAAGCTATTTTGAAGATCGAGCATGTGCCACGAAAAATTACAATACGATCTTCTTCTATTAAGCTAAATTTCAACTTAAGTACTTACCTGTCGAAACATCCGTCTAAAATCCTACCTTCATTGTGTTATGAAAGTGGGAATACCCACATATGAAAGAAAATACCCACAGGTGTAAACAAGTGTACATTATCTTCGCTGCGTTTCGGACCATAGAGCGCATCGGGATGAGATTAGAACATTCCGATTGTTGTGTTTTATCATCAGAACATGTATACAAACTGTCAACACAGTGTAATTTTAGTGTGACGATATTCATATCCTAGGTGTACAATATGTGTAGTCTCTATCTTACACATGCTGTGGCGATCTGGACGAAGGCTAACAGTGACTCTTAGGATTAACATGCAAAGGTATGTTTGATATAGATCTAAAATATACAATTAATAGTGGTGTCCAATGGTACTAGTGGTACAGTTCTGTTTCATAACTGCAGTGCTGAGATAGCAAAAAGGTTTGGTGTTTCATAATGCAACATATAGATCTAGCAGGGGATATTATATATCTATAAGTATGTAAGTATCCTATCATTTCCTATCATACCACTAACTGACGCACATACAGAAAACCCTGTCAACAGTGACCAATAATTTGTCAAATTCTGGCTTTTTTTTAAACACCACAGGTACCAGGCGCGTAACACTTTGACAGAAAAAACGTTTTGTAAAAAAAAATTCTTATAGTGTAACACATAGTATTATACTTATTACTACATGGAAAAACAAATCAAATCTCATTTTTTTCTGCTACAGGTCAAAGTATGATGTCTACTCTAAATGTATTTGAAGATGTTATTTTAAAATCAGTAGTATTTATGAAATTGTCACGCGCCTGGCCCCTATGTTTAACCCTTTCCTCCATAGGCTATTTTTAAATCCAACCTCACTGAAGGAATCTACCCAAAAGTAGCATTTACTAGAGAAAAGTAAAATTTTAGAATTTTGTAGTTTGAAACCATTGTGATAAATAGAACATTTCCTATTTATCACAATGTTTTCAATAGGTGATTTTTACAGAGGCGTAGAAAGGCGTATTTATGGAGGAAAGGGTTAAGGTAGGTGGTACTGGCCTAGCTTAATGTTGGACGAAATGTATGCAGGTCGAAAGCTCCTTGAGGAGCTTTAGATACAATTCCTTTCATCCAGCATTAACTATGTCCATCATATAAATGCTTTTTAACGCCTTTGCAAACAGAGTAGATCCAGATCAGACGACGCCTGTAGGAGCCAGATGTCTGATCAGGGTCTGCTTTGTTTGCTCCTGAAATCCTAGCAGATCCAACTCTACCAAAACACCCAGTGTACATGTATATAAAACTATATATGTAAGACTCAAATCGAGGGTTGATTCGAAAATCATGGGCCGATCCAAAATCGTGGCCTGCTTTCTGAAATCTTGAAAGGCGCTTTTAACCCCACATAGGATTTTAAGCCTTCAATCATGCAACTTCTGTTTACCAGTTATAAAATCCATCTCTATCCAGAACCAATTGGGGTTAGGATCTTTTGACATCGGTAATTGTCTCCGGTTCTGAATAAGATTTAGTTTCACTCTGACGTCTACAAGCAAGTCACTGGCACTTGATCGAAAAAGACTATACATGTAGTTCTATATTATAATAGTCATATCATATACATATTAATGTACTAGTTGCTATAAATAAACTATATAGTATTAACTATTTTTCGATCTAGTGCCAGTGGAGCGAGTCTTGTTTCGTTTTTTATTCTATTCTATTCTATTCAACGGTTGAAAAAATATGACGTCATTTACGCACAACGTCGTACGTTTTGACATCGTATCATTTCACGCCACCATTATTTGGACATTTTATTTTCTTTAACTCCGCCAGTCTATATAGATCTATATTTTTAAAATTTTTGATCTATTTGCAGTTTTTAATGTCAGAGCATGGAACGCCTTTACTTTGCCTTGAGCATTTAGATCTATATCAAATTTGTGATCTATATATTTGAGACTCTAATATATAGAATATACGAAATTTCAGCTTAATTTGTCTCTAAACGCCCCAAACTTTAATTTTTCAGCTCCAAATGTTACAAAATGTCCATGTAGCCCTGGACATTATAATTTATTTTAGACATATTTCATGAGCCGGATGCCTGTGGGTTCTACTGACTACTGTACGTTTGTCAGTACTAAACAGTAAACCCAGAGCTAAAATCCCATCTTCAAAACAAAGGTGCCTGACACATGCTTGGACTAACCCCCACCCTTGTTATGATATAAATACAGAACTAACCTAAAACTATCTATTTGTATTCAAACCCACTCCGAAAAACAAGAAAAACATGATCCAGAAAAAAATTCCCATCCGTCTATATAGACACAATTAAATAGATAGTTTCGGTTAGGTTTGCAATTGCATATACTTCTATCATAAGGTGGGGAAGGGGGGTGTTCATGGTCCCGTTGGGTGAGTCCCAGCATACGTCGGGCAGTCCTTAATGCTACAAATATCTAGCTACTCGTGCAAGTGCACATCATCGTACATGCGTCACGTTAAAATCATTTTGAATTACTCACTGTGCTGCAATTCTTAATGCAGAGATAGTACTAGACCTAGATTCACTAGGAGTCCTTTGATCAGGGTCTGCTCTGTTTGCTTTTGACATGATAATATAGATCTGGGTCCATGCTTATAAAGCTTTTAGTTGAGTCTGAGTTTCGTTCTCAAGCTTTTGATTGGTCAGATTTGAGTTCTCAAGCTTTTGATTGGTCAGATTTGAGCCAAAGGCTCAAATCTGACCAATCAAAAACTTGAGAACGAAATCAGACTCAACTAAACGTTTTATAAGCATGGACCCAGACTGTTTCCAATGTTTCCTTGAATTAAAAGTTCACATTAATATAAAGCTTCAGCTTATAAATATTCACGATGTCATTAATTCTTGCATGAAATCTTCATAATATATTGAATATAGGGAAATTAAGTGTTATTGTACCAAAAAGCATGATTTATATTATGCAGTGTTTTTCACATGGACGTATGTTCATACTTAGCAGGATAAAGATTAACCCTTATCCACTTATCATTTATTCAAGATGTTATCATCTCATTAATATTCATAGACAGAATCATTAAAATGAAACATGGATTAGGAATAGGGATTTTATTACCATTGTGGAAACTAAAATCAGATCTATAAAATTCTTTTTATAAGCACTTACAGAGCTGTCTGAGTGCCAGACCTTGATCAAACAGCTCCTTCAGGAGTTGTCTGATCTGGGTCTACTCTAACAGTTTGCAAAGGGTGTGAGAAGGAATTTACATAAAGAAAATGGTTACCACTTAGTTTTTTATTTACTCTCTGTTTATGGTGCTAGCTAGTGTACATGGCAATTAAATGAGCTGTGCAATCATGCCAATGTAACTTCGGGAAGTTGGATTATAAAATGGTTTGGTGTAGATCAAACGGGATTGATGGATTTATTTATAGTTTGTTTCATCACCTCTGAACTCTTTGCACTTCAATCAAGTTTTATTGGCAAGCAGTATACAACATGCCCATTGGCCATGCATTTTTACAAATAAAAATATGATAGATGCTGAATAATAAATGAACCCTTTCCTTCATTATAAAACCTTTTCACACATTTGCAAACAGAGTAGACCCAGATAAGACAGCTCCTATAGGAATTAACTGTCTGATCAGGGTCTGCTCTGTTTGCTTATAAGATTAAACATTTACTTCCAATACCAACAAGTTACAACTCCTGTGTATATGTATACATGTCATTTATGTGTACATAATTATGCTAATGATCATCATCATCATCGGTTGCTTTTTATTAACATGCAGGGTCAGGGGCACTGTCCACTCTGGTGGACCCCCCCCCCCCCCTCCAGACAGCTGGCTAGCTGCACACATGGCAGACTTCACCCCAGTTCTCTTTTTTTGTCGATCCTGAGGATCAGCAGGATCAGCAGCATTGTTTGCGATCTCTCTCTGTCAGCTCTTTCCAAGACATTTTTGGCCGGCCTACACTTCGCTTACCAGAAACTTGAAGGTTAAGTGTGCATTTGATTGCATTGCTGGATCTGTCTACATGGCCATACCAGCTGATCGAGTCTTCTCTCCCTTAGAATAGGGTTGAGGTCTACAAGACCAAGAAACCCCAGCAACTCGTTTGTCCGCACAGTGGAAGTATCTTCTGGCTTGATGTTGCATATCTGTCTTATCATGGCCCTGTCATTGCTCTGAAGGCGAATGAGCTTTGGCTTGGTCAGTGCCCAGGTCTCACTGGCATGGAGCATAGCGCTCCGCACACATTTGCTATACACTCGAACACGGGTCCTGTACGACACTGGTGGTGCGATGTGAGAACTGGTAGCAGCTCCTTGAACATCTTCCAAGCAGTCTTCACACGTGTTGTGGTTGCAAGGTCACATCCGCCACCTGCTGAAAGCATGTCTCAAAGGTAGCAAAAGGAGCTTACTACCTCCAACTTGGCCTGACCAACCTGGTCATCACTATGCGGTCTGCTGTCAGGTGGGCGAGCTGTTTATCTAGGCCGGTACCGCATATCATGATCTTGGTTTTGGTTGCATTCACTCTCAGCCCATTCCTTTCCATAGCTTCTTTCTAGATCAGGAGCCTCTTGACGCACTCATCCAGCGAGTCAGCGATGATAACCAGGTCGTCTGCATATAGAGATCTTCCCAGGGGACACTGGCGCGAAACTCACGTGACAGAGATTCAAGCACAATAATGAAGAGCAGGGGGCTGAGTATACTGATCCCTGATGGACTAGCTCCAACCTACACAGCAAACTCATCACTGTGGCTGTTACCAAAACAGACACGGCTATGAGCATTGGCATACATCCCAATTATAAAAAATAATTAAGTAAATATTCATGATGTCATTTATTTCGGACATGAAATTGATGATGAATATTAAACAGGGAAAGGGATAAGGAAGGGTTAGCCCTTTCCCTCATATAAACACCTTTTCATGCATTTGCAAACAGAGAACACCCAGATCAGACGGCTGACCTGAGTACAGGGGCTGCTCTGTTTGCTTATTGTATAATATAGATTTGAATCTATATTATTTCTACCTGAGAGACAAAATGTCCTCTGTTCATATGTATACATATACATTTCCCATTATAAAAAATAATTTAATTATTTATTCACGACATAATTATTTCTTACATGAATCAACAACAAATAAGGAAAGGGTTAATCATTGATTATCATCATTATAATTACAGTAAAATCTTGATTATTCGAATTTTCTGTATAGAAGAATTCAGATCCTTTTAGGCAGGTGGCTGCATGCTTAATGCATGGTGAAAGTCATGCAGAAAGCTCCCTGGGGAGCTTTTTGCATGACTTTCACCATGCATTAAGCTGCCACCTGTCTTAAAGATGGATAATAATACATATTTTAGTGTTGGAATAATCGATGTGTTACTGTATTGTTGTTCTTATTTATTTTCAGGTTTAAAACCAGTGCAGTTGATGTGTATTTGTGTGTGCACATGATTCTTTAATTGGCAACTCAAATGAACATGTGGATAAAACAACACCGACTGAAAACTAGAAAAGCATTCTGAAAGATCCTGAAAATGGATAAAGCAACTTTGAACCTTTTGATGAATTTTCACACACTAGACAAACACAATGTGGATTTTCCATTGTTAATTTCAAAGATATTGCGTGAGGAAAATGTCCAATCAAGTGATGCCCATTCAGGAAATTCTACAAATGAGTTTGAAAATACCCAACATGTTCATGGCAACAGACAGCCATCAAGTTTGGCTTACAATGAAGGCAATGTGCTCAGGTATAGGAAAGATGTGAGAAAGTGGTCAACATCTCAATCATCATCCAGCTCAACGTCATCGAAACTCTCACTACAGAATGAAAAAGAAACTTCAGTTATCAAAACTGATTCATCTGTTGCTAAAAAAAATGAAACAACTCACAAGAATCATTGTACAAAAAATTCATTGCCATATGTTCAAGACAATCAAGAAAATATCACTGAGAGATGGACTAAAGTAGACAGTCGCCAAAACGTGAATAGTGACCTGATGGAAAAGGAATCTCTGAGTCCACAAGAAACACATGACCAATACCAAGGTAAAACTCCTCTTTATATTATTCAACTTGAACTATTTTAGGCCAAAGATCAAATTTATGTTTATCAAATTTGCTTTGCTGTCCACAAAACATCCATGCACCACATTTATATTTAACAAAACATATGGCCATTGTAAACAGAAGAGAACCTGATCTGAAACAATTATATATAAGTGAATAAAGCAGACCTTGCATGATCAGACAGCTCCAGGTTAACAGACCCTGATCAGACAGTTCTACAGACCCTGATCAGACAACATTGCAGCTCCTACAGACCCTGATCAGACAGCTCCTACAAGACAGCTTCTACAGGATCTATCTGATCTCGGTTTACTTTGTTTGCTAGGGGGCTTACCTAACAATACGCACTTAAGCATACATGTGCGTAACATCAATCTGAAAGGGGAAAACATTATTATGGCCAAAATGGAACAACAATCAAAGGCTAAGGGGGTAGACATAATTGATAAATATTCTGTCTTGTAAAGTTGTCCTGCAAGCTTAAACCTATTCCCTCATATTGATGCGCCTCTGTAAAAGTCATATTTTGAAACCATTGTGATAAATAGAGGATTTGCACCTACAGGAGCAAATGCTCTATTTATCACAATGGTTTCAAAACTATGTGATTCTAAATTTTCTCGGTGAACATATGCCTGGACTTCTATTGCCAAAGTGTGTACATTAAATTTTGATTCAACTACTCTACTGTTTGCAAAGGCATAAAAGGCCGGATTATCTAGTAAGAGTTATGGCTAACTGACTCCATTTTACAAATTACTCCTGGTATTAAACTTTCAAACAGTATAGACCAAGGTAACACTCAAAGTAACTTTTTGTCTCATCAGAATCCAAACTGACTGACATGTAGTAATAAAGGTTTGAAATGAAAAGGCAAAAAGTCATTTTAGAATTAGAAGCATAGAATTGGAAGCAGACAACATCTTTTTCTTTTTAAATTACAGCTGTTGCACAAGGAAATGACCCATTTTTCCCACCACCGACAACAGACTGTGACAGACTTGAAAATTCAGTGGACAGTGAAACCCCTGCCAGTGCCACACCTGTAATAGAAATTGGACAAATAGGTAAGTACATGTATATAACGATCAGAGCAACAGGTATAGGTGCGTATTCAAGTACTAAAATCGTCATTTCTCCACCAAACCCTATGTTGTCTAATCAGGGTCTACACTTTTTGCTTATGACAATGATAAATATATGATTAATAGAGGATCTTACATGAGTGTTCATTACAAATTGTTTTTATGAAACAAGTTTACTTTAATAATATAAGCTCGTGTCATATTCATTATAGAAAACGAGTGTAAACAAATGTGATATTCTTTTTATCACATATGCTTTAAAAATGCCATAGAAAATGAAATCAGTTATGGCTGACGGCTGTTTCAGCCATTACTTACAAACAGCGTAGTAATACAACGGATGACACACATAGAGTGCTATGATTGGCTAACGCTTAAATGAGTGCAGCGATTGGCTTTATTAGAATAATTGCTGATTTGCATAAAAATGCACTAGTGCATTTTTGCAATTTACGGCACTCTGTTACAGCACTCCCATAAGGCAGATTATATGATAATACAGTTTCTGCAATAGCCCAAACATCCTGTCTTCTTATACCAGAATATTCCTGGAGTAAAGGGTTAGATACTGATGGTCTGTTCCACTTTCAGTATTCAGCCTTCAAGGTGCTATTCTTCAGCCTGCTTACCAATATATTGATGATGTAGGAAAGAAAAATTGTGCAGTGTTTTTCTTAATCCCTGAATTACCAGATTGAACTAGTCCATTGGTGTTTAGCTATAGAGTTCACACTATGGAAGGCTTAAACTTTTTTGAACGAAAAACAGTGCAGATCCTGATCAGAGGAATCCTTTAGGAACCCTCTGATCTGGGTCTACACTGTTTGCAAATGACAGTGCACATGTGTTTGGGGCATTTGTAAGGTTCTCTTGTTACATTCATAGATTCCTGAATATTGTTCCATATAACTAAATGAGCGGCTTTCAGAGGATAAAAGTCTTATTGTATTGCAAATAGTGTTGACATGATTGAGACCATGCACTTAGAACGATAAATAGCGTCTAGCTAATGTTAAATGTTATTCTGTAACACCTGACTATAAATAAAGTTTCTTTTATCTTGTATCCCCAGAGAGTAATTGATTTGTTCACAGGTGATGAGGAGTGCGAGGCCATTATCAGCATCATGATGTCAGCCAATAACTATTTCGTAGAAATCCCAAAACACATTCAGACAGAAAAACTTAGGGAGGAACAGACCATGTATTTGGTAGGTCCAGTTGTTACTAAGCAGACTATGTATTGGGTAGGTCCAGTTGTTACTAAGCAGGCTATGTATTGGGTAGGTCCAGTTGTTACTAAGCAGTCCATGATTTTGGCAGGTCCAGTTGTTACTAAGCAGACCACATATGTGGTAGGTTCAGTTGTTGCTAAGCAGACCATATATGTGATAGGTTCAATTGTTACTAAGCTGACCATATATGTGATAGGTTCAATTGTTACTAAGCAGACCATATATGTGGTAGGTTCAGTTGTTACTAAGCATACCATATATGTGATAGGTTCAATTGTTACTAAGCTGACCATATATGTGATAGGTTCAGTTGTTACTAAGCAGACCATATATGTGGTAGGTTCAGTTGTTACTAAGCAGACCATATATGTGGTAGATTCAGTTGTTACTAAGCAGACCACATATGTGGTAGGTTCAGTTGTTAATAAGCAGACCACATAATTATGTGGTAGGTTCAGTTGTTACTAAACAGACCACATATGTGGTAGGTTCAGTTGTTACTAAGCAGACCACATATGTGGTAGGTTCAGTTGTTACTAAGCAGACCACATATGTGGTAGATTCAGTTGTTACTAAGCAGACCATATATGTGATAGGTTCAATTGTTACTAAGCAGACCATATATGTGGTAGGTTCAGTTGTTACTAAGCTGACCATATATGTGGTAGTTTCAGTTGTTACTAAGCAGATCATATATGTGGTAGGTTCAGTTGTTACTAAGCTGACAATATATGTGATAGGTTCAATTGTTACTAAGCGGACCATATATGTGGTAGGTTCAGTTGTTAATAAGCAGACCATATATGTGGTAGGTTCAGTTGTTACTAAGCAGACCACGTGTTTGGTAGGTCCAGATGTTACTCAGCAGACCATATATGTGGTACATTCAGTTGTTACTAAGCATACCATATATGTGGTAGGTTCAGTTGTTACTAAGCAGACCATATATGTGGTAGTTTCAGTTGTTACTAAGCAGATCATATATGTGGTAGGTTCAGTTGTTACTAAGCAGACCATATATGTGATAGGTTCAATTGTTACTAAGCAGACCATATATGTGGTAGGTTCAGTTGTTACTAAGCAGATCATATATGTGATAGGTTCAGTTGTTACTAAGCAGACCACGTGTTTGGTAGGTCCAGATGTTACTAAGCAGACCATGTATTTGGTAGGACCAGATGTTACTAAGCAGACCATGTATTTGGTAGGTCCAGTTATTACTAAGCAGACCATGTATTTGTTGATAGGTCTGTCTATTACTAAGCAGACCATGTATTTGGTAGGTCCAGTTATTACTAAGCAGACCATGTATTTGGTAGGTTCGTCTATTACTAAGGAACAGACCATGTATTTTGTAGGTCCAGGTGTTACTAAGCATACCATGTATTTGTTGATATGTCTGTCTATTACTAAGCAGACCATGTATTTGGAAGGTCCTGTTATTACTAAGCAGACCATGTATTTGGAGGGTCCAGTTGTTACTTAGCATACCATGTATTTTGTAGGTCCAGTTGTTACTTAAGCAGACCATGTATTTGGTAGGTCCAGTTATTACTAAGCTGACCATGTATTTGATGTATTTGGTAGGCCCAGTTGTTACTAAGCAGACCATGTATTTGGTGGGTCCAGTTGATACTAAGCAGACCATGTATTTGGTAGAACCAGTTATTTCTAAGCAGATCATGTATTTGGCAGATCTGTCTATTACTAAGCAGACCATGTATTTGGTAGGTTCAGTCGTTACTAAGCAGACCATGTATTTGGTAGGTCCAGTTGTTACTTAGCAGACCATGTATTTGGTAGGTCCAGTTACTACTAAGCAGACCATGTATTTGGTAGGTCAAACTATTTATCTGGTAGATCATGCTATAATTAAATAAACCATGTATGTGGTAGCCTTGTAGGTCAACTAAAAGCTTCACTGAGCAATCCACTCAGTATAAGACAGCCTGTAGGGTTCAAAATCTATCTTAAAACATTATTTTGTTTTATTCGTTGTCTTAACTCTTTGCATACTAGCAGGGAAACTGTGATTACCTATACAAACAGTTTAGATCAAGATGAAATGCCGCATAATGCGGCGTCTCATCAGGATCCAAACTTTGTCATCTTGATCATATTTTTGCAAAGAAATTAGAGAAAAGTTATTTTAAGAATTGAAGCAGACGACAATTGGTTCACACGAAAACTTACTTAGCATGCAAAGAGTTCATCAATTTGTATTCTGATGAGACTCCAAATTACTCATATAATATAGTCAGAGAGGCAAACAGTTTGTATCTTGATGAGACACTAAGTTACTCATATGATATAGTCAGAGGGGCAAACAGTTTGTATCTTGATGAGACACTAAGTTACTCATATGATATAGTCAGAGAGGCAAATAGTTTGTATCTTGATGAGACACTAAGTTACTCATATGATATAGTCAGAGAGGCAAACAGTTTGTATCTTGATGAGACACTAAGTTACTCATATGATATAGTCAGAGGGGCCAACACTTTGTATCTTGATGAGACACTAAGTTACTCATATAATATAGTCAGAGAGGCAAACAGTTTGTATCTTGATGAGACACTAAGTTACTCATATAATATAGTCAGAGAGGCAAACAGTTTGTATCTTGATGAGACACTAAGTTACTCATATAATATAGTCAGAGAGGCAAACAGTTTGTATCTTGATGAGACACTAAGTTACTCATATAATATAGTCAGAGAGGCAAACAGTTTGTATCTTGATGAGACACTAAGTTACTCATATGATATAGTCAGAGGGGCCAACACTTTGTATCTTGATGAGACACTAAGTTACTCATATGATATAGTCAGAGGGGCCAACACTTTGTATCTTGATGAGACACTAAGTTACTCATATAATATAGTCAGACGGGCAAACACTTTGTAACCTGATGAGACACTAAGTTACTCATATAATGTAGTCAGAGAGGCAAACAGGTTGTATCTTGATGAGACACTAAGTTACTCATATAATGTAGTCAGAGGGGAAAACAATTTGTATATTTTAAATCAGTTTTCAAATATTCAAGTGAACTATTGTTAGACAGCTGTTGTTATGACATTGTTATTTTTTGTGTAGTCATATAAGAAGTACAAAGAAGCACACAATGTGGAAGATGACGGCAAAGAGACAAGAGCAGCCATCTTGCAGATGGTTCTCACTTACCTTGAGATGAAGATCGTAGAGATCGTGAAGTATGCCAAGAAGATTCCAGGTTTCACTGATCTAAGTCTGGAAGACCAAGCTGCTCTAGTCAAAGGTAAACAGAATGCACATTGAAACATGTTACCCATTAGGCCATCTAGCAATTGTTATCAGCAGAGGTTACCTGTCAGGAAGCCTAACACATTATATCAGCAGAGGTTACCTGTCAGGAAGCCTAACACATGTTATCAGCAGAGGTTACCTGTGAGGAAGCCTAACACATGTTATCAGCAGAGATTACCTGTTAGGAAGCCTAACAAATTTTATGAGCAGAGGTTAACTGTTAGGAAGCCTAACACATTTTATCAACAGAGGTTACCCTTTGGTAAGCCTAGCAATTGTTAATCAGCTGAATTTACCCATTAAGAAGTCGAGCAGTTTTTGTCAGCACAGGTTACCCATTAGGAAGCCTAGCAATTGTTGTCAATAAAGGTTACCCATTTATAATATAAGGAAGTCTAGCAGTTTTTATCAGCACGTGTTTCCAGTAGGAAGCCTAGCAATTGTTACCAGGAGAGGTAACACACTGGGAGGTCTAGCAATTGTTATCAGTAGAGGTTTCCCATTAAGAAGCCTAGTAATTGTTATTAGCCGAGTTACCTATCAGGAAGCCTTGCAGTTTTTATCTGCAGAGGTTACCTGTTGCTTATATAGGTTAAAGATGTAACAATTGCATATACAGGTCAAGAAGATGTAACAATTGCCTATATAGGTCAAAGATGTAACAATGGCTTATATAGGTCAAACATGATATAACAGTTGCTTGCATGGGTCAAAGACGATGTAACAGTTGCTTATATATAGGTAAAAGAAGATGAAACAATAGTTTTGTAATTGCAGTCCTAACTTACAAGATAGATATTTATGTAAGATTCCATTATATTCCATGCACATTAATTTATTTGTTTCTTGTTAAAAGATAGATTCTTGCACAAAACGTGCTGTTGTAGTCCCGCTAGACCATGTATTAACAAGGTGATTCTCGTGCTCACGCGCTGTTGTTGACCGGTTTTAATTATACCTATCCGGGGCCTAAGGTAAACAATGGACGCGAATGCTATAGCGTTTTGGCCTAAGCTAGGTGAAACCACTTTACTTAGTGTCGTGCATATCTCTGAAACCACTGGGGCTAGAGTCACAGGAATGTTGACCAGCATGAGTTGTTGTACACCTGGGATTTTTGAATTGTCTCCCCTTGATAACTTTGGAGTTATTGCCCCTGATATGATTACTTAAAATTAGAGAAACTTTGTGTCATGCATATCTTTAAAACCACTAGGGCTAGAGTCACCAAACTTCACAGGAATCTTGACCAGCATGAGTTGTTGTGCACCTGGTTTTTTTTAATTGTCTCCCCCTGATAATTCTTGAGTTACTGCCCCTGATATGATAACTTAAAATTAGAGAAACTTTGTGCTGCATGTATCTCTGAAACCAGTAGGGCTAGAGTCACCAAACTTCACAGGAATGTTCACCAGCATGAGTTGTTGTGCATCTGGGTTTTTTAATTGTCTCCCCCTGATAACTTTGGAGTTACTGCCCCTTATGACTTAAAATAAGTGTCACATGTATCTCTGAAACCACTTGTACTAGAGTCACCAAACTTCACAAGAATGTTGACTAGCATGTGCTTTTGTGTACCTGGGGCTTTTGAATTGTCTCCCCCTGACAATGTTGGAGTTATTGCCCCTGATGACTTAAAAATTAGACCCTGATAAGTTTGGAGTTACAGACATTACACTTGTGAATTGGAAAGAGGTTGGGAGGGGGAGACATCTGTTTTTGTGACAAAAACAAACCTCTAGTTATGTTTGATTTTCCCTCCCTATAACAACTCCCTCTGAGCAACACATACAATCTTCGTATCCCAAAGGGTGTCGTTGTAGAGAGGAAGCACTGTACAGGGTTATTTACAGATTTTGTTTTTATTGAGAATTGCTGCATACTATATACTTTTAAAAATAACTGATACTTATATTGCAAAAACAAATGAAATAATCCAGTAAGTAGAACATAGTTTAGCTCTTCGGTGTTACAGAATCCCGGACAGAGAGTGCATGCATTGGTGGCATGAAGCTGATAAACTTGGACTGTAAGGTATTTTCATCACGCTGTGGCAAACATTTCACCATGGATGAAATGAACTCCGTCTTCTCAAAGGAGTTCCTTGATCAGAAGGTCAGCGTGTCCAAGAAAATTGCAGTACTCAACCTGTGCCCAGAAGAAGAGACGCTACTACGTGCTATCAGTATAACTTTTTCAGGTAAGTCAATAATGCTTTTAATCCCCTCATATAAACACCTTTTCACCCATTTGATCAGACCCAGATCAGACAACTTCTATAGGAGCCGTCTGATCAGGGTTTGCTCTTTTTGCTTATAGAATTTGATAGATTTGTTTCATTAATTTCTAAAATGGCTACACTGTTACACCTTCTGTATTTCATTATAACATTTTGGCCATGCATATTTAGTAGGTATTGAAAATTGGACTAATTACAGAACAGGGAAAGGGTTAACCCATTCCCTCATTTTGACGCCTCTGTAAAATGCACTTTTTGAAACCATTGTGATAAATAGAGCATTTGCTCCATGGGAGCAAATGCTCTATTTAATACAATGATTTCAAAACTACACAATTCCAACACTTTCCTTTTCACAAGTAAATGGTTCTTTTCGGTGGACTTATTCAAAGAGGTTAGGTCCAAAAAATAGCCTATGAGGGAATGGGTTAACCTTGAGATTATCAGCTTTAACCCCTTCCTTGTTCAATATTCATGTATGGCATAATGATATCACAGATATTTATTTGCTGAAGTTTTAGTATGTAACAATTTCAAGGGATTTGTTTGCTTTGACGCATACTGTAGGCTCAGATGTTTATCATGTCATAATCAAACAGAGCAGACTTACAGGAGCTATCTGATCTTGGTCTACTCTGGATGCTAGCAGTCAAAGCATGATTACTGATGCAAACAGTTTGGATCCTGATGAGACACCACATTATGTTTGACACTTTGACCATATTTTTAAAAAGAAATGAGAGAAATTGTGTTGTAAGAGCTGAGGAAAACAACAAAATGTGTAAGTTGTAGATGAAACAATACAGACAGTAATCTGATTTCCATTCTTAGCCAAACTGTAGCATTACTCACCTCTCTAGTGCTACTGATTTTGCAAAATGTTGGTCATTGATCTGTTCAACTTTGTATTAGAAGTGTTTTTAGAAGTTTGAGAGGGATGTTCCTAGGACAGTCCTCTACTAAAGTCATGAGAAGAATTACATTCCATATAGAACTCTACTTTTAATATAAAGCAGCAGTTTGATCATGGTCTCCACTATTTTCAGCTCCATTAGTTTAAGGTAATGAGATATTATTACCACTTGCTATCAGAAAATGGTATTTATTTTAATACTACCAAAAGTCAGTTTTTCTAAACCTAGTTGGTTAGTTATGTTAATTCATTTGAATATTTATCAAAAACATCAACATATCTTATTTAAAATCCATTTAAATGTGCCATTTTAAAAAAATGTTTAAACAGTGATTATAAAGTAATCTTTTGGACTAAAGTAATTACAATTGGCCAGTATGTAAATAATTAACATGTCTAGGGAACCGTGTCACAGAATTTCAATAAAGCCTTTGGTTTAGGAGTTATGCAAATATTGAAATACTGTTGGTCGGATGTAAAACCAATCTCACTCACTCATTCATATTCTAGTTTTAAGACCCTTAACATTCTGCCTCCCACTACATTTCTTTTGATGTCAGACGATCAAAGCAAGATAAAAAAACACTGTGACATGGATCCCCCACTGAGACAATGCCTGTTGATATGGTGAAAACCGTGTGTAATTCAGATTCAAATTACAGAAGTTATGCTTGTTTGAAAAAGGCGGCTCCTTTAAATTTGCATCTGTCAAAAACATGAAAAACAATAGATGAATCCCCATTGTGTGGCGTAATCTGATAATTATCTATAGCTTTCTATCACATCTTTATCCAATGGCGAGCTTATAATACAAGTGACATTTTCCACTCAGCTCCTCCTGATTTTTCCACCCGATCAATTAAAAAATCTGATTTTATTGCCAGTTTCCCATAAATCACTCCTTAGAAAGCTTACATGTACATTGTATCTAGTCACATGACCTGCATAGATCACTCCTTAGAAAGCTTACATGTACATTGCATCTAGTCACATGACCTGCATAGTTGGAGGCTCCCAAGAGGGAAGTACAACTAAATAGCTGTCTGTTGGTAAGCCCTCCCTGGTAAATGGCTGGCTGGTTAGGTTATAGAACATATTGATGGCAACAAAAATAAGTGGGGTTTACATGACTTTTGTGGTATATTTAATTGTATTTCGTTGTTGCAATGGATAGAAGAGATTAGTGGCTATTCATTAATACAAAAAAAGAAAGATTTTTTGTGAGTCTTGCCTACTGTGGAACATTAACCCTTCGCTTGCTGTTCACGTCAATATACCTACCTGTAAATAGTGAAGACCCAGATGAGACAGCTCCTGCAGGAGCTGTCTCATCAGGGTCTGCACTATTTACAAGTTGATTGTGCAACCAGTGCACTCCACAGCAGTGATTGCACAGCGAAATACTTGTACACAGTGAAGATATATGTAATTATACAACAGGACATGGGTAAACAAGGAGAAATGTATTTAAAAATTCAGCAAGAGAAGGGTTATCTAAAGATTTAATAATAGTATGAAATTCAGTTGCTCAGCTTTATTTATGAAATTATAATAGATCTGACTCTATAGTTTCTACCAGTACCAAAAAAGCCTTTGTACATGTGCCATTATAAAAATTCAGCTAATAAATATTCATGATGTCATTATTTGTTACATGAATATTCAACAGGGAAGCGGTTAACTAAATGTTTATAATGGCAGTATGAACAAGAGAACTTTTATATCATTGACAAAACTGTAGAATCTGCCAGAGCTACAGATAAAGGTGCATACCCAACTGTAGAATCAGCCAGAGCTACAGGTAACGGTGCATACCCAAATACTAATATCGTCATTTCTCCACCAAACCCTATACTGTGACCACTCTTTAGAGTCATCTAGAAGAGGTGATTCTAAAGAGTGGTCACAGTATAGGGTTTGGTGGAGAAATAAAGGAGCTACTCTTGAAAATGTTTTCATTTACGCATGTTATCTGGAACTCTGACCAGAGCTATATAATTTTATATCTTAGACAAAACTGTAGAATCAGATCAATATAATTTTTTTATCATGGCACAAAATGTACAATCAGCTCTATCTATAGAAGCAGTCTGATCAGGATCTACTTTATTTGCATTATTTCTTGAAGAGACGATGCTAAACTGTGGTCCCACTATGTGGTTTGGTAGAGAAACATGGAATGTAGTATTTGAATATTGGCCTATGGCTTACAGTTCTCATTCATTCTTATTTCAGATCGCAGCCCATTGGAAAATGCAGTTGCAGTTCAAAATATTCAAAACAAGCTTTTGACGTGTCTTATTTACACAATTAAAAGAATTGGGAAGTATAACGTAGGTTCTCGTCTTGGACAGCTGTTTGACATACTTATGAATATGCGCGACATCACGGAGGTCGACATGAAACAAGTGAAGAAATTACTTCTGGAGTCTCCGGCCTTCACAAGAACACCTGTAGTCGAAGAATTCCTTACCTAATAGCATGTGCTCATAGAGTCTCCAGCCTTCACAAGAACACATGTAGTGAAAGAATTCCTTACCTAATAGCATGTGCTCCTAGCATATGACGTTGTGATGAACTGTACAAGCTGGTTAGATCCAAATGACACTGTTTTATTTGTCATTCCTTGATCTTAATTGTTTGATACCTAGATTAATTTCAAAAACAAAAGTTAAAGAGAAATTTCCTTTGAGAATTGAAGCTGGTGTGAATTATCCATTATTATGCTATCAGTTGACCCATAATATGACAACACCATCTTTTGTCAACTTTGCCAACAGCGTAGACACAAATCCGGCTAGATATTGCCTGTGTAAGCTGTTTGAGCTGGGTCTGCGCTGTTTGCTCATGGGTTACAGATCTTATTCTCTACTGTTTTCCATGGCAGTAAATTTCCTTATTTTACGTTTAAATTAAGAATTTATCAAATTAAAATACAGAAAAACCCCGCTAATGTGACCACCTAAAAGAGGTATAATTCATGGTGCTAGATGCAGGTGGTAGCTTAATGCAGGACAAAAGTAATGCAGAAAGCTCCTATAGGAGCTTTCTGCATTACTTTTGTCCTGCATTAAGCAACCACCTGCTTATAAAGACACAAATGCTTATTCATTAAGTGGTCGCATTAGAGGGGTTCTACTGTATAATGATATGAGTGAAGTTTATATGAATATTAATCAGGTAATTATAAAACTTTTAGTCTACGTCTAATCTTAACCCTTTACTCCATAAATAGGCTTTTGCAAACAGAGTAGACCCAGATCAGAGCTTCCATAGGAACCCTCTGATCAGGGTCTGCTCCGTTTTCTTATGAAATGATATAAATATGATTCAACAGTTTCTACTTTGGCCAAAAATTTCATGTGTCCATAAAAATTAATCTAATTAATATTCATGATGGCATTATTTCTTGCATGAATATTCATAGAATAAAGGGTTAAAGAAGATTTTGCATCTTTTCAAAATCACTGTCAAAATGTCAAACAGTTTAGATCCTGGTGTAAAGATTATCATTAAGACATATATACTTTGTGTTCAGTGTTGGAAAGATAAGATGCCTTACAGTGGTATTAACCCATTCCCACTTAGGCTATTTTTAGACCTAACCTCTTTGATTAAATCTACCAAAAAGGAGCATTAACTAGAGAATAGGAAATTTTCAGTATTGTTTAGTTTTGAAACCATTGTGATAAATAGAGCATTTGCTCCTGTGGAGCAAATGCTCTATTTATCACAATGGTTTCACAAAGTGACTTTTACAGAAGCGTCAAAAGGTGCGGGAATGGGTTAACCCTTTATAGTAGAACCTGTCTTAAGTGGCCATCAAAAAGGTTTAATTATGGGTCTGTAAGGTCGGTGGTAGCTAAATGCTGGTCAATTATAATGCAGGAAGCTCTTGTTTGTCCTGCTTTAAGAAACCACCTGCTTTTTAAGATTCCTATGTTCAATAAAAATGAATTGCTGCTTAAGACGTTTCATTGTACTCCATGGATATGCCTTTTGATGCCTTCTTATACTTTCTATGCCTTTTGACACCTTATAATACATGTTGATGCCATTTGACACTTTTGCATTCAGTATGAAGGGATACTATTTACAAGAAGTTTTAAATGGTAAACAGTGCAGACCCTGAACTGAAGCCTCATCTACGAGCCCCCTGAACAGAAGGCTCATCTACGAGCCCCCCTGAACTGAAGCCTCATCTAGGAGCCCTAAGATCTGGGCTTCACTGTCTGCACTGTATGTAAAAAATGGAGAACTGATGTGATCTAATAACCGTTTACCTGGTGAATATTTAGTATCAATATCAATGATTTAACTCATGTATTAACCCTTTCCCTCATATAAACCTATTTTCACACCTTCCATATTTCATTATAACTATTTTCCCATGAATATTCAGCAGATATTGAAATTATGTAGAACACGAAAGGGTTTAACCCTTTCCCTGTTCTATGTTTATTACAAATTTCAATACCTACTGAACATTCATGGACGAGATAGTTATACTGAAATATGGAAGATGGAAAATTGTAGCCATTTTAGAAAGTAAAGAAGCAGGTGTATCAAATTCTATTAGCAAACAGAGCAGACCCTGATCAGACGGCTCCTCTAGGAGCCATCTGATCTGGGTCTACTCTGTTTGCAAATGCGTGAAAACACGTTTATATGAGGGAAAGGGTTAAGAAACAGCTGAATCTGATCAGACAGTCTCCCGCAGAAGCTGTCTGAGCAGAGTCTACTCTGTTTTCTAAGACATGATTAGACAGAGAAAATCAAGTGAAAGGTAATACATTTTCTAAACTTTCTTCTGCTTTCATTTTTGAAGCTTTTTTAGTCTTTATTTTCTTCCCAAATCCTTGATCTGATCCAAGTGTCAAGGTTTTGGATCCTGAAGAAACGATGCGATATTTGTTGTTTTATCAAGATCCAAACTTCCAAAGCTTATTACTGAATCAGGATCCAAACTGTTTGCACTTGTTGAATGCACTATGGAAGAGAAATAAAGGGAATACTTGAGAAATGTAGTTTGTGGCAGATGACGTTTACTTAACAAGATAATGTTTAACCCTCTCCTTCATATAAATGCATTTTCATACATTTGCAAACAAAGTAGACCCAGATCAGAAAGCTCCTAAAGGAGCCGTTTGACCAGGGTCTGCTCTGTTGCTTGTTGTGTAATATAGATATGATTCTTCAGATGCTACCTTAGGCAAAATTTCATATGTTCATATGCCATTTTAAAAAATCAAATTAATATTCATGATGTGATGATTGCATGCATGAATATGCAACATGGAAAGGTTTAGCAGATGACACATTTTGCATTTTTATTCATTTATTCATCATGTGGACATCTAGTTGCTGTGATATGCTTACTCAGGGAGATTTATATGTTCAGCTTTAACCCTTTACTCTATGAGTTGGTCTTTTAATCATTCACTTGCTGTTCGCGTCAATATACCTACCTGTAAATAGTGAAGACCCAGATGAGACAGCTCCTGTAGGAGCTGTCTCATCAGGGTCTGCACTATTTACAAGTTGATTGTGCAACCAGTGCACTCCACAGCATTGATTGCACAGCGAAATACTTGTACACAGTGAAGATATATGTAATTATACAACAGGGCATGGGTAAAGAAAGAGAAATGTATTTTAAAATTCAGCAAGCGAAGGGTTAACATAAACAGAGTAGACCTAGGACAGACGGCACCTATAGGAATTAGGATCTGTCTGATCAGGGTCTGCTCTGTTTGCTAAGTAATACAGGTCTGATTTCCCACATAACTTCCCTTATCTCAGAGTTAAAACAATGGGTTAAGATTCCCTGATCAGTAACACGTGTAAGAACATTTTAAATAGAGCATATATTACATCATAAGGAATATATGACATCAAACTTGGGAAACCAATGTTTACATGTTATTAAAAATTCGAAAATACACTGGGTTGTTTACGTGAGAAAAAGAATCTTATGCTCGTTGTCTTTTAAGATCATATGTTTCCAAACTTGCAAAGAAAATGTTATCAAGCTCACCAAAGGCTCACTTAATAACATTTTAGGCTCGTTTTTAGGAACATTTGATCTTAAAAGACAACTGGCAACAGATCCTCTATGTACAGTTTCTGCCATTCCCATGTATACATTACAATAATTCATGTAACTTCTATTCATGTCATTATTTCTAACATGAATATTCATGGCGTAAAGGGTTAAAGATTTTCACATAAATTCATTTCTTATAACCCATACAATGTGCCGATAATCTCACTTTTAATGAGTTTCTGCTAGCAAATTGTGTATAATAGCTTGTCAATTTATAAAATGTTTGTTGATAGTTTCTGCACGCAGTATAGACCCCAGCATAGTCATAGTGACAGCATCTGATCCAGTCTTTGCTGTAACATCAACTAATTTGTATTGCCCTTTATGTACAGTGCTCCCTCCCTACAACGACACCCTTTGGGATACAAAGATTGTATGTGTTGTTCAGAGGGAGTTGTTATAGGGAGGGAACATCAAACATAATTAGCTTTTTTGCAGATCCCCAGATAAGGTGTATTTCGAGAACTAAAACCGTTATGCCTCAATCAAACCCTATGTTGTGACCACTCTTTAGAATCGTCACAAAGTGACGATTCTAAAGAGTGGTCACAACATAGGGTTTGATGGAGGCAAAAATGAAATACGATGAAAAAAGTTGTTTCTGGAGCCGTGTTGTTTCGGAAACAGTGACATGCGTTGTTGTAAGGAGGGAATCGTTATTGAGAGGGTCGTTGTAGGGAGGGAGCACTGTATCAGTTTTAAAAAATGATTTAAAAGCTCAGGTTAGAGCTTTACCTCATGTACACACCTGTCAAACAGAGTAGACCCAAATTGGACAACTTCTGTAAGAGCTGTCTGATCAGGGTCTGCTCTGTTTGCTTAAGGAGGTGTATATATCTGATTCTACAGCTTTTGCCATGGTTAAAAAAAATCTGTGTTCATATACAATTACAAAAATTCAGCTAAGGATGTCATTATTTCTTAAATGATGATTGAACAGATAATGGGCAACATAATTAATCCTTCTTATGCTGAGAAAATAAATCTGTGCTGCTCAATTTATGCTTTGCTGAACCCTTTCCTTCATGAATATTCATGTGAGAAATAATGACGTAATGAATATTAATTATGCTGAATATAATGTCAATAAGAAAATGAAGTACAGTAGGTGAAATTAGCATAATACAACAGGTTGTGTTGACAGTAGGTAACATTAGCATAACAGGTTGTTGACAGGTATATTTATATAAAAAGTTATTTTCAATTTGTTGTGTTTATTGGGATGTTTAGTTTCGTTGATATAACTTGTCAATATAAGATGTATGTAATAAATAATACACTGATATAAGTTGTCAGTATAAGGTGTATGTAATAAATCATACACTGATATAACTTGTCAATATAAGATGTATGTAATAAATAATACACTGATATAAGTTGTCAATATTATATTAAAGGTGTATGTAATAAATCATACACTGATATAAGTTGTCAATATAAGGTGTATGTAATAAATCATACACTGATATAAGTTGTCAATATAAAGTGTATGTAATAAATCATACACTGATATAAGTTGTCCATATAAGGTGTATGTAATAAATCATACACTGATATAAGTTGTCAATATAAAGTGTATGTAATAAATCATACACTGATATAAGTTGTCGATATAAGGTGTATGTAATAAATCATACACTGATATAAGTTGTCAATATAAGGTGTATGTAATAAATCATACACTGATATAAGTTGTCCATATAAGGTGTATGTAATAAATCATACACTGATATAAGTTGTCAATATAAAGTGTATGTAATAAATCATACACTGATATAAGTTGTCGATATAAGGTGTATGTAATAAATAATACACTGGTATCAGTTGTCATTATAAGGTGTATGTAATAAATAATACACTGATATGAGTTTTCAATATAAGGTGTATGTAATAAATAATATACTGATATAAGTTGTTAATATAAGGTGTATGTAATAAATAATACACTGATATGAGTTGTCAATATAAGGTGTATGTAATAAATCATATGACCTAATACAGGTCTTTACTCCATAAATACGCCTTTCTACACCTTTACAAATGGAGTAGACCCAGATTAGATGGCTCCTGTTGGAGTCATCTGATCAGGGTCTGCTCTGTTTGCATATAAAATAATATAATGTATGATTTTACAGTTTCTGCCATGGCCAACATCGCTGTGTTTGTGAGCCATTATAAGAAATAATCTAATAGATATTTATGATGTCATATTTTTCCCATTTAGTATGACATGTCTGATCATTATACAGTGAATAAACATGGCAGTCTTTATAAGCAGGTGGTAGCTTAATGCAGGACAAAAGTTATGCAGAAAGCTCATATAGAAGCTTTCTGCATAACTTTCGTCCTGCATTAAGCTACCACCTGCCTTTGCAACTGTGAATTATGCCCCTTTTTGCTGGTTGCATTAGAGGGGTTTTACTGTTCTTCGAAATGGAGGTCTCTATTCACCATCCCTATCTGACCCTGGGTCATGATGAGATGCCGAGTTACTTGGCGTCTCACATAGATATAGTATGTTGGTATTGCTTATCAAATGCAATGTATTTGAGTCTGGGATTCTAAGAGTTAACTGTCAAGATTTCAGCTTCTAATACCGAGGAGTATGTGTATAAATATTGCTAAACACATCGATGTACAAGTTAAGTTATAATTGTGATCTGTTATCCATTCACTTGATAAGACACATATATTTACAGGCAAGACACGTATATTTATAGATAAGACGCATATATTTATAAATAAGCAATACATCCAGATCAGGGTCCATGCTTATAAAACCTTTAGTTGAGTCCGAGTTCGTTCTCAAGTTTTTGATTGGTCAGATTTGAGCCTCTGGCTCAAATCTGACCAATCAAAAGCTTGAGAACTCAAATCTGACCAATCAAAAGCTTCAGAACGAAACTCAGACTCAACTAAAAGCTTTATAAGCATGGACCCAGGAGGTAGGAACTGGTTGATCAGGGTCTGCTATTTGGTTTCATAAGGTCATTATTTGTGTCATGAATTTACATTAGGTAAAGGTTTTCATTTAGAATTGTCATTTTTGAAGGTTTCTTTCTGCACAATTTTTTTAATATTATTATTTTTCTATTTATCTTCTAAAGTACAGTTCGAGTAACAGACAACTTAACCCTTCCCCGCATAGAGTAGAATGGTCTACGAACAGACAACTTAACCCTTCCCCTCATAGAGTAGAATGGTCTACGAACAGACAACTTAACCCTTCCCCTCATAGAGTAGAATGGTCTACGAACAGACAACTTAACCCTTCCCCTCATAGAGTAGAATGGTCTACGAACAGACAACTTAACCCTTCCCCTCATAGAATAGAATGGTCTACGAACAGACAACTTAACCCTTCCCCTCATAGAGTAGAATGGTCTACGAACAGACAACTTAACCCTTCCCCTCATAGAGTAGAATGGTCTACGAACAGACAACTTAACCCTTCCCCTCATAGAATAGAATGGTCTACGAACAGACAACTTAACCCTTCCCCTCATAGAGTAGAATGGTCTACGAACAGACAACTTAACCCTTCCCCTCATAGAATAGAATGGTCTACGAACAGACAACTTAACCCTTCCCCTCATAGAGTAGAATGGTCTACGAACAGACAACTTAACCCTTCCCCGCATAGAATAGAATGGTCTACGAACAGACAACTTAACCCTTCCCCTCATAGAGTAGAATGGTCTACGAACAGACAACTTAACCCTTCCCCTCATAGAATAGAATGGTCTACGAACAGACAACTTAACCCTTCCCCTCATAGAATAGAATGGTCTACGAACAGACAACTTAACCCTTCCCATCATAGAATAGAATGGTCTACGAACAGACAACTTAACCCTTCCCCTCATAGAGTAGAATGGTCTACGAACAGACAACTTAACCCTTCCCATCATAGAATAGAATGGTCTACGAACAGACAACTTAACCCTTCCCATCATAGAATAGAATGGTCTACAAACAGACAACTTAACCCTTCCCCTCATAGAGTAGAATGGTCTACGAACAGACAACTTAACCCTTCCCCTCATAGAATAGAATGGTCTACGAACAGACAACTTAACCCTTCCCCTCATAGAATAGAATGGTCTACGAACAGACAACTTAACCCTTCCCCTCATAGAGTAGAATGGTCTACGAACAGACAACTTAACCCTTCCCCTCATAGAATAGAATGGTCTACAAACAGACAACTTAACCCTTCCCCTCATAGAATAGAATGGTCTACGAACAGACAACTTAACCCTTCACCTCATAGAGTAGAATGGTCTACATAAGATAATATTAACCCTTAACTCCTTTTCACACATTTGCAAACAGAGTAGACCCAGATCAGACAGCTCCTATATGTTCTGTCTGATAAGGGTCTGCCTTGTTTGCGAATGGTATTTGATAGATCTGTTTCTTTAGTTTATGCATTGGCTACTGTTCCATCTTTTATATTTCATTATTACTATTTTGTCCATAAATATTCAGCAGGTATTGAAATATGGAATAAACACAGAACAGGGAAAGGTTTAATATCTATAAATCTATGGCTAATTTATTCAACTGAAAGTCATTTTAACCCTTTCCCTCATATAAATGTGTTTTCACGCATTTGCAAACAGAGTAGACCCAGATCAGACGGCTCCTAGAGCAGCCGTCTGATCAGGGTCTGCTCTTCCATATTTCTTTATAACTATTGTGTTAATGAATATTCAGTAGGTATGGAAATTTGGCCTAAATACAGATCAGGGAAAGGGTTAAGTGTCATACTAGCACAAGAAGTTTTTTATCTTGGTAGAAACTGTAAAATCATATCCATATTATATAAAGCAAACAGAGCAGACCCAGATCAGGCGGCCCCAAACAGGAGCTGTCTAATATTGGGCTACTCTTCAATGGTTTAGAAATGCATAATTATGGAGTAAAGGGTAACTTGTATTAACTTGCCTCAAATATGTTTTAGAAATTATATGTGTTATTGTTTGAAACAAGTGCTGCTCAGTTTTTACTGTAATGATTTGGATATCAAATCTCTCATATGTAAAAATATATGATTAAGTCCGTTTGATACTGGTTTGATAACTGTAACCCATTCTTTCATACGCTATTTTTAGACTCAACAGTTTTGAATGAATCTACTAAAAAGGAGCATTTCAAGAGAAAAGGAAACTTTTAGAATTGTGTAGTGTTGAAACCATTGTGATAAATAGAGCAAATTATTTCAGTAAGTGACTTTTACAGAGTCATCAAAAGGCGTCACACATGAGGGAATGGGTTAAATGGTCCTGGTGGAGAGTACCAGTTAGTACAGAACCTGATTGAACTGCTGCTGCGTGTGCATGTTTTGTTTGTAAATAAAAAACAAACAACCTTACCTCTACCTCGAAAACAATATTGTCATGTCAGGACTTCATTAACTAATAACCTTTGTCATGTCAAGACTTCATTAACTAACAATCTTTGTCATGTCAAGACATCATTAACAACCTTTGTCATGTCAAGACATCATTAACAACCTTTGTCATGTCAAGACTTCATTAACAGCCTTTTGTCATGTCAAGACTTCATTTCATTTGTGTCTCATTCCTGTTTATATGTTGTTGTCATTAAAGTCTGTGGTAATATTGTTTTATAAATTGTTGTTATGTCAGAATCAGATTTAAATGAAAATAAATATATTTTTGGTCATAATATTATTATGTTGATGTATGAACTTAGCCAGGTGAAATTATGTCTTTAAGCTGTAGATAAGGGTTTGTGTGATTAACGTCCGTTTATGCTCACTTTGGACTAACTGAACGCCCCAGAGAGAGGTGAGAGCATACAGAGAAACCCGGGTGCGATGCCATATTCTTATTATCGACAGAGTTTCTCTGGTTCTTTTAGATGCACAGTGTAGAACACTGATACACCGGACCTCGGTTTATAGTCTCGTCTGAAGGACTTGGTCCGGCGGGGGATAGAAACAGGGACCCCTGGCATTGTCGTCTATCATCTGATTATACTGTTATATAGTTCAGTTTTGCAAACAATGACTTGAAGATATTGATATAGATGTTAAACACGGAGGTCATTTAGCACAGTTTTGTTGGATATGTAATTTAGCACATATTGGTTGGATATGTAATTTAGCATATTGGTTGAATATGTAATTTAGCATATTGATTGGATATGAAATTTAGCACAGTTTGGTTGGATATACTGTATAATTTAGCATATTGGTTGGATATGTAATTTAGCACAGTTTGGTTAGATATGTAATTTAGCACGGTTTGATATATAATTTAGCACAGTTTGGTTGGATATGTGTTCTTAGTCACTTTTTGGTAATTGTCAAATGTATGTTGACAAGGCCATTTAGGACATACGAACATTCTTGACAAGATCAGCTGACGCATGTATGTAGTACAGCAGTCTGAAATTAGGGTCTATATTTCCTTGACTGAAAAGAAAAATAATTATAAAAAAAATGTCTGACCAAAACCTTAATCCAAAAATCAGGCAGACGAACCCAATATTTCGGACAGGAGTAACTAAGGCAAGCATCGGTTTTTAACTGGTTGCTTACATGTACCTAGAGCATTGCTGAGACACGTTTCATCATGCATAAAACAACCAAAAACAAACGGAGCATCATGCGACTATTACACAGATGCACGAAGTAAATACAGTCTGTATTTACTTCGTGACAGATGATAGATACAAACTACAAGTTATATTTGGCATATCAAGTGGTTTTTAAGGGGAAACAATCTACTGCAGTGTGTGTGACTATTCTGTATCTATTATCTGTTATTAGTTCAATTGTTTCACGCTTCGAGAGTGCTCAAATGTAGATATAGCGCAATCACATTCATTCCTGACGAAAACAAACTGAGCGCACTGTGAATACATTAGTGGGCAAATGACTTAATTCGAGGTACACAATTTGGAATCTGTTGATAACCAGTCTTCTCACGAGAATGATGTACACAATTTGGAATCTGTTGATAATCAGCCTTCTCACGAGAATGAGGTACACAATTTGGAATCTGTTGATAAGCAGTCTTCTCACGAGAATGAGGTACACAATTTAGAATGTGTTGATAACCCGTCTTCTCGCGAGAATGAGGTATACATGTTGCAATCTGTTGCCAGGCGTCCCACGAGAATCCAAACTGCTGTTTTATACTCTGATATACTTTTGTAAAAGACACATCGACATTGAGAAATAGAGCAGGAGATTATTCTGGCAGACGAGACAATAACACAAATTATGTAATCTGCCAAAAATTCCAGTGTCCATGTGCTATCATAGATTTAATTGATATTCATGAGGTCATTAATGTTTACATGAATATTGATTGAGTAAAGGGTTAGCAAAAAACTTTTACTCACTTCCGATTTCGAGAAAATATTGACCAAGTGTCAAACAGCTTGCGTCCCGACGAGACGTCGAGTTACTCAGCGTCTTATCTTGATCCAAACTGTTTGCATAGGTATTCACTCATCCGCCCATGACAGACTTAAGGTAAAGACACACGACGCATGCTCATTATACGCAGATAGCTGCGTCTGTATCTTAGCCGTCTGGGGCTAATGGACGCCTCGGTGGAGTTTCTGATGTACAATAACTCTTTGGAGGGTCTATGATTCTTTACCATAGTGTACCGTACTGATACATGATCAAACAAGATACAGTAGCCAAACACCCGGTAAATACAGTAGCCAAACACCCGGTAAATACAGTAGCCAAACACCGGTAAATACAGTAGCCAAACACCGGTAAATACAGTAGCCAAACACCCGGTGCTTTGGGTCGATATACTACTTGTAATTTGTTGGGATTTGCTTTGTTGATACAGAGAGTTTTGCCTTATGATGCTATTTTAATACTGTAAACCGGACGTAAAAATAGCACCAAAACCCGTCTATCAGACAGGTGGCAGTTTAACCCATTACCTCATAGGCTATTTTTAGATACAACCTCTTTGAATTAATCTACCGAAAAGGAACATAAAATAGAGAAAAGGAAAAATAACATTTTGTAGTTTGAAATCATTGTGATAAATAGAGCATTTGCTCCTATAGGAGCAAATGCTTTATTTATCACAATGGTTTCACAAAGTGACTTATACAGAGTCGTCAAAAGTCGTCAATATCAGGGAATGGGTTAATGCAATTTGACAGCCAGGCAGAAAGCTCCTCTAGGAGCTTTCTGCATGGCTTTCACCCTCCATTAAGCTGCCACCTGTCTAAAACGACCAAATTGTTCTTTAATAAAATCCAGGTTTAGAGGGGTTTTACTGTTACCTATATTAAACGAACATTCATTTATTGACATAGGGTGGTAGCTTAATGCAGGACAAAAGTAATACAAAAAAGCTCCTATAGAAGCTTTCTGCTTTACTTTTGACCTGCATTAAGCTACCACATGCCTTACCGACCCATAATTAGATATCTTGTTGATGGACACATAAGACAGTTTCTTCTGTACATGTACTTTTAACATCATGAACCAGTTTATGATAACTTTTACAAATAATTAGGATCCTGGTGAGACGTCCAATAATCAGTTGGTGACGTATCTGGATACAAGCTTTTTTACACACAGTGACTCAGTCACAGCAATATGAAAAAAATATATGTAGAGAATTTAACACACGGAGGTTTTGCAGACGGGCGTAACCTATTGTCGAGCCTTGATGCATTTATTGTTCATGTTAAAATGTTTATCGAACTCGGCCACCGTCAGTCAAGGTCTGGACCACTTTTTACGTTTAGATAATTATCAAAATTGATTGTCAATGATAGCTGTTGACTCTAAACAGACTACTGTACCGTGCTCTTATAATTTAGATAATCATCAATATTGATTGTCAGTGTTAGGTGTTGACTCGAAACACACTACTGCACTGTGCTCTTATATTTACCAATTGTCTTCTCGTGTAACAAAATGCAATCTTAGTGTCTATCATTAATTGAACCCGGTAAGTAGCCGTGTCTCCCATGATCCCGAAAAGAAACCCGAGTCTCTCATGTGAATTAACTGTTTGCGAAGACAGTCACGAACTCACCTTCTACGCCTTTGCAAACAGAGAAGACCCAGATCAGACGGCTACTGTAGGAACCTTCTTATCAGGGTCTGCTCTGTTTGCTTACGAATTGATATGGATATGATTCTGTAGTTTCTGCCATAGCCAAAACTGTCTGTGTCCATGCACATTCTTAAAAAAGAATTTAATTAATATGCTTGTTATATGAATATTAATGGATTAAATGGTTAAAAATAGAACAAAAGTTAGACAGTAAATAAGGAAACGACAGTAAGGAAATGACACACAAACCTTCATAGCGACCCTTTAACCATGCTTGTTTCTGTAAGAAATAATGGCCTCATAAATATTAATTAGATAATTTTTTAAGGTCACGTGAGTATATACTATTTTAGCCATGACATAAACTGTAGAATCCGCTCTTTATTATTTCATAAGCAAACAGAGCAGACCCTGATCAGATGGATCCTATAGGAGCCGTCTGAGCTGGATCTATTCTGTTTGCAAAGGCGTAGAAGACTTTCACCAGGTACATGAAGTAGCCATATGTCTAAAAGTATCTGAATTATTCTCTACTTGAATTCCTGTTTAGAGGAGTTTTACTCTATGCTTTAACCCTTCGCTTGCTATTCACGTCAATATACCTACCTGTAAATAGTGAAGACCCAGATGAGACAGCTCCTGCATCAGGATCTGCACTATTTACAAGTTGATTTGCAACCAGTGCACTCCACAGCAGTGATTTCACAGCAAAATACTTGTAGACAATGAAGGTATATGTAATTATATAACAGGGCATGAGTAAAGAATGAGAAATGGTTTTTTTTAAATTCAGCAAGCGAAGGGTTAATTACATGTATTGGTTAAATCCAAAGACCATACCTGAACAGGAAATCATTAAACCACAACATGAATTGTTAGATGCACACCTGTTTATGATAGACAACATTGGTGCCAAGTTTCATAAGAAATCCATCAAGGAGTTTAGGACATATTTAGCGGACACATAAGGACACAATCTCCTTGCAGCATTTTCGTTCGTTACTCTGTAACCGGGTGTAATAGGAGAGTGATAATATGGACACTGTATTTGAAAGGTGATCTCTTAGTGTGACATTGACCATGGAGCTGGGGTAACATGTGCAAGAATGGGACAAAAGTGGAACTGATACACGGACACACAGACGGACGAAGCGGCTATTATATGATCTCCCGATTTGAATTCGTTTATGAGTTTAATACCCATTTGAGGGGCACGATTACAGTCGATATACCATGGTGGCTAACCGGTGTGTATTACAGAAGGCCACGATCTCATTACAATGATCTCCTAAATGGACTGGTTTATATACGGGTTAAATACCTTAAGTTTCAATATGCTTACTGAAGATAATGTGTCTGTTTATTGTAGTTTAAGATCGACAGATACACTTTGCACCTGAATGAATAACCAATGTGACATGGAACAAAAGACGACGCGAACTGTGTTGGGTAACTTTGATAAGTTGAAATATTAATGTGTATCATCAAAATAATCAATACAGTCAATGTGTGACTTCCAAAACTGATCAAGTGGAATGCAAATGGAAACTGTTAATCTGATCTATCAACGACATATAAGGTGTTCTTAAAAAGCCAAATTTGCAGACAATGAAGATCCAGTTCTGAGTGCCTCTAGATGAGATTTCTGACAACAATATGTACTGTTACCCTCGGATTAGCCCTTTACTCCATACAACACCTTTCTACGCCTTTCCAAAAAATAACATAACCAGATCAAACGGCTCTTGTATCAGCCGTCTGGTCTGGCTGGATCTAGTCTGTTTGCTTATAATACAGTTTCTTCCATGGTCAAACATTCATGTGTACGTAAAAACTAATCTAATCAATATCCATGATACATATATTATTATTTCTTTACATGAATATTCATGGGGTAAAGGGTTATTTTTCTGTGCAATCCTCTCTAGATATAATAAATACCATTTCTGATGGGTCTACTTTACAATCAAAGACATAGAACTACCTCATGTACCATTCAGCATACCCTACCAAACACCCTAGTACCCATGAAAAAAGTCAGACGGTGGGTGCACGGTAATCCTTTCTGTCCCCCGGGGTATCTGATCATAATCACGTTTCTAAAACGTTAATTTCATGGCACTTTCATTCTAACACACGTCGGGTAAGATAATAATATATACCTATAAGAGTATTCATGTAAGTAATAATGACATAATGATTATCTATTAGCTGAATCTTTATAATGTACACTTTTCAAGGGACTTTTCGCTTTGACAACAACTGTAGAATCAGATCTATATCATATCAAAAGCAAACAAAGCAGATCCTGACCAGACGGCTCCTATTGGAGCCGTCTGGTCATTGTCTACTTTGTTTGCAATTGGATGACAAGGCGTTTATTGGAGGAAATGTTTTAGTAACATTCCTCATTTTCTGCGGCGAAATTCTAAATGACCATGATTTACTGCGAGGCTAGTTTTTAGATTTACACTCCAGAGCGCTACAGCTGACATATCTTTTACTGACATTTTACATATTTTTTATGGTCACTAAGGACTCTTGCATTAAACAAATGACTTGGTTAACGTATTAGGATTGTACCTGCTAGCTACCTTAAAGACGGGTGTAGGTGCCAAGTTGAATCAGGAAGTGGACGTATCGACTTTACGTTTCGGAAAGGTAAGGTAGGCCGTTCATAGTGGATTGAAACTTTCAAAGTGCATACACATGGAGTAACTTACAGGTAAGTAAGTTCGTTTACAAGTATTGAATGAAGGGGCGAACGAATCACATCTTAGTTAACCCTTCGCTTGCTATTCACGTCAATATACCTACCTGTAAATAGTGAAGACCCAGATGAGACAGCTCCTACAGGAGCTATCTCATCAGGATCTGCACTATTTACAAGTTTATTGTGCAACCAATGCACTCCACAGCAGTGATTGCACAGCGATATACTTGTACACAGTGAATACAACAGGGCATAGGCAAAGAAGAGGACTGTGTTTTAAAATTACCAAGCGAAGGGTTAAAGTAATGTAACAATTAGCGTGTTGGTTATCGCATTACTATAAATTATTCGATCCTTTTTATAGTCGCAGTACATTGTATATAACGTCTGACACAAAAGGTGTCATACAGGCACATGAAAGTCTCATGCAACTGACTTCAATCCTCTATACGGTCGGTGTATACTGTATACATGTATAATGTTTGTCACATAAATGTAACATACAACAGACATTGATCATATATATAGTCGTGTCATACACATGAATGTGTCATACAACTGGCTTTATACGGTCGCAATATACTGTTTGTTTGTTTGTGTTGATTAACGTCCGTTTCGGTTCACTATGGGCTAATTGGGCGCCCAGAGAGAGGGGAGAGGATACAGAGAAACCCGAGCGCGATGCCCTACTCTTATTACCGACTGAGTTTCTCTGGTTCTTTTAGATGCCCAGTGTAAAGTACTGATACATCGGACCTCGGTTCCGAAGGACTTGGTCCGGCGGAGTATCGAACCCGTGACACCTGGTATTGCAGTCGAGCGCGTTAGCCCATCACATTTTATTGTGTACACCAATAAAAGATAAAATTGAACAAATCTATTAAATTTTCTGTTAAGATATGACGAAGACGCATTGAAGAACAATGGTGTTGCTGTGTAAATAAGGATTTTATATCAATCAAGGGTACACCACTTTTTTGCCTTTTGCATTAAGTTCATCCAGAATCTACCTTAAGCGCGATACTTTGTTGGTATGCAACTAATATACATATTAACAGCATTGTTATGACAAGTTTCTTAAAACTCATAAAGGTCCAACAGTGCAAACATTGTAAACGAAGACATTTGTTATCATTCATTGGGACATAACTCTTGAACAATATGACCCAGAATATTAACTGAACAAACACGCATGCTGAATAAATATGATGGTGGAAGGTTCTTTAATACAAACCATTTTAAATTAGAACTGTTTGATAATGATAATGTTTTAAGTAATAAGGTGTATTATCATTCAAGGGTATAAACTCTTGACATGTTTGACTAAGTAGACCCTAATTGTTTAGCAAGATTCATTTTGTATAGAGATAATTCAGATGTAGAGGAAGATGAGGATGGTTATATATATATAAAAAACACTAGAAACCAAGGTTAAACACATTTGGCAGGAGTCAGAAGATTACAGAGATATTTGGCTATTATGATTTCTCTGTTCCAGTTAAAATTTCTAGCGAAGTATCGACACGTCCTGTTATCTTGGAGGACACATGGAAGGACATACGAATGGACGGACAAATGGACAGGCGCATTTGACGGGAATAAAAACTAGCACCTGAATTCAGGACATATTTCACATTCATTTAAAATATATAAATGGTACAATTTGAATTTTGATGACCTGTCATACTCACGACAATTTTTGAATCATTTACTTATGTTTATTTTAGCATTCACACACCATCCGTCGACCACCTGGTTTACCGAACGTTTTCTGGTAATCCGGTTTACTGAGCGTTCTCTTGTCATCTGGTTTACCTAGCGTTCAACGGCCATCTGGTCTATTGAGCATTCAACGTCCATCTCCATTACCGACGGTTCATCGACTATCTGGTTCATCGAGCGTTCACCGACCATCATGGATATGCTCGGCACTTTGATGTCCATGTACTCATTGTGTATGATCAGTGCGGCGCCTCCACAGGGGTTTAATGGTTATCAGTATTACAATATACCTAGAGTTAATGTAGACATTGGACCCTCAGGCGAAAATGCTTCGATAGTAAGTAAACTATTCTAGTCGTTTCTTTTTCAAATTGTATAATACTGTATATATAATTTGCATTATTATTCAATTGTAAGGTTATAAACGTATTTATGTAGTACTGGACGTCAAGAACCAGGATAATTTTGCATTACATGTATTTGCTTTTAACATGTGTCTCTCATGTTAGAAATACCAATGGCATAAACAGTTAACCCTTCGCTTGCTAATCGCGTCAATATACCTACCTGTAAATAGTGAAGACCCAGATGAGACAGCTCCTGCAGGAGCTGTCTCATCAGGGTCTGCACTATTTACAAGTTGATTGTGTAACCAGTGCACTCCACATCAGTGATTGCACAACGAAATACTTGTACACAGTGACGATATATGTAATTATACAACAGGGCATGGGTAAAGAAGGAGAAATGTATTTTAAAATTCAGCAAGCGAAGGGTTAATAGGTCGATTATGTAACGCACATGTATACACGCGTCTTGGTCTGTGCTGATAGTTTTGGCCTGTGCAGATCTTGAAGTAGCAAGCAAAACAAACAGACGCTTTTCAGATATGGGTCTACTCTGATTGCTAAGTCGATCAATCCCTCCTTACACCACTCCATTATACTGACTGCTAAATAAATGAGGATATCAGTACTATTTTAAAGTATAAGGTATGACTCGGCCTGAGACTTCATCCGCAATCTATCGCTTAGAATGATATAGAATAGAACACACGGGGATTTGTATATACATACTAGTACATAATGAGCTGTATATATAGGCTACACCATATGTGTATATATGCTTTACATACATAACAATGTGTAAAAATGCACTACTACACAATGATCTGTATATATATAGGCTAGTGCATAATGTTATGTATATATACACTAGTCCACATTGATATGTATATATAGGCCACATCATATTTGAGTATATATATGCTAGTACATAATAATATGTATATTTAGACTGTTATGTTATATATATATAGGCTGTTATGTTATATGTATAGACTGTTGTGTTATATATAGGCTGTTACGTTATATATAGGCTGTTATGTTATATATAGGATATTGCAGTATTATTTTAATACTATGTATATATCTGTTGTTCGTCCATCGTTGCACTCACGATGAGGACCATGACTTCCTTCTATTTGATTTGATTGATTTGGTTTAATGCGCCCGGAGGTGGCTAATCAGTCAACCATTCCCCTCATATCGACGCCTTTTGACGCCTCTGCAAAATTCATATGTTGAAACCATTGTGATAAATAGAGCATTTGCTCCTATTGGAGCAAAATTAATGCTCAATTTATCACAATTATTCCAAAATACAGAATTCTAAAATTGTCCTTTTCTCTAGTTAATGCTCATTTTCGGTAGATTTATTCAAAGTGGTTGGATCTAAAAACATCCTATGAGGGAATAGGTTAAAGGATAACGAAGGAGAAAGTGAGAGAGCCATCCTGGCTCTGCTGTTTGATGACGTGACAGATGAAACGGCATACGTGGATGTAGAATCTTCTCATGGATTTGATATTATTCGAACACTTGGACTACATGATGAGAAGACCCAAGCAAACAACATATCCAAAGGCTACATGCAGAGTCTAGGCGAATAGAAACACATGCGTCTTCACGACGAGAGAGAGAAAATCTGCCCAATATGTTAAATGACATACTGACCCAGGACACATACATTTTGTTTGTGAACTAGTTGTGAGCGTACAACATTAGGACGGTATACGTGATCCATGGTGGTACACATACAGTTCCGTGACGAACTTGAATGCGCAATGGTCGTGTGACCAGTAGCAACCAAAGACTATCGATCTATAACAATTAACACAACTTACTATTGATTTACTTAATACTATTATAGTATTGACTTATCTAAAGGAGAGGGACACATGTACCTAGGAAAGAACAGCTCAAAGCAGTTATACATATCGAAGGCGACCATTGACAGCGATAATTAGCTACAAGTGTGTATGGAGAGACCGGGCAAAGGTTAATAGTTGTGGACATGATGGTCGTAGACTCATCGCACAACAGCGACAGAAGAAAAAAAATCGCTACTCATGTTACAAACATCAGACATTCCTGATAGTTTACTCAATGTTTCGGACCAAACGGCCATATATTGTATAGCTCTAACAATTGACATAGACCTTCACCTTTATGCAGAATATATATAAAACTCCGCCGGTAAATTGTGAAGTCTATTCTCGATTAAATTAACCCGTGCATATGTAAACTATGCAATCACGAGTGTGTCCATGCATAGTTGCTTACAGGGACACGTGCCGAGGATAAATCCGTGCAATGTTACGAATGTTTATTTATGCAAATTAAGCAGGTCAGTGTCCAGGTCAAATTGTTCAAACTATACTGCAAATGCAGCGAAAGAATGCAATAATAGAATATAACTATTTTTACTTGCAGGTAAATTTCAATGTAAAAGCGTCCACCAGGTACATGTTCTGCGACTATGGGATAGCAGACGTTTTTGTAGAAAGCCAGATAGCTGCGCAGACCAATACATATTGTGTAAAAGGGGATTTAGATAACTACACCAATGAGATCTCTACTTACTCTGTATCTGTCAACTCAAGCTCCTTCAGGTTAGCATTTTGGCCGAAATAGGGAAATGATGTATCAATGTCTTTATCTCTAAAAGTAAACCGTAACTCCTTTCAGTACAGCAGCATTCGACTGCGTCCCATTGTATTGGATATAGACGATGATCTAGTAGGATTGGAATTATTGACATTGTGAAATTTAAAAAATATACATCTATATTCTATATAGATAGAAAATGTGATTGCATTGATGGTAAGTTGTTTTTGGTTTCTTGGGACATTTCAGAGTATGGGGTTTATGCATCAGTGGAGTGCGCATGGGGGTTGGTCATCAGAAGTGTGGGTATGGGGTTTGGTTATCAGAAGTGTGGGTATGGGGTTTGGTTATCAGAGGTGTGGGTATGGGGTTTGGTCGCCAGAAGTGGGGTATGGGGTTTGGTTATCAGAGGTGTGGGTATGGGGTTTGGTCATCACAGGTGTGGGTGTGGGGTTTGGTCGCCAGAAGTGTGGGTATGGGGTTTGGTCGTCAGAAGAGTGGGTGAGGGCATTGGTCATCAAAGGTGTGCTCATATAATTTCATCAGCTGTGTGGGTATGGGATGTGGTCATCAAAGGTGTGGGTATAGTGTTTGACCTTCAGATGTGTTGGTAGTGGGCTTAATTATCAAATGTTTGGCTATGGAGTTTGATCTTCAAAGGTGTAGTTATGGGATTTGGTTATCAGAGGTGTTGGTAGTGGGTTTGATCATCAATGTGTGGATATGAGGTTTCATCATCAAAGGTATGAGGGTTTGGTTATCAGAGGTGTACGTATGAGATTTGGTCATCAGAACTGTAGGTATGATGTTTGGTCATCAGGGTTGTAGGTATGGGGTTTGGTAAGCAGAGGTGTAAGTATGAGGTTTGGTCATCAAATATGTGAGTATGGGTTTGGCCATCAAATGTGTGGATATGGGGTTTGGTCTCAAACGGTGTGAGTATGAGGTTTGGTAATCAAAGGCTTCGGTATGGGGTTTGGATATGGTCATATCTTGCGACTGAAAGATTGTAATGTCAAACAAAATATGAATAATAATAATTTTGACTCTTATACAAGTATATAGTACATTAAAAACCCTCTAATGCGACCACTTAATGAATAAACATGGGTGTCTTTATAAGCAGGTTGTTGCTTAATGCAGCGCAAAGGTAAAACAGAAAGCTCCTCCTCTATGAACTTTCTGCATTACTTTAGTCCTGCATTAAGCTTCCACCTGAATCTAGCACCCAGAATAATACCTCTTTTAGGTGGTCGCATTAGCGGGGATTTACTGTATTAGGTCAACATGACTAATTTGCCCAATATTTTCTGCATGGTTCCTGCTAACGTAAGGTGGCAGGTTTTATCCCCGATGGCATATGCACAGAGGAATTTTGATATATTTGTTGAAACTTCAGAGTCAGATTTATTGTAATAGCATAAGCAAACCGAATAGAAATCGGACGGCGGAAACGGGGTCCAATTGATATGTGTCTAATCCGTTAGCAAAGGTGTGGAAAGGCGTTGATATGATACTAGTGACACATTTGCTTTGTGTTTAACATATGAGGGTAGTGCTAGGATACGTTGACTCGGTTTCAGGATACCACCGTCTGGTATTAGTACGAATGACCGAGGAGAGAGAGAGAGAGAGACAGAGAGAGAGAGAGAGAGAGAGAGAGAGAGAGAGAGAGGGGGAGAGAAAGAGAGAGTATTATGTTTACTCTCCGATCCTAATGAAACTTCACATGATCATTGCTCAACTTTTGGTTTTTAAAATGCTGCCATGGTAACCGAATAGTAGGCTCTGATTGGTGTCCATTTAGATATTGTTTGATTTTGCTGAACATCCGTTTGCTGGGATATTTGGATATCTGGAAGTCAATTTTAGGTGTTTCGAAAGAGTTGGTTACCATGATAATGGAGTGATGACATCTGATTGGTCAAAACTTAGATACTATTAGAATTTGCTGAAAATGGTAAGTAGGGGTATATGGGTACCCTGAACGTAATAGCAGGGTTTCAAAGGTGTTGGTTTCCATGGTAACCTGGCGATGGCCTGCATCTGGTGAAAAGTAAGATATATTGCTTATCCAAACGTCCGTTTCTGTGTGTGTGTGTGTGTGTGTGTGTGTGTGTGTGTGTGTGTGTGTGTGTGTGTGTGTGTGTGTGTGTGTGTGTGTGTGTGTGTGTGTGTGTGTGTGTGTGTGTGTGTGTGTGTGTGTGTGTGTGTGTGTGTGGCGAGCTTCTGTAACGGATTAGACATTGTTCCTTACCAATTTAAGGAATTAGGTTATGGTTTCTACATTGCTGGTCATGAACCCCACTGTGATTGTCGAAATTGATACACTTTACAGTGATTGTACTTTCTGTGATGGTACGGGCCCGAATTGCTAGTATAACAGAAATCAATTAATTTTATTTTCATGTCCATGGACATTACAGTCTTCGTTTCTCTCTACTTTCACACTTTCGATGTAAGTATAGTAGGCGCTTAACTGTTTCTTCCAGGTTGAACTGAAATGCTGGGACCTTCTTACTGACATTAATTCTTTCAACCCTGGATTTTCAGAATGGAATAGCCAATCAGTGTTTAACTGTAAAAACCACCAAATAGGAAAGGGTTAAACGTGCTAGACATGTTTGAATGACAATCAGGAGACCTCTGATCTGGGTCCACTGTTACAAATGAAAGTATATGTGTTTGTTCGGTTAAAAGAGTTAAATAATGTTTCCTGTAACGTCCTGATGCATTCGTTTCCTCTAACTACTAAGTCAATGATTAACACTAATTACTAGCGAATCTTCCACACTGTTAAACCAAACTGTTGGATTGTAATGTTTAGAATCTGATGATAGGATATAATCTCCAAGAGTTATCGACTGACGTTTCCCATTCTAATTAAAACACAATGTACATGTATATTCTGTAACTGTAATGACCAAGTATGCGACAGAACATTAATGATTAATTTCTTTAAAGCGAAGTCTATCGCATTAACTATTGCAGCGCGATATGTAAATGAAAAAAACAAGTAGTTCTACAATAATTAGTTTCTTCTGCAAAACTGACAAATTCAGTATTGATTGTTGTTTATGTATAGCAGAATTCACTTTGGAGATATAGGAGCGAGTGGATTGATATTCTCTCTCTCTCTCTCTCTCTCTCTCTCTATTGTAATGTTGATATGGTTATCACACTTTTCAAGTTGCAGTGCTAATGGTTAATAACCAATGAAAATGGCAATGCAAATAGAGAAAAAAACTCACGCCCTTAGCAACGGCTTCAGCGGTATTCAATTTTAAAAAATAATTATATCGAAACTAATGATCCCGATGGACAAGAAAATATAACAACACTGAAAATGAAGTACAGGGCGATGTTTTACGTCCGCCACACAAGCACGCCTGCTATTGAAAATAGGAAATCATTCGGAAGCAACAGCAGCAATGCAAATTGCTGTTGCTAATAAAGAATATTGCATACTCTTTTATTGAGTCTGTTCATGATATCAAAAGTACAAAAATGAGTTATGCAGGAAACACGACATACAGAACAAACAGTCGCCCAAACAGCAACACAAGAAAACAGCAAATGTACATAACTATAAAAACAACAAGAGACACACAAAGACAAAACAAACACACAATAGGGGGAAGATGGAAGCATCGCCTTGGAACGGTCAGTGACAAAAGTCACTGGGGGGTTAAACCGGTTTATGGGCGCCCAACCTCACACTTATTCCATCCCCACCCTAAAAGACATACAGTGTAAATAAACGTATCCCCTCTCCGACTAATCTACAACAACCGCGACGGCAAATACAGTGGTAAAGTGCATGTATAACGAAAACATTTAAGTGAACAAACTGTATCCACCTATCGCTAGTGTACTCAATGATTGAGCTGCAAACAGAGTACTGTAGAAAAGTAATAAAGGGTACGACAAAAACGAAATAGTACAGATATCCGACGTTCTCCTTTTTCCATTTCTGGATTTAAGAGGTCGCCTTCATAGAGTAGTAAACCTTTCTTGTCGGCGTGCATGCAAAGAGGCCAGCGTAATTGCCAACTGTAAAAGGGTTCACAACCAAACATGCAGTATCTTGTAGTACTACATGATCATATCCCTTTTTAATGAAATGTTTAACACATTTGATGAACACATAGTGAGAAAATGGGTACGTCCAATAATTTTACGAAGTTTGTAAATCACATCACCATAAAATTCAGGATGTGAAATACCGCGTCGCAGAAGCAACTTGAGATTACATTGGTACTTGCCAATAAGCGAGAGATTTCGATAGTAAAATTTAGAGAAAGTTTTTCTTAGTTTATGGTATCTATATCCTTGCTTAAGCAGCTTTTGAGTTAAAATGAGATTTCGACTGTTAAAATCGTCAACAGATGAACAAGCTCTAGCAAAACGAATAAGTTGAGATATATAAACCCCATAAGATGGAGCACGGGGAACATCCCCGTCAAGATGAGGAAAATTTACAATATTAAAATCAAAATTATCTCTTTTGTCATATATTTTAGAAGAAATCATTCCTTTATTAATTTTAAGGTCTAGATCAAGAAACACTGCATAATTGTCGGACGGGTTAGCTTTATTCAATTTGAGTTCTTTAGGATAAATTGTAGGAATCAGAGCATCAAAGAAAGGGTTATCTAAGTTAAAAATATCATCCAAATATCGACAAGTTTCATTGAAGGCTTTTATAACATCTTCTTGTGATTGAGGATTCAAACGCAACACGAAATCTCTCTCATAGCAGTACAAAAACAAATCTGCGACAAGTGGTGCACAATTCGTACCAATAGGAATACCAATTACCTGACGGTATATAGCATTCCCATAACGTACAAATATGTTATCAAAAAGAAAGGTAAATGCTTCGCAATCTTCTGAGCAAGTCCAATTGGTGTAATATTTCATTTTCTCGTCAGTAAAGAAAGCTTTTTCAGCATTACATGCCAAGACTGATGTTTTTCCAGGGCAAATACTTTCTGGATTAAGTTAGTAAGCTTATCCTTAATTAAAATATGAGGAAGAGTTGTGTACAGAGTAGAAAAATCGTACGTGCTTAAAGTGGATGCAAGATACCTTTTGTTCTTAAGTTTCTTTAAGACTTCTGAAGATTTCTTAATAGACCAGAAGATATTTATTCCAGAATTTTCATAAGTCTTATCACAGTAGAACTTTACATGTTCCTTTACCTTCGTTAAACAAGAAGTCAAAAGTATAGACAATTCAGTAGTTGTACATGAACTAGAATTTGCAATGAAACGCGCTTTATATGTTTTTTTATGTAGTTTTGGTAACAAATACATTGTAGGAAGTTTATGTTGTGTAATTTTAATATCGGTTCCAAATTGGTCACACTTTTTGACATGGTCTGAAATGATGGTCTTTTCGTCAGTGGTAACTGAAATGTATGACTTGGTATTAATAATTTCCTGCTTCAAGACATCGATATAATGTAATCGTCAAATAATAATCACATTATTCGATGCCTTATCAGCAGTCAAAAGTATAGACAATTTCGTAGTTGTATATGAACTAGAATTTGCAATGAAACGCGCTTTATATGGTTTTTATGTAGTTTTGGTAACCCAATACATTATTCGATGCCTTATCAGCAGGAACAAAAACGTATTTTGAATGGAAATCCTGTAAACCCCTTTTTAAGATGTCTAAAAGAAATTCTAGATTTAGGTGGAAGAAGGTGTTTGTTAGAGCTACAAAAGGAAATGCGTTTATCAATTATATAAAAAATTAGTTTTTTTCAAACTAGAAAGAGCATTAGACTCAACATGTTCTCTTCGACACCATTTAATACTAAAATTTTGTAAAGCCTCCGCAATCTGAACTCGACAAGAGTTAAAATCTATCATGGGTGGTATTCTATATTTAGGACCTTTATTCAAAAGAGATCGTAGACGTTTATCTTTAATTATCTCAAAATTACCAGTAATCACACGACCAGCCGGGGAATAGCAAAATTTTGAGGTGGCGTAATCTCAATTATCAGGAATATTATCATTATTATTAAGGTCGGCCACAATTTTATTATAGTTGTAAAATTGTATTTCTGATGGGTTTGTTATATTTGTAGCAGATGATATGTGGTTCTGTATTTTTAAAGTATTTAGGATAGTGTCAATTACATTTTTGTCTCTAAAAATACTTTGGAGGTCAATAAAATCAATACCTTTATTAATAAAAGACGTTTTCAAGAAGAATCTTTGGTGTTCAGATAATTTGTCAATGTGCGGTCTGGGAACATGTAGAGTAAAGCTTTGTATCAAACTAGCAGTTCCTATGAGATGATCTGATCTAAAAATAATTTTATCGGCTTGCTCGTCAATTTCTTTTAATGAACATATAGATAAGGAGGAAAGTCTAGAAAGCATGGCATGTTTACCAGAAGTTAGACGTAAAGTATGTAGATCAAGAAAAGTAATTTTCAAACGAGATTTTCGTTTAATATTACCATTTTTGCGAATGCAATGTGCCCGAGATTTGCGTATACCGCAACTAGGCGCGTTTCAAGTTAAAACATAAATAACGTTAGTAGTAGTACAATCAACGTCTGAGTTTATCTTGATATTAAATGTTCTACCATTAACTGTATATTTTATAGTGGAATTACAAGAAAAAAATTGTTACTACAACATATGCACCTTTTAGCAAAGCACTTTTGGATAATCGGATACACTCTGTGTCGCTTGTATAAGGACCGTTTACGAATAGAAGAAACATTTTGGATAACAGATTTTAAAGGTGAAAGTACAACTCTTGGTCCATTGAAAAAAACATTTATTAACAGAAAGAGATGGTATGTGAAAAGATGATGCCGACTTAAGATTAAGTTGTTTTAAACGAACAAAAGGTTGAAGGGAAGAGAAATTAGAAATATTTCTGGGTACTTGTACAGACGACACAGATTGCAGATCTATAGCTTTCAGTTCTATCAGAGGTATTTTAACTTTATTCATATTGGATAGTGATAAGGGGCACCTGTTGATATACGATATATTAATTGCCATGGGACTAGCTCTTACGATTATACAGTTTGGGCATAATGGTGGTTGCTTGGCCAAGTGGTTTAGCGCTGAGCTGTTATCTCACGGGTTCGAATTCCGACTGGACCACCTCGATCTATCAGAAACGCTTTTCAGTTCAGTGTCCCACCCGCAAGAGGTGCCTCCTCTCCACCAAGTGGTTCAAATAGGTACATATGAGGGTCACTAGTCGGTACTGCCGCTGTATAATCGCTTCATATGTTAGCAGTGCTCAATTTTGTATGCAAATGACTCAATGATCAGGGGAGTAAATGTACAGTCGGTTGAGCAGTCATTCTGACTGAAAGTAGACTATAACGAGGTATTTTACTTTTGTTTTAAACGGGATATAACTCTGTCACTTCTTCGGCCAAGAGTTCCAGTTTAAAGTATTGTATTGCCCACATTAGTGTTATAAGCACAACTCTAAAGTACATTTAATTAATGTAAACTTGTGCCTCTATTCACATGCCTCTACGTCGCACAACGAACACGCAAAAGAAGCCATTTCGTAGCTGCAATATTCATTATTGGCATAATATCGAATACACTGCAACTTTCGTTGTTAATTGATTCAATTTGCACGAAGCAAATGTTAACGAATCGATATTTAAAGAGTGCTTGCACTGATTACCTATATGCGTTTCTAGGGACACTTGCACTAGACGCGAATGGCTTATGCAGCAATCTAAATATTATCATACATAACTGCATCAGCTACCTTGAGCTCAGCTTATGTCTCTTAATGATACAAACTGGTTTACACTATGATGCATGTTTTAAAAAGAAATGGAGGAAAGCTATGAACTTATAGAATTGAAATAGATGGCAAACTATCTTGACCAAACCTATTCGCGTTGATATGGTATTAACATCACATTTAATGGGTGTTCGATATTTACATTTAAGCGGTGGTACTGAATGTTTGCGCACATTTTGAAAAGGAAATCTATCGCCTGACATAGTTCTTCTGATTTGTCTCAATATCCCTTGATAATTATTGCCATGGTTCACTCATTAACTACCGTGTCGCCTTATTCCTTTGCTACTTTCACAATCATAAATGTCGACTTTGAGAGCTACTAATCAGGCAAAAGTACACGTACGAGTCGTACAGGAAACACTACATACAAAGCCCACAGTCGCCCGAATAGCACCACGACAAGAAAGTACAGCGAATGTACATATCTATCATAATATAGAAAGAGAAGCACAAAGACAAAACAATCAATAGGAGCAGATGTACCGCCATGGACTTGTCAGTGCCAATAGTCAATGGTAGTTTGAACACTTATTCCTTCCCAACCCTAAAAGATAGTGTGATTTTTAAACATATCCTCTCTCCGACTAATCTACAACAACCGCGATGGCAAATACAGTGGTAAATTGCATGTAAACGAATACATATTTATGTGAAACAAACTTGATCCACCTATCGAAACTTTAGGAAAGTAATAAGGGTATGACAAAGTCAATGTCGGACATTACTACTATATATTACGCAATAACTTGCAAGAGATATACTCACTCACATCCTCCATTTTATAGTCTCAACATGTTTGTTTTAAGTGCATTTCCTTGTTATTAATGGAAAAGTAGTAAAGTCAAGCAGGCAAAGCCACATGCAAGACGCAACCACCACCAAAACACCGATAGACAGCATGACACACACACACACACACACACAACCACACACCCAAATGCGCACACACACACACGAAATGAACACAGAAAACACCAAAAGACACACAAGAAACAGGGACAAACGTTCCACAACATGAACAAACCACAAGCACAAAGACGCAAGGCAAACAAAAGGAAGGGTGACAAAGAGAGTACCGCCTTGGCACGGTCAGCAGCAAAAACACCACTGGGGGTTTAAACCTGTTTACGGACGTCCTAACCTCACACTTCTCTCAAAGTCACCCTAGCTTTACAAATATTGTAAATAAAGGTATCCCCGCTGAACTTACCTACAACATAGACGACGGTGAACACAAGACAACATGTAAAACATAGCATAATAACTGTGACAAACCGTCAAATATGTACTCAATGACTTTGCTGAAGTCAGAGCACCTGCAGGTAAGCCGTTAAGGGCACGACAGGGAAAAAGTAATACATGAGTCTGGTAAGCTCCTCCTGTATCCAAGTTTAAGAGTATACCATCATAGAGTACTACCCTCGGCCTGTCATCGCGCAAGCAAAGAGGGAAGCGTAGCTACCGACAGTAAAAGGGTCGATAACCAAACATGCAGTGTGTTGCAATATAATAGGATCATAACCTTTCTTTTTAAATGTTTTAATGCGTTTTATAAACAAATCATGAAAATGGACATGACCCCGAATTTTCCTAAGTTTGTAGATAACATCCCCATAAAATTCTGGTTGAGAAATGCCTTGTCGCAGTAACGTCCGTAGATTGCAGTTATATTTACTAATGAGAGGTAAATTTCGATAATAAAATTTAGAAAAGGTTTTCCGAAGTTTGTGATATCTGTAACCTTGCTTAAGAAGTTCATCAGTTATAACTAAATTACGTCTGTTAAAATCTTCAAGCAAAGAACAGGCTCGGGCAAACCTAATAAGTTGAGAAATATAAACCCCATAAGATGTAGAACGTGGCACATCCCCATCTAGAAAAGGATAATTAACAATTTTAAAATTAAACTCTTCTCTTTTATCGTATACTTTGGACGAAACTTTATCATTTATAATTGAAAGATTCAAATCTAAAAATGAAGCATTAATGTCAGATTGATTAGCTTTGTTTAAATACAGTTCTTTTGGGTAGATTGAAGAAACCATAGTATCAAAATAAGGATTATCTAAATTCAAAATATCGTCTAAATACCTTGAAGTTTTATTAAAAGCATTAACAATATCGGTCTGTGTATCAGGTTTTAAGCTAAGCATAAAATCCCTCTCGTAGCAATACAAAAACAAATCTGCAACAAGAGGGGCACAATTTGTACCCATGGGTATACCAACAACTTGACGATATATGGTATCCCCATAACGCACAAATATATTATCTAAAAGAAGCGATTTACCTGTAACTATTACTGACCACTCATTATCACACTTTTCAAAAGCAGATCAATTCAGTATTGTTTAGCATGTCTTTCGCAAATAAAGTCTCAGCTAGTATACTGGAATCAGCCTGTCGGTCAGTTGGTCGATTTGTTTGTCGGGTGATTGGTCGGCCAGTCCTCAAATTGCTATTAATCTGCTATGCGGGTATATTGATTATATTTAGTTCTAGTTTTTTCTGTTTTCAGAGTTATACTTCCGGTTCCATTTTACGATTTTAATGTTTATAAACATGTCATATATAAACCTGGAACTCGCACAGTGAACAGTTCCCCTGTAACAAACATGGTGTCGGTAGTTCTTGTGCAGGATGGCTGCGACAAAACACTGACCGTGCCAGGTAACTTTGCCATTTCTTCTTATAATTGGATTCAGTTGATCACAAGGGTTTCAAGAATTGAACAAAAACATATGTTTTTGCGACATTATTGTAACTACTACTGATTATGTATTTCCCCGTGAATATTGATTTAAGAATTTATTACTAAATTCATACCAATGGACTTAGTTTAATAGTTACACATTAACAAAGAATTCTTTTTATGTCTGTGACAAAAACACGTCAGAATCAGGCTCTTCTTTTACAAAATGTCTAAAGTTGAGATTGTCTCGAGCTCAAACTTTAGGTTCGATGCATAGCATTTCATAAATCTATGCAACGCTGGTTGTCAGTTATAAATTACAAGGAGGCTCCGTGTTTAAGAGATTTTGGTCTTTTCTTACAATTACTTAGCCCCTCATCGCTATGGTTCGAAACCCGGGCTGGGCTATTTCATGTGAGGACGCCTTCCAGCTGGTTCGGATCCCGCGCTGGGCTGTTTCATGTGAGGACTCCTTCCAGCTGGTTCGAATCCCGCGCTGGGCTATTTCATGTGAGGATGCCTTCCCGCTGGTTCGAATCCCGCGCTGGGCTGTTTCATGTGAGGATGCCTTCCAGCTGGCTTGCGGTAGTTCGGTGATTCTACACGTGTGATTTTCTGTACACAAAACAATGTAATTTATTCCGTACACGGAAAACCCTTTGGAATCATCCTACACATGTAATTCACTGGGCATCGCGATGAGATTGAAATACTGTTAAAGTGACGTACAGCCAGATACAAATCTAATCAAATCAAATAATTGAAAATAACTTCTTGTGACAAATAAAGCCTTATATGAAAGTTGGTTCACAGATGAAATCAGTTTTCAAATGTTTAGCTAGAGACAACTCTCAATTTAGACGTTTAGTGAAAGCGAGACCATATATAATTATCTATATCATTCCATATGCAAACAGGGAAGATCCTGGACAGAATTCCTGCATGAGTTATTTGGTCTGGGTCTACTCTGTTTGAAAATGTGCAAACATTGTCTTTGTGAGGAAAAGTTGTAAAGTACAATGCAAACAGTAGTCGATGATGTCCAACAACAATACAAATTTATGATTAAAAGCATTTTCTGTTGACTTTGCATCTTATTATGAACGCAATGTTTTAATAATTCGTTCTGAACTATGACATGGAAATGGAAGGAGAACGTCGGATATCTGTACTATTTCATTTTTGTCGTACCCTTTATTACTTTTCTACAGTTACTCTGTTTGCAGCTCAATCATTGAGTACACTAGCGATAGGTGGATACAGTATGTTCAATTAAATGTTTTTTTGTTATACATGCACTTTACCACTGTATTTGCTGTCGCGGTTGTTGTAGATTAGTCGGAGAGGGGATACGTTTATTTACACTGTTTGTCTTTTAGGATGGGGATGGAATAAGGGTGAGGTTGGGTGCCCATAAACCGGTTTAAACCCCCGGTGACTTTTGTCACTGACCGTTCCAAGGCGGTACTTCCATCTTCCTCCTATTGTATGTTTGTTTTGTCTTTGTGCGTCTCTTGTTGTTTTTTCTACCTATGTACATTTGCTGTTTCCTTGTGTTGCTGTTCGGGCGAGTGTTTGTTCTGTATGTGGTGTTTCCTGCATGACTCATTTTTGTAACGTAAATAATGAGCTACCGCAGAGGAAAATAGTTTCGATACTTACATTACAAGAGGGGAAAACGTGGTTGAATTTGAAAAATAAGATCATTTGAATCGAGAGTCGATATGTAAATTCAAACAGACATGATAATATTCTCCCGGAGGCTGTCTGGTCAAATTCGAGTTCCGTCGACTCGGTTTCTATTTTTAGATAGGGCTAACGTCACTCATTTATAAATCGATGGAACTGATCAGGCTATTTTTAGATCTATGACAACCACCGTCCCTGTAAGAGCTTATCAATCAAATTATTATGAGAGTGAAAAGAAAACATTTACTATTTATCTGTAACTCTTTGCCCCCTGACTTGATTTTTATCAAAAACGCGTTTTGCCAGCGATGAATTAAATTAATAAAACTGATGAATCAACGTCGCTTTGTATGTGGCCTCAGTGGCGTAATCGGTAAGCACGACGTCTCAAGACAGATCAGATTTGGCTTTTGTAGAATCAGGCGCGGGTTCGAATCCAGCTATAGCCATTTTGTTTTTCTTCTCTTTTCTTATTTGAATAATTATATTGGTGATTGTTCTGTTAGATCTATTCCGTCAGCATGTTCATGCATATTTACAGCAAATTAATATAGTTCCATGGTTATAGAATCATTCCGCCTATCTACTAACCTAATAAACCTTCTACTACCGGAAGTAACCTAATAAACCTAAGTTTATTTGCACCCCCTTTATTATGTCACTAGAGAAGCCTGGTGACTGGATAAAGTACCATATTGTATTTTGATTTTTTGTGCTTCTAAAGTGATCGTTATATTATATTGCAGTATGGGATTCAGATGGAGATGTTGTGACATGTTACCTTCCTTCTTTTGGCCCTGGTTGTTTGGGATGTAACTCTCTTACGATGATTACAATGGACAGGGTTTGTTTTGTTCAAATTTCTTTTTCTGATGGAATGACGACAGCCAAGCCACAATGAAATGATAATGCGCACATACCATAGGAATGAAACATGATATGTGCATAACTCAACACTTCAATATATCTGGTCACCAACGAACATTTAACGTAGACTTTATTGAGCTTATGATCTTACATCGTCTGTATGGCTGCCAAGTTAAATTTAAATTATATCGAGAAGCTGTGATAAAGTTTAACGCGATATATATTCAAAATATATATAATCATTATTCTTCTTTGTTGGTGATAATTTGCTTTTGTCTACAGGCATCATGTGCAATTCGTTTTGGACAAGAATACGATTCGTCAGTAGATTTATGGAATTTATATACAGTAGAGGTCAGAATTGAAGACTTTGCAGGAACCAATTTATCAACGCCACTGAGTGACATTTCAATTCACTTTTCGGTAATAGTATACTCAAGTAACACATCATGTGACGACATACCAAGGTTTATCAGACCCACGCCTGATGACGGAGCAAAGGTTACAGTCAGAGACAACGAGAAAATAAATATAACTATATCAGTGGCGAGCACCAACGAGTATGTTTATTGTTCTCGTTCAGTTTGCTCCAATCACAAAACCACACAATTTCATGAATCTATAGACATTCAGTTTCAAACTTACTTTTGTTTTGCTTCTTTATAAGGTCTCCTTTAGGACTATAGATTTCAAACCTATGAAACCAGGCTGTGTTACCATATTCAATATTCATATATAATTAAACACGTACATATATTCATTCTTATTATCTGTATTTACCTCGTTCAGTGGTACTTGTAATAATATATGATATATAAATGACGAGAAGTCATTTTGAATAGTCAACAACATGTTAAATAAAGTTGTTTTGAATAAAAATCGATTATTTGTCACAAAGGTTTTTAAATGTCATAAGCCATTTATGAACACTTAACACTCATTCAGAATTAACCGTTTTCTTTAGAGTAAATCGTGTTGAGTTATCAGCAGGAATTAATGGATCATATTATATATGGATGAGAAATTTAAGTCAAATATTTCCACAATCGTTTGACATGTCACAAACCTTCATATATATATTCTTACCGAGTATGTATGCGAGAAATGGTCCATGTAACATGCACACTTTATAATTTGCTACGATTCCAGCTTTAGTTTTTTTTTCCCAAGTTTCTATCAAAAACATTAGAACAGTAACAAACATTCCGAATCCTGATGGGATGCAGAGTTACTCGGCGTCTTATCTTGATCCAAACTGTTTGACGATGTAATCAGAGATGCGACATTGGAAATGAAAGAAATAAAGGCAAACTTACAATCTTACTATGATAATACATTATACAAATTGAATTACATCCCTTGGATCCGTGTTCAGTAATGTATCACATCGGTCGATTAGTGTTCAGTAATGTATCACATCAGTCAATTAGTGTTCAGTAATGTATCACATCAGTCAATTAGTGTTCAGTAATGTATCACATCAGTCAATTAGTGTTCAGTGATGTATCACACCAGTCAATTAGTGTTCAGTAATGTATCACATCAGTCAATTAGTGTTCAGTAATGTATCACATCAGCCAATTAGTGTTCAGAGATGTATCACATCAGTCATTTAGTGTTCAGTGATGTCAATTTGTCTTCATACCATAATTCATTTGAATATAATAGTATTTCTATTCCATTTATACCTAGGCTGTACAATATCGAATGGACAGTTGATAAAGAGGTTACAGCTAGCAATATGAGAAGCAGTATGACAGAGGATGGGGTGATATCGTGGAGAAGCTTTGAGTGGACAACTTTGCCAGAGGACAGACAGGCGTACATCATGTGCATATCTGCTACGGAAAAAGTCACAGGGTAATACTATCGTAAAATTGTTAAGTGTGCATTTACAATACGATTAATGTAAAGTTCTAAATAGTAACTTGTTATAGTAAATTTCGATGGTAAAATATATATAATATGACTATATAAAGCGTCTTTGAAATGTTTATTTGAGCAACATTGCACTTTTAATAACTAATCATGAACAGACTCAATAAAACCGAGTTTTGCATTTCTACTTTTGCTTTCGAGAGATCACCCATTTTCAGAATATATCTAATGAAAGTTGTACAAATGATTTCGGTTTCCTGTATAAGAAGACTACAGGTTTTGAAATAGATATTAAAAAAGATTACTCAAAACTACGTCTATGTTCTTTACTTAACTCAGTCGTTTGGTAAAATTTTAAAAAAGTGATCCTCTTTCAGTATTATTTTAGTTGTTCGAGCGCACTGCATAAGCGAGATCAAGATGAAAAACATTAAACATTTAGCATATGTAACACCAATATTGACCATAGGCTGAAAGCAGGAGTACCGCCGATGAACGGCCAGTCGCAAAAAAAGCAGCTACATATTATTCATAGCAATATGTATTATGTAAGTCTGTGATCAATGTAATAACGCAATTTCTTTGCTTATGCAAATTGTATTAAGACGGAATGAAAATTTAGTAAAGTCAAGCAGGAAAAGACACACACAAAACGCAATTTTTACCTAATCATCAATCTTAATATTATGACAAGACACAATGAAATTGTATGCATAGTTCTTACCTCAAAATATCACACTTTTAATAGATCTAATTCATTCGACATAAAACTGTCGGATGCTAACAACGGTCCATTTATTAAACTAGCAGAAGCCTTTGTACTATGTTTAAAAGCAAATAGTGTGTACATACAGTTTGTACGTTATTTTCACACTTTTTCTTATTTTAAGCACGTGTTAAATATATCACAAATTCTACATTCAATTACAGAAAGGACGCAGATGTTAGATGTGTTTACTTCATTCGATTTGCACAACAAGGTACTTATATTTATTGCTGTTAAGGCCCACTCAAGTATCTAATTTAAATGGAAACTTGAATCTATGTTTGTATTTATTACTTTTAATTTACAGTAACATTTATTCGCGAAACATAAAATGCAGATCCTGGTCATAGAATGTATATGGGAGTCTCTCACGCTGACACAGTGCAGAATCAATCTGATTAGAGAACGTCTATGGGAGTCTAAAACTCTGGTATACACTGTTTGTAATATTAAGATATGCCTAACTTTGATGCTAAAGTAAGAACGTTTAGCACATCACATGCGCTAATTTTAGATATTGGCATCGCAACTGCACGCCAATATGCAAATGTAACCCTTCACATGTTTAAGTAAAGAAAATATCAGCTTAATCCCTGATTTGCTAAACGTTGCACTGTTGACTGAATACCAGACGGCTAGGATCTTGATAAGACACCGAGTGACTCAACGCCTAATTTGGATTTGAGTTGAGTTCATATAACAGTGAAGTTCTCTATTAAACCTCATTACAAAACAAAATATTGTTCCGATTGTATTGAGAATTTTAAGTCAGTGGTATTAATTTTACAAAAACTGAAAACAAAAAAATACTTAAATCTACAGCAAACCTATTTCCATATGGAGTCGATAGCGAAGATGAAATTCTTGAGAAAACCGATGATTCCTGCAGTGGTGCTATCACAGTTGATGGCGGCGTGCCGATGTTTGGACAGCTACATCATGACATTTATGTATGTAAGATAAACAAAATGTGCACAAAAATACAAAATGTGCAATTGTATTGTCATACATATTAGGATCAAACGACTTCAATGATAGTTACATAGTACAATATATTTAAGATTATATTTCAATTATATTTGATAATATTCTATTAAAGTTTAATCGAAGGCCCCGCCGGCATCAAAAAGCAAATCAGCATAATTATTATATTAATTTGCATCTCTGAAGAATGAAACAACTTCTGTATCTGATCTGATCATTAGTAAGTGTTGTATCTGATACATAACATTAGTGCTCGTTTTATCTGAAACATACCGTTTGTGTTCGTTTTATCGGATACTTGCAATTAATGTTCGCTGTATCATATATATTAATGTACGTTGTATCTTGATAAATGTCACTAATGTTCGTTGTATCTTATGCATTCTATAAGTGATCGTATCTAATATATACCACAAGTGCTCGTATCTAATATATGTCATTAGTGCTCGATGTACCTGATACATGTGATTAGTGCTCGTTGTATCTGATACCATAAGTGCTAATTGTATCTGATATATACCATTAGTGCTTGTATAACTGATACACACCATTAGTGTTCGTTGTACCTTGATACATGGTATTAGGGTTGTTTGTATTTTATGCATACCATTAGTGCTCTTATCTAATATATGCTCTCAGTATCTTATACAATCCATAAATGCTTGTTGTATCTATAATGTCATTAGTGCAAGATGAATCGGATACGTGCTATCTGTGCTCGTCGTATCTGATATTGTCGTATCGTTAGTGCCCGTTGTGTAATATACTTCCTATTTGAGATCCTTGTAATGGACACATGCAATTAGTGACCGTTGTATATGACAAATGTCATTAGAGCTCGTTATAACGGACACATGCCATTAGTGACCGTTATATAAGATAAACGCAATTAGAGCTCGTCGTAATTGATGCATGCTATATCATGTTTCAGAAACATGCTTAATCATATTTGTATTAGATACATATAATTTCTGTAACATATCATTAGTGTTCGTTGTAGATTATACGCGCCATTGGTGTTATTTGTATCTTATACATAAACCTGCATCGTTATTGTTCGATGTATCAGATGCCTGCCATTAATTCTCATTGTATCTGTTAATACTAGCGTTCCCTGTATTCTATACATACCATTAGTGTTCATTGCATTTGATACATGACATTAATGCTCGTATACGTGACATTGGTGCTTGTTATATCTTATATGGTGTGTGATGGTCTAGTGGTAACGTGTTTGACTATCAGTCCGGAGGTCCGGGGTTCAAATCCCGGTCCCTCCCGGAAATTTCTGAGACGCTTTTCCGTGTCTCACACCCACACCTCCTCTCCACCCACCCATGGGTTAAAATCGGTACCTGTGAGGGTCACTAACCGGTACAGCGGCTGCATGATTGCGCCATATGTTAGCAGTGCTCAATATTGTAGCCCAATTACTCAATGACCAAGGGAGTAAATGTACAGTCGGCTGAGCGGTCATTCGGACTGAAAGTAGACTATAACTAGTTACTTTACTTCATATATATATGCCATAATACTCATTGTATCTGACATATGACATCAGTGTTCCCTGTATCTAATATTTACCACAAATGTTCCTTGTGTCTGTAATATAATATAAGTCGTGTCCGTTCCGTGTTACTAGAAAGTTATTTTCAAACCGTGCTGAACCAGACAAACTGCTTTTAGTTTTAGTTTTACTAATGTAACCGGGTGTTCTTATAAAGAAACATACCCGCTCAGACTCGGGATCGAACCCGGGTCGCCAGGTTCGCAGTCATGCACTCTACCACATCACCATAAAAGCGCGCTTGTACAGCAAGGCCGTACAAGTGATGACACTGTGACATACTCCTCAAGCAAGTTGAAATTCGTCCCGAATTTCTATGGGTATGAGAACGACTGGGAATCGAACTCGGAGCTCATACAGTCACAGCCCCACGTTGGGCGCCAAATGTAACCGGGTGTTCTTATAAAGAAACATACCCGCTCAGACCCGGGATCGAACCCGGGTCGCCAGGTTCGCAGTCAAACACTCTACCACGTCGCCATAAAAGCGCGCTTGTACAGCAAGGCCGTACAAGTGATGACACTGTGACACTAAGATAATTGTACTATCCGAAGGGCATATACTGACCAAAACCGTAATTCATGGTTTGAATTGTCCTTGCAAGTTTTTGATTCCTTTGGCATCATTTGTTACCTGTGTCTGATAACATACGACTGAAAGATTAATATTAATATTCGCAAATGGACAGGTTGGAGCACTATAGGCTATGTCTGCATTGATGCTTATATATTTGGTGGGTTGTTTTCTTTCGTATACAAAAGAAAATGTGTAATAAGGCTTTTATTAGCTCGATGCCCTGTTCTTAACATATGTGTTTATGGTATAAAACATTTATAATAAAAGTATGTTAGTTTTGATATAATGAAATTTATACTCGATCAATACCAAGCGGAACATACAGATAGTCTTCCAGTATCGAGACTTATGGGTTATATCGAAATGGAGACATTGAAATCTCAAACTGTATACTTTCTTCTGTTCTGAGAGAAGTTTAAAATGCACGTATCATATTAAAGTAGATGTTTGTCACTACCTATGCATTGACCGTATTGTGCATTTCTACTAGTTTAAAACATACAGACACGTTGCACCGCGGTTGTTGTAGATTAGTCGGAGAGGGGATATGTTTATTTACACTGTTTTTTAGAGTGTGGATGCAATAAGTGTGAGGTTGGGCGCCCATAAACCGGTTATCCCGCCAGTGGCTTTTGTCACCGACCGTTCCAAGGCGATACTTCTATATTCCCCCATTGTATGTTTGTTTTGTCTTTGTGCGTCTCTTGATGCTTTTATAGTTATGTACATTTGCTGTTTCATTGTGTTGCTGTTCGGGCGATTGTTTGTTCTGTATGTGGTGTTTCCTGCATGAATCATTTTTGTACTTAAGTAATAAATTATTATTTGGTGTACTTACATGCCAGGTTTGTGCCAACGGGATTGTAAGCTTTGACCAGCCATTCACAAACCCAACGCCAGCAAGAGATTTGAGCAGTCTGGGTGACGTCAGTGTCTTGGCTCCGTATTGCTCTGACATTGATTTGCTGACTTCAGGGACCGTATTTTACAGATCGTCTAATCTGTTGGAAAGCCAGCCAGATGGTATAAATAACATTCTAGAGCCAATTAAATCCAATATTACAAAGTTTGACAACGTAGCAGATTACAACCCCACGTTTCTCCTGATTGTGACTTGGTACAAGGCGAAACCTTTCAGAAGCACACAAACTAATGAGGTAACTCAAATACTTAGTAGAATTGTACGATCATAGATACTGAATAATATGGTAACACAAACACATGTTAACATCGTATGCTCAAAGATACAAACCAGTAATATTGAATAAACCGTTCAGAAGCACTTGTTAGCATTGTTTTCTCATATATACAAAATACGCAAACACGTGTTAGCATCGTATGCTCATAGATACAATCTAGTAATGTATTATAAACCTTTCAGAAGCACAATAACTAATTATGTTACGCACACAGTTTCTAGTATTGTATGCTGATAGATACAAACCAATAGTATTACGATGGTTGTCTGAATTACTACTAGTATATTTATCATTATTTATTATTATTCCTATTATTGATTTTATTCTTTTTCTTCCGCTGTAAACTTATCTGACAACGGTAAGTAATAGTCTTAATGAAATGTCACATGAACATTGCTGGTTATGTGCATATGTGCATTCTTTATTTTGAAAAACAACAACAACCCATTGCCATTGTAACTGATTGGTTTACTTCGTTTAGATAGTTTAGACGAAATTAAAATTTATATGAAAATTGGTATGTCGGAATATTTCGGTTCTCCAAGCTGATTGTTTGTTTTTGAAAGTATTTGTTGCCATGGTATCCGAATGGTAGGCTCTAATTGGTGGACATTTATATATTTTTCGATTTCCCGAAAATTACTCTTTATGGGTATTTGGGGACCCTGAATTCAATCAAAGGTGTTTTGAAAGATTTGGTTCCCATGGTTATAGTGTGGTGGCCTCTAATTGGTAGAAATTTCAATATTCTTTAAATAAAAAGTTATTAACTCGGAATATTTTGGTACACCGAAATTATTGTGTTACGAAAGTATGGTTAAACATGGTACTCGAATGGTTGGTATGGTTAGATTTTGATAAATATTGGTGTGTCCGCACATGTCTGCAATCCGAATTAATTGTAGGTGTTTAGAATTTAATTGTTGCCATAGCAAACGAATGGTAAAGTAAAGTACCTAGTTATAGTCAACATTTATTTCATGGAGGGCTCTGATTGGTTGAAATTTAGATATTGTTCGATTTGGATGAAAAATGCTCGTAATTGGCATGTTGGAACCCGGAACGCAATCGTAGGCGTTTGATGAAATTTGAAAATAGGGATATACGGACGCCCGAAACGCATTGGTGGTTATGTGAAAAATGTTTTTGTCATGGTAACTGAGTGATGGTCTATGATTGATCGAAAATCAGATAGTATGCTAATTAATACATAAAACGCTTATTAAAACTTTGTCCTAAACAAATCAAGCTTTCGATCCCTCGTTGTGTGTTCCTCAGTTGAAGAATAATTAAGACAACCAGAACATAAGCGTCCTATTGTTTAACCTACAGGAACAGTGATATTGCAGTCATTGTACACTGCTGTAATTCGTATAATAGAATCGGCTTCTTGCATGTTCAATAGTGACATTCGTTTTTGTTTGTTTGTGTTGATTAACGCCCGTTTCTGCTCACTATGTGCAAATTGTACGCCCCAAAGAGGGGGAGATGATGCAGGGAAACCCAGGCGCGATGCCGTACTCTAATTGACATAGTTTCTCTGGTTCTTTTAGATGCCTGTGATAAAGCACTAATACATTGGACCCTGTCCGAAGGTTGGTTTATAGTCTGGCAAGTCTTATACTCCAATAATAACCCCATTTTCCGAGACGTATATTAACCTTCAGGGGTCACATTTTAAACATCCCCTGAGTGGTTGCCATTGATAGGTTTAATTCTGTATTATTTTTCTTTTAATTCATTAACAGGAAGCCACTTTTCAAATGATTTTAATCACGGATGGTGAACTTACCTACGCTATGTACCTATACGGACAAATGTCGTGGCATTCTGTAATTAGTCTCCCAGACATATGGATCGGCTACAGTGTGAGAGGAACATATCAAGAAACCAATGTGAACTCCTTCACAAGGCTTGCTCTCAACATAGACGAAAATGTAGAGACATTAGGTTTGTTGAATATTGAACTGGTTCAAGAGTCGTGAAATAAATCGTTTAACATCTTTACCTTGACCGACGATTTTTGTACTTTTTCTTTGTGTTTTAAACAATCATCCATGAAACACACTCATAACTTATTGGTCAAACAGCTTTGATCCAGATAACATGTTTGACGCACTGGTCGTTTTCAAAGGTATTTAATTAGCATTTGTGTTTGTGATGGCGCAGCTGGTGTATGGTTATGTGTCGTCAGCAACCCAAAAGCTGTAGCTTTTATTTTAGTCAACACTGTAACAACATTGATTAGTGTTAGTAAGGACATGCGTGTTTTCTGTTTACATTGCAGATGTTAAAGGAGTTCTCCTGTTCAAACTGACAGTTCCAAACTTGGTAACACGAAATCACAAAGTCCGCTGTCTGAGATGGTTCAACAAGTTTTCCAACCAGCTACTGAACATCCATGCTTTCTCGTCTATTCTTCCTGCCTGTCCATGCGATATTGACAGTTTGTTTCTGCATCCATGGTTCGACTTACCGCGACCGAGCACCGTCGATGTATCCATTGTCTGCTCTGAAATATGGCCAGTGGCAAGATACAGACCCCATGGAAAAGTATCATTATTATATATTAATACACCAATACTCCTTAAATACATCAAGTGGAAGAACCTATTTAGTATAAACGCCTTAAAGTCCCGAATTAATTTCGAATGACAAACAGCTCAGACCATGCTCAAATGGTACTCACTGTTAACAAATGCCAGATCACTCGTTACCCACACTCATAGGGTAAGTGTCCAATATATCTGTCATGTATTCGAATTCGTATTTTGCATACCCTTACGACGTAACAGCTATTTAACCAAAATTGATTCAATTTTGAAAATTGCATGTCACCATTATTTTCATTCTTATATCTGCATCAATATTTTTTTTTCTATTTTCTATTATCTGAAAATCATATAAGTACCGATCTCCAACCATTGTTGGAAGATTTAAAACAAATTTGAATTGTAAAAATAATTTGTGCGTTGATGCATGTTAGCTAAAGGTCAAAACGTAAAAGGGGAGTAACTTTATTCATGGTTTCTATGTACACGTATTGATTTTTTCTTTACCAACTTGCTTTTTGTTATTGTCATATGAATAAAAAGCCTTTTCATCGGTTATAAGATTTGCATTAGTCATAATAATCCCGGATGAATGCGTCGCCAATTATGCCTATGTAGTCCTGACGATTTGTTTTATACGTAAGTAGTCGTGATGATTTGTGCGTGTTTTTGGCTGGTTGTGTAGTTGTGTGTGTGTAACATGCTATCTATCGATGTTTTGGTTGTGGTTGCGTCTTGTATATTGCTTTGCATGCTTGCCTTTACTATGTTTGCATGAATTTTGTATACCGGAATATGTATATTTCATCCACTTGCGCTTCAGTCCAATAAACTTAAAAATGATTATAATTAAATATAACAATATGTGAGGAAGCTGGCTGTTCACCGTTGCTAACAAAACATTACATAAACGGTCAAGGTAAACCTATATTTCCATTACGCATATATTTCAAAAACAAGCATATCGTATGGTAGATAACTGTGTGATTCGTAAATTAGATTGCATTTAAGAAATAAACATAGATGAATAATAAAAATGGATTAATAATAATCATAACTATTATGTGGCTACCGGAGAGCAACTATTTGTATGTCGCTATGTTTCGGTAACGTATATTGTCCTGTAATAAGGCTTTAAACATACAGTGAAATAACATAAAAAAGGAAATGATTTTATAATGACAATATTCCGCATCGTTTTCAATTGCTTCGTCATAAAATCGTCTACTATTCTATCAGTGTATGCTCGAACATATTCGTTAAAACATTATCTGACCGTAAAATCAGTCTGTATTTATTAATCAAGCGCGATAGTTCTTGCAGTTAAAGGCACGTACATTCCAAATTCGAATTAGAAATAGGCATCCAGATGTTGGACCGAGTCAATAGACGTTCATATTGTTATGAAACTGGAGTGCTAATAATGTCCTGAAAATATACCAAACTGTCCTAGAAATCAAAGTAAGGGAGTCACTTGATAATGATCATATAATACAATGTATTCGAATACAAATGAAAATTAGCGAGTTTATGATGGTCTTGCACAGTTTTACCCAGAGAAGATGATTTTGTCTGTGTCGTCTTTGAAACCAAACTATTTGATCAGTTGATTGCATAAAGTATCTGAAACAAGTGAACGTGTATTTGTGCCAATGAAACATTGCTGAACGCACTAAATGATGCGATATTATCACCACTCTTTCTCTTTTTTATCACATAATCTACCATGCGGGAGTGCCGCAACAGGGTGCCGTATTTCGCAGAATTGCACTTGTGCATTTTGTATGCAAATTAGCAAGTTAGCCAATCGTAGCGCTCATTTAAAAAGCGTTAGCCAATCATAGCACTCCATGCGCGTCTTCCGTTGTATTACTACGCTGTTTGTAAAGCAATGGCAGAAACAGTCGCTAGCTAGTCTGTTTTATTTTGGCATTTTAAGGATTATGTGATAAAAAGAATCTTACATTCGTGTTACATTCGCTAAAGCTCGTGTCATATTATTATAGTAAACTCGTTTCATAAAAACAATGTGTAATGAACACGAATGTAAGATCCTCTGTGTCTCGTATAGAGTTGCTGCTACAACACCACTACAGGATTGTGGACAGACGAGGTTCCGCATGCTGGGTCATACCACGAATACCATCCAAGTACCTTCCCACGACAGCACAATGTGAATGACAGGGACGCCATGATTAGCTGTTGCTTAAGAAGTAATCTGTGTCAACTGTTCTACAACCTAAGACCAATAGGAACTTGTGAAAGAACACAGCGATTTCAGTTAGGTATAGATATATGTATTTCATTTGATTTGTAAAAATACACGAGACTTGTTTATGAACGATAAAAATATTCACGCAATGCCTTTAGAGTTAGAGTTACAATTAGTGCACCTGAGTTTATTCATAACCAGGATTTTAAGTCTAGGTAAAAGTGTCTCAATATCGGCATATGTCCTTGATCATTTAAACTTCCCTATGCAAATGAATTGCGATCTAAAGAGTAGCAAATATATTGTATGACGTCAGTATGTAAGTAGTGTTTTAATGTAAATATTAAAAATATTTAACAATCTACCATTCTTTATGCATTGAATCTACTTTTGAAAAACCCTATAACCGTACTCGTTAAATGCTCTGTTAAATGTTGCTCTCACAAATAGAAGCTTATTCTGAATGTCGCGGCTTAAACACATGATTAAGAGATTTGCACGGATATAACACAACGTCTTCAAAGCGTTGTACAATGAATTGCACTACTTTAGGAATAGTAACTCCATTGTAACTTGTAGGTACTACATGGGGTGATCCACACTTCAAAACACTTGATAACAAGACATTTACCTCCAATGGACTTGGAGAATTTGTTTTTTTGAAGTTAGACAACTTCACACTTCAAGCACGGACCGAGCGAGCGGAAAAAGCCGATGGAAATCTATCTGATGCCACCATATTTACAGCCTTTGCTGCGGAAGACAATATAAATGCATCTGTTCAAGTTGAGTTAAAGCCAGACAGGGGCGGTACGTGTCTAGTTGGATAAGCATTATTAGTAAAAACCAGACAGGGTTGGTACGTGCCTAGTGGGATTAGCATTATTTTAGCATATCCTTAAACAGCATCTTTGCAATCTACGGTATTTCTCATCCACAATTCTATGGTGATGTAATCTACAAACTTAGGAAAATTCGGGGTCAGTTATTTACTCATGTATCATGTATAGTCGGTAGCTACGCTTCCCTCTTGAAAGACTGAGTGTAGTACTATATGATGGTATACAGTGATCCCTCTCTACAACGACACCCTTTGGGATACGATTAATGTATGTGTTGTTCAGAGGGAATTTTTATAGGGAGGGAAAATGGAACATAATTAGCTTGTTTGCATATCCCCAGATATGGTGTATTTCGAGAACTAAAACAGTTGTTCCTCAATCAAACCCTATGTTGTGACCACTCTTTAGAATCGTCACAAAGTGACGATTCTAAAGAGTTGTCACAACATAGGGTTTTATGGAGGCATAAAAAAATACGATACTAAAAATTTGTTTCTAGAGCCTTGTTGTTTCGGAAACAGTGACATGCGTTGCTGTAAGGAGGGAATCGTTATTGGGAGGGTCGTTGTAGGGCGGGAGAACTGTACTCTTAAACCCAGAGACGGTATGAGCTTACCAGAATCATGTATTACCTTTTCTCTGCAGTTGCTCTGACGTCAGCAAAATCATTGAGTACATATTTGACCGACTTTCACAGTTGTTATGCTATGTTATACATTTTTTCCTGTGTTTACCGTTGTGGAGATGTCTGGCGGGGATACCTTAATTTACAATATTTGTTATGCTAGAGTGACTTTGAGTAAGTGTGAGGTTAGGACGTCCGTGAACCGATTTAAACCCCCAGTGGTGGTTTTGCCACTGACCGTTCCAAGGCGGTACTCTCTTTGTGACCCTTTCTTTTATGTTTGTTAGATGTCTTTGTGCCTTTGCATTTGTGCGTTTGTTCGTGTTTGATATTTTTGTCTGGTGTGTTTATGTGTGCATGTGCATGTATGTGTGTGTTGTATATGTACGTGCGTGCATGCGCGCGCATGTGTGTGACTGTGTTGCTTGCTTTCTGTTGGTGGTTAGGTGTTGCTTACGTTTTGTGTGTGTCTTTTCCTGCTTGGCTTTACTATTTTTTTCATTTGTACAAACCAGTACAAATAACAGAATAGACAGATGTGGCGTATTTCAAATACCAAAATTCGTCATAAACAATAGGGTTTAGTCCAGAAATTAATGTGTTATTCCTGAAAACAATGTATCTTAAACATTCTTCTACATGAGTAATTGTGTAATTGTGGTTACATTATCTTTGAATCATTGTCGGTGACGCTAAGCAGATTAATGTAAATGTTTCGTTACAAGAACACAATACGTCACAAGAAACAATTTCAGCAAAGGTTATGTCGCATTTGCTAGTGGTTACATAGGATGTTTTTGTGATTAAATGAACATTTGCTGATTTACCTGTCATAATTATACATAAACGGACGTTTGGTCACGATTGAATCTTTAGAATTAGCTCTATATCAGCCTGAAGAAAACAGAACATTTCAATTTAGTTAGCTCCTAAAGATGCTGTCTGATATCGATCTGTTCTGGTTGCATATATACGAAGCGAGTATTCTAAAGACCTGAATAAATGTCCGCGCTGACATTAATCGATGCATTAAGAGGTACGTTTGTTTTACCGTTTTTCGTAATGTTTACATATATTGATATCATTACCTCAGATAATTTTACAGGCATCAACTTGTATGGCAATAAGGTCGACCTAACCCTGCAGTTTTACAAGGAGCTTGAAGACGATGGACGTTTCCACTTTATAGCTAATGAGGGCAATCTGATAATTACTAGTGAATCACCAAATATAACAACAATTTTCTTTCCTGCAAATGGTAAATTGTTTACCCTACATATTTTCATACACACACTTTCGTTTGTTATCAATATTATAAACATATTTTGTTAGTAAATTTCTCTTCAGAACGGTTATGACAATAATGTATGTTATGTGATTTTCGTTTTCTTGTAATAATATAAAAACATGTGCACGCTAGTTTGTATAGAGCAAAACTAAGAAAAAAGGGTCTATAACATGTATGTAAAACAAGCTTAATTTTGACATTAATAAAGTTTAATATACCAAACATGATTGAAAACAACAACGTTTGTTTAATTTTAGATATATCACTTAATATTTCAATTGGAGCGAGTATGCTGACTCTGAACTCAGTCATTCCTAACAAATTCAAAAACAAAACGTCGGGGTTAAGTGGAAACTACGACGGATATGCTGACAACGACTTTCAAACACCAGACGGAGAAATCAAAGATTCTACAATGACGGAGAGGGGCATTCACGCTTACGGAATGACCTGTGGGTATCTGGTTACATTTAGATTATGTTTGCAGTAAGAGTGACGAATCATTATAAACAAAATATCATTTTCACTATCCATATCAAACTGAAAACTGAAAAACAAAGTTTGTTTAATTTCTGGATGTTACCAATAGATTGGATTCACATATGTCATTTAAATGGAATGAAATCATACAAAATAACGAAAACAAAGTTATAGGCTTGCTATACACATCTCCAATTGATTTAATATTTCCACTTAATATAACACTTCAGTCGAATATTTCTTGATACTGGATAGCCACTTTCACATAACTTTATACTTGTGGTGACATAAATTAAGTTCTGAAGTAGGAGATCCTTCAAAAGTAAAATCAGCAATGAAAAAAGAGAAATAGCACACTCGGTTTTATTGAGTCTGTTCATGAGCAGTTATGAAAAGTGCAACGCTACCGATACCCCTAGCACCGGCTTTAGCGATATTCAATTTTCAAAACTAATTGCACCGAAACCAATGATCTAGAAGGACCAGAATATATAACAACACTGAGAATGAAATACGGTGCAACATTTTACCACAGCCACACAAGCACTTAATACCTTCTGTTATGAAGTGAATATGTTCTAAAGTAGGAAATCTTTGGAAAGCAAAAGCAGCAATGCAAAAAGGAGAAATTTGCTCGGTGTCATTACCTTACCTGTAAAAATGTCCCCTTAAATTCGAAATTCTGATCGGGTTCAACATTGAATTTTCGGACTATTGACGAAGTGTCCAACAGCTTGAATCCTCATGAAATACCGATAGTCCAAACGTTGATCTGAATTCAATCTGTTTGCAATTGCGATTCGCGAACAGCAATATAAGTATGAATGATTTATGACATAGTGTCTGATAGTGGTAGATTTGTGATTTAAACTAGTTTTACCCTACATTTTACACGTTTGTCCAACCCATCTGTAAAATATAGCCACTATCGAATGGTTGCATAGTTTAAGGCTTGTTTTACGAGTATTGTAAACTACAACTACGAGTATTGGCAGTTGATAAACATTAGGGATTTGGTAATTGTCATTGCATTAAATCCTTTCAAACTTTGTGGTTTTGACGTCTATTAAAAGGTACAATACACCATTACTTTCAGGGGCAGTGACACAGGATACTTCAGTTTTCATTTATCCACATGGCAAGACTCACACTGACTACCACTTCCCGGATTATCAACCTCGTTTCCTTGATGAAGTACCAGATGAACGGCAAACAGAAGCCAAAGAGCAGTGTGGCAGTGAAGAAAACATAGAGTGCATTTTTGATTTTGTTTTTACAGGCAGTATTGAGATTGCCCTGAACACTAAGACAGTCAAAATAAACTCAGAGGAAGTCAATGGAGAGCTAAGTAAGGGAAATAAGCCAACACTATATTCCTGATTTTGCATTTAGTATTAATTTACCTAAAAGAATGGGTGTAACACTGTTGATACAAAGCAATTAATCACGTATAAAAGAAAACATTTGTTGTACTTTGTTGCTTAATAGTTTTGTACTCTTTTAAAAACACAATGAAAGCATAAATTGTAGAAACTGTACTCTATAATATATCATTAGTAAACAGAGCAGACACTGACGATTCCTACAGGATCCATCTGATCTGGGTCTACTCTGTTAGCAAAGACGCATTTATGAATTGACGGGATAAATATATTAATACATGTAGTTTATACAAATACACTGCACTTATTTGATTTAGTCGATTTTCGATTTTTGTCTTATAACTAGGAAAGCGAACTCCATATCTAGAAGGATGTGGTACTGTCAACATATCAGTTGGAGATACGGTCATATGCCCTTTGAAGGTAGACGATGATGAGGGATTAACCTTCCATTTGTCTGACAACAATGTAGGGGCATATTTTAATGAAACATCTAATACAATCGTTTATGTTCCGATCTCTGATGACCCGGTGGATATAAGGTACACGCAATATCATTTTCATGTATGAAACTCTATCATTTGTCGTTCTAAACTAACTATAATAATACCATTTACTGAATATTAATTAGATGCATGTTAAATGGCATATACAACACATATACATGTGGTTATAGCAGAAACTGTAGACTCAGATTTATATTGTAGTGTAGACCCTGATCAAACGATTCCAACAGGATTCTGTTTGCAAAGGCGTTAAATGCCTATGAATTATATGTGGTGACATTAATTAATCATTACCGCCATGTGAAAATATACCCTTAAATTATGAACTGGTGCAATCTTTTAATTATATCAAACATTTGAGACACTTTTCATTGCTGACTCTGATCAAACGGTTCAAACAGGAATCGTCTGATAGGGGTTTATTATGTTTGTAAACGCGCTAAAATGTGTACTTATGGAGTAAATAAATAGCTTAAAATACAGTTACAATAAATTATCACATCTTACAAGATCACCTACAGGTATTAAAGAAATGCAGTGAAATTTGAACACGGTAGTCTCTTAACGTAACTTCAAAAATAGAGTTTTGAGTTGCTATAGAGAATGCCATAAAACAATGTTTGTTTATTAAGCCGTAGGTGGTTACGCCATGGCTGGTTACTATGTTTGTTTGTATTAAGCCGTAGGTGGTTACGCCATGGCTGGTTATTTTGTATGTTTCTTACGCCGTAGGTGGTTACGCTATGGCTGGTTACTATGTTTGTTTGTATTACGCCGTAGGTGGTTACGCCATGGCTGGTTACTATGCTTGTTTGTATTACGCCGTAGGTGGTTACGCCATGGCTGGTTACTATGATTGTTTGTATGACGCCGTAGGTGGTTACGCCATGACTGGTTACTATGTTTGTTTGTATTACGCCGTAGGTGGTTACGCCATGGCTGGTTATTATGTATGTTTCTAACGCCGTACGTGGTTACGCCATGGCTGGTTACTAAGTTTGTTTGTATTACGCCGTAGACGGTTAAACAATGGATGGTTACTATATTTGCTTGTATAACGCCGTAGGTGGTTACGCCATGGCTGGTTACTATGTTTGTATTATGCCGTAGGTGGTTACGCCATGGCTGGTTACTATGTTTGTTTGTATTACGCCGTAGGTGGTTACGCCATGGCTGATTACTATGTTTGTTTGTATTATGCCGTAGGTGGTTACGCCATGGCTGGTTACTATGTTTGTTTGTTATATGCCGTAGGTGGTTACGCCATGGCTGGTTACTCAGCAGTGGTGCCATAATGATAATTGATTGAAACATCTTTCAGATATGCAACATCTAGTTACAATGGTTTGTACACATATTCAAACCAAGTATTTCGACTTCATTGAATAATTTTAGCAGGGTATTCGATGTTCTGTTTTTTGTTTTGTTCTGTTTGTTGATCGTGGGTTTACCATTGCTTCAGTAGTATTTCGCTGCGTCCAGCTCATTGCAGGTGTGATTAACATTGTTTTATGGACAGAGAGGCGTCCAGGTAAAACAGTCGATCTAACGTAAACCAACCGGAAGGCTTTTTCATAGGTAAAATCAGCCAGGTACTCAGCCAATATATTAACCAACAACGGCCAGGGACTAAGCGGTTGTACGACCACGACTGTTACCACTAGATCACAGAGGTTTCTCTATTTTATGATGCAACTACCACTTGAAGAAAATCGTGTGTTATCTGCGTTTCGTGTTTCAGCAAGAATTTACATTTTGAAAACAATAAAAGTTACAAGATACAATGACAAGGTACAAGTTAGTAGTTACAAAAATTGCAGACTCGGTTTTATTGAGTCTGTTCATGAGCAGTAGTTAAAGTGCAACACCACTCACGCCCCCTAGCACCGGTTTACGCGGTATTCAATTTTAAAGACTAATATCGTCGAAACTAATAATTCCGAAGGACCAGAACATATAACAACACTGAGAATGAAGTACGGGCGACATTTTACGGCCGCCACAAACGTCAGATTTTAATTTCACTCAAACTTTTAATGTTTTTGTGAAGTTGTATTGACTAATTTTATGTCACTTCTTTGTTATTCATGCAAGACTGCAAAAAGCGTGAGGTGTTAGAATATGTTGGTGTTCTTTCAAGCTGTTGAAAAGAATTTCATCGAGGTTTTTCCATATACTGTGCTATGTAGAAAACTTTCATTCAAAGAAAAAATCAAAAAATCATTATACTGAAAACAAAAACATTCAGTATCGTATTACCTTCATTTTAGAATGACTGTTGTGAACATGGATCAGAAAACGTCTCCTGAGATACGAGTTAGCATTGTTCTGTGCACTGGCTGTAATGACCATGGAACTTGCTTGCTTAACGTCACAAGGGAAGACGTCAGGAACACGGAGTCCTTTAAGTACGCCAAATGTGAATGCTTGCCAGAGTATCAAGGTAAAATAAATTAACTGCCATAAAAGTAAATGATTAATTAGTTTTTTTATGAAATGTAATGTTTAAAAATATTTTTATGCGTGTGAATAAATTCAGTTTTATGGTATATGGTTCCCAGTTCAATAATCTGCTACCATGTATATGTACTTATGTAAAGTATAAGTATACCAGTATTACACTTATATGTCTTGAATCATGAGTTTTTCAGTCAATTAGTTCCTACATTAGTGAGCAACAAAAGTAACTCATTAGTGTGCAATACAACTCTAAACAGCAACTAGAGTTATTGTATGCTTTATCACTATACACACATATATATACATATTTGCTTCATTGATCTTCCCTAATGTTTCGAAAGGTTGCCATACTTTATGTATGTGTAACAAAGAACAACTTTAATAGTATCAGTGTACGCATAACTATTAATTAATCATATGTAATACTCCATCAGGAATGGACTGTGAAAATGACTTCGATGGCTGTGCCTCAAAACCTTGTTCCCAGGGAAGAGTATGCACAGATCTACCTGCTGATGAGCACAGGCAACAAGCCAAATCGTTTGTGTGTGGACCGTGCCCTATCGGTTTCCAGGAAGACGGGCATAAATGTATTGGTAAATAGCACGTGGTATTTGTTTAGTCACTGTGTTTAATAGTGAGGTAAGTAAGTAATGCCATGTTACATATAGCACCATTTTAAAAGGTAGAAACTTCACACCAAATTGTGAGTAAAATGTTTGGATTGAAATAACATTATAATCTGTAGTAGTTAAATCAACAAACATTCACGATTCTCAAATACAAGCTACAAGAGGATTTATTTAGAGTCGGTTATGTAGCTACAAGAGGATTTATTTAGAGTCGGTTATGTAAAATCGTAATAACAGTGGCTTTATAGTTTTGCCCTGAGATTTGAAGTAGAATTTTGTTCAGTAAATAAATTGTATCATAGGAAAAAGATAAACAGCATTTTCATCTCTAAGATTGTTTCCTGATTAGAGTTTACACTTTTCACCAAACGTTTCCAATAATGAAATGATTTTAAAATCAGTGGGTTCATGACATGCAGGGTAGATAAAATGGTGTATATAACTAAAAACGAATACATTATCGCAGACCCTGATTACATATTATTTGTAGTGACTGTCTATATTTTCATAATCTAGCATATTTGATATGCAATGAATGGAAAAGGTCATGGCAAACGTTTTAGGAACAGGATATTAACAGGTTGAACAAAGTCCGCACCAACCCTACAGACTCACTAGTTAGGAACATACAGGATATTAACAGGTTGAACCAAGTCCGCATCAACCCAACAGACTCACTAGGTCTCAACTTTTATAGGCTTGTCCAAACTTGGGCGGACTGGCACCTGAAAACCTGTTTTTAGGTACTTATGTAGTGTGATGAGTTAAGCTTTAAGGGACACTACTCTTTACTGGCGTTTTCAAGAGTAACATCGATATGCCAGTTGCTGGTAATAAAACAAACAAGATACTAGAAGAGAAAAACGATATGTATCCAAGCTTTATTAACGGGAGGATAAATATATAGCACATTTATCAAACGCATACGTGCGTGTAACAAACTAAATGATATATACACAATGATTTATAAACAAAACATTACTAGAGATTCAAGCACATAGGCGAGACTAACCACTATTAATCTGCATGATATATTTTGCATGTCGAGTAAGATGTTCCAATGCCCCACCCCTACCGGTAGCTGGATGTAAGAATGTTTAAAGACTATTCCGAACTGGGCTCATTCCGTCTGACCTACCATACAAGACAAAATTTACGTCCAGTGTTAGACTGGAACCAAAATAATCGTAAATTGTCGGTATATTTGCTATAATCAAACGTTTAATTATTTAGTTACAGCAATGTTAGTTTAATTATTAAAAGTATTCACTGTTACGACGACCTTTAAAGAAGCGTGTGAACATCTACTTAAATAACTAAAACATAACAATTACCAATGCACGTGTCGTCAGAGGGCGCAAGCAAGTCCTACCATTAAACACGTGCCGGTAATTTTAAAAGTTAATAAACTGATTTAGCAACATTGATAATAGTACAAGTAATAACAACAATCAAATGTTAGATGTGATGTCAGAAATATTGTCTTCATAAAATATATGTGTGGATTCACACTCTGATTATTAACAGACATTAACGAATGTGACCTTGTCATCGACACCTGTCAGCATGTGTGTACAAACACAGAAGGAAGCTTTGCATGTTCCTGCAACCTCGGATACCGCATAGATCAGAACAACGCCGGACAGTGTGACGGTAATGAAACAAAAATATAACGTTTCTGTATTTATTGCTTCAAACAGCTATGTGCATTTACCTTGAAAGGATGGTGCGGTAACCGTTTATGTGATTTATGTTGTAATTTTATTTCGTCTAGTCAAGAAACGATTAGCTTGAAAACAAAATTAATGAATTTAACTAGAAAACGATATAATATTGATTGTAGTTAATATGATTTACTATGCAATATGATTAAGTGTTAAAGTTTTTCACAAAATGAAAAAGTATAATTGGAAATATATGTTAAAGTGTTGAGATATTTTATTGGTGTTATGTAGATATCAACGAGTGTGATGAGTCCATCAGTAGTTGTGATCAGACGTGTGTAAATACAGACGGAAGCTTTAACTGCACGTGTTACGAGGGATACCACCTGCAGAACGGAAAATGTGTTAGATGTAAGTTTGAAAAATATTTAGATACTTACATTTACCATTGTGTAATTGAATATTTCTTCAACCAGACATGGTTGATACAATTTATAAAGATCACAATTATTATTATTACCACATTTATATAGCGCTCTTTTCACACAGGATATGTGCGTTCGAAAGCGTTTCACATGAATGAAATCACTAATCGGAATGAACCGCATGATTATCTATTCAGGCAATGAAAGATATACAATAGATATACAATATAAATGAAATCACTAGCCGGAGGGAACCACCTGATTCCCTCTATTGCAATGGGTGATCAAATGAACCAACCCAAATACTACTCGAGCTATTATATACACAAAACAGAGAAAATATAATTACGGAATCTGGTGCATACAGTAACCTATGTCAATGAACACCCTATAGTGACCATAGGCGTTCAGTGCAAACAATGGCAGTATCATAAAACTATACAGCCATCCGAAGTCACAATCCAAAGTTGGTCGGAAAGACCACTCACAACCAGAGACTTGGGATCAGGGTCCCACTCTAACAAGAAAACATGTTGCTCTCAATAGTCGAGAAAAGGGAATGAAATTCTCCCTCACCAACAAGAGACATGTTACTCTCACGAATTGCAAGTCCCAGCATTTCGATAATATTGCACTTTCTGTTTGCCAATATCCAAAACTGTCCGACATGTTCACAAAACGTTAGTTAAATAACGGTACACCTACGTTTCACCGTTTTACTTACAAATATAAATCAAACATTTGTCCCAAAGCTGACCGACGATACAATGTCCCAACATCGGTCCAATGATTGTCAACGATATTGAAGTATAAGTTTGGATCAAAACCTGGCCCAATGTTATCATGGTATTTATGTAAAGTGTATATAGTTGCGGTATCTATGTAAAGTGTATATAGTTGCGGTATCTATGTAAAGTGTATTTAGTTGCGGTATCTATGTAAAGTGTATATATTTGCGGTATCTATGTAAAATGTATATAGTTGCGGTATCTATGTAAAGTGTATATAGTTGCGGTATCTATGTAAAGTGTATATAGCTGTGGTATCTATGTAAAGTGTATATAGTTGCGGTATTTATGTAAAGTGTATATAGTTGCGGTATCTATGTAAAGTGTATATAGTTGCGGTATCTATGTAAAGTGTATATAGTTGCGGTATTTATGTAAAGTGTATATAGTTGCGGTATCTATGTAAAGTGTATATAGTTGCGGTATTTATGTAAAGTGTATATAGTTGCAGTATTTATGTAAAGTGTATATAGTTGCGGTATCTATGTAAAGTGTATATAGTTGCGGTATTTATGTAAAGTGTATATAGTTGCGGTATTTATGTAAAGTGAAAATAGTTGCGGTATCTATGTAAAGTGTATATAGTTGCGGTATTTATGTAAAGTGTATATAGTTGCGGTATCTATGTAAAGTGTATATAGTTGCGGTATCTATGTAAAGTGTATATAGTTGCGGATTCCATGATCAAATCCATGGTCGTTTAATTCCAACCATAAACTAACATAGGTACTGCATACATCTTGCTCTACTTTGGCCAACTTTGTCTCTATTTCCTGTGACATTTGTACACATTTTTTGAATGTATTATTAATAATAATACACTTTCTTTCCAGTTCAGGACCTCTGTGAAAATGCCACTGAAACAAATTGCTCTGCTACAGATGGGTGTACACTGGATGAAGGGGGGAGTGCACGCTGTTTCTGTCATCGGGGTTATGAACTTGTAAACAATGGCACTGAATGTCAAGGTTGGAGTAAATACTTGTCTAGACGTATTAATATATATATGGTACACAACAGTCTTACTGTTAATATATGGACAAAAACTCCGATTTGAATAGAAACACAAACACTACATGAAATATCCCATTAACAATGTATGTTTACCAGCATATGGGAGTGAAAATCTTGAAATCAAGAGTGTTTACCAACATTTTTAAGTTCCTATAATTACTTATTTCTCTTGTAGCTGTTATTTCTGAGAATCCGATGAAATTTGTTTTAATATTGTAATTAGCATACATAATGACTTCGGAGTAACATCATAGAGTGTGCATCAACAATAGATTTTGGAATCATGTAATACTTTCGATTGTTAGTTGGTATGATGCTTTTGTTTTTGCTTTAATATTAAATTCTAGTCGTCGGATTGTGGACAGGTCAGTCAAATTAAAAGATATTCTAAAAAGTGACTTAAGAGCTTAAGAACAACTACATACATGTAGTAGATGCGCGATATTAAGCGGCTTATACACTGTGCGAACGAAAAAGATTTAAAAAAAAAAAAAGTCTTGATTGGGTCATAGATACGTTTTTGCACTTAATAAATAGTTTATTCTTTTGTTCATTGTCCAAAAGTCGCCCTGTACATCATTCTCAGTGTAGTTATATTTTCTGGCCCTCTAAGGGATCATTAGTTTCGATGTTACTAGTTTTGAAAATTGAATACTGCTTAAGCTGGTGCTAGGGGGCGTGAATATTTCTGCAACCCAAAATCATTACTCTTGAACAGATTAAATAAAACCGAGTCTGCAATTTTCTTTTTTTCTGCATTGCTGTTTAACGCAACAATATACAGGTATTCTGGATATATTTCAGACATTGACGAATGTTTGCAAAATGTTTGTCCACAAACCTGCAAGAACTCTATCGGTGGTTTTAGTTGTTCCTGCTATTCTGGGTTTCTGTTCAATGACATTAATGGATGTGAAGGTGAATAATGTGAATAATTTCTAAACTGTAATTTTACTTTCACCCTTCAATGCTCAGCTGCCTCTCTCTCTCTCTCTCTCTCTCTCTCTCTCTCTCTCTCTCTCTCTCTCTCTCTTCTCTATCTTTCTCTGTCTGTTTCTGTTTGTCTTTATATCGCCTCTCTCTCCATATCTGTGTGCTTGTCTCTGTCTGTCTGTGCCTCCTTTGTCTGTCTCTTTCTCTGTCTCCCTGTCTGGATGTATGTCTGTCTGTCTCACTAGCTCACTGTCTCTGTCAGTTTGTGTCTGTCTATCTGTCTCACCGGCCGTGTGGCTCTGTAGCAGAGCGTTCGCCTGCGGTACAGAAGGTCTAGGGTTCGATCCCCGGCCGCGACAGACCAAAAGTCGTTAAAAGTTGGTACTAGTAGCTCCCTTGTCTGCGCTCGACATTAAAAGGGTAATTATAGGACTGGTCGGCCCTGAGTCAGGATAATGTGACTGGGTGGGATGCCCTTGTCATGTGCCCGCGACAGGAGTGGGGTTCCAGTGAGGTAGCACTATAACTTGTCTCAAGTGAGTGTCCTCTGCAAATAACTGAAATACTGTTGGTCGGTTGTAATACCCAACTATCTATGTCTGTCCGTGTGTGTCTCTCTCTGTGTGTCTCATTGTCTTTCTCTCTCTGTCTCTCTCTCTCTGTCTCCCTCTCTCTTCTAAGAGAATCAAAATTAAGTGCATTACAGAATAAAGCAGATTTATTTTCTATACTTCATTTGAATATTTTTTATTACAATGACTTTTCTATTCTGTGAAAGAAACGATTATACTTTGATTAATAATATAATTATGTTCATTTTAAGATTCTTAATAGAAAATTTTAAACTTGTTTTAATATAGCGTGTGAATTTCCCTACTGGGGTATTAACTGTGAGAACACATGTCAGTGTTCGAGTCGGGGAGCAGTATCATGCAGTTCTGTTAGAGGATGTGTCTGTACGTCTGGCTGGCGAGGGATCAGCTGTGGAGAGGACATAGATGAGTGTTTGGATAGTCCTGGAATATGTGGCGATGTCAGAAAAGTGTGTACCAACACTAATGGGTCTTACATATGCCCATGTGTTGATGGGTTTCGGCTTCATACAGATGGCAGCTGCCAAGGTAAGTGTGATATTATGAAGGCTTTAGTTTCGATTTTAATATGTGAAAAATGAATACCACTTAAGCCAGTGCTAGGGTATGTGAGTAGTGTTGGACTTTTCATAACTGGTCATGATCAGACTCAATAACACAGAGTCTGTAATTTTTCTCCTTTTGCATTTCTGGTTTCGCTTTTAAAGGCTCTCCTACTTTCTGAACTTATAAAATACTATTTATAAAGCGGCGACCATTCATGCTCAAATATTTACAGATGCATACTTTCTTCTAACAGTACTGTTCATATCGGTAAGAAATAACTACATATATTCACATGTAGACTATGTGATTCAAATAGCTTATGAAATTCATTATCCATATATTATAACATATTTATACAGTTGTATCCATATCACTGTTATTGTCTACCTGATGTTTCATACATATGTTGCAGATGTTGACGAATGTTCTGACCCCGTTCTGCATGACTGTGCTCAGGTCTGTTCTAACACAGAGGGAGGATACAGCTGTGAGTGTGTGGAAGGATTTACTAAACTGGGAACAACCCAGTGTCAAGGTAATATTTTCACAAATATTGAATTATTTTCAACACTTATACTGTATACAACAACAATTTGTACTGTGCAAGGGTGCAACTGTGTCTCCAAACGTTGAAGAAGTGTACGTTTTATACAATTATGTAATTAGGACTGTCATAAAGGAAATGTAATTTTGTGGACGCCAAATTCAATTTCGAAAAATATAAATGGGTAGATAGTTTTAAGTTTGTGAAATAGATATAAAAGGAACGTCTCTGTTCAGAGATGTTCATAGATTTCTAACATATGTAAGCATGATATCACTGAAACATCCCACTCGAAGTTTAAATGTTGTTTCATCTCAAAACCGAAAATATTACATACCAATCATGTAATACATGTATTACTTTAATCACTTATTAATTTTGTCAATCGGGGCGGAAACAATCAAGCATAAATTCAAGTACAATTAGTTAGAAATTATTTGATAAAAGTTTGTGACCCAGGGAGTTAACATGATTTGCAAAATACAATGTCTTTGGTGTGCATTCCAATAACTGTGACTTGTAATTGCAAAACAGAAGAATTTTATTTCGATAGGTCATACAATAACGACAACACTTCTTACAACTTCTTCTTTTTGACCATCTCTAGTGCATAGTCGAACAATTTATGTACAGATAACGGCAAAGGTAAGACACTAAAAGAAATATTGAGCATTTTAGAACTATGTATAATGATTGGTCTTGAAGTTATATGGTCTGGACCATCCTTCCCTTCAAAACTTCAAGTTGTCTCTAGTTGCTGATGGAGATACTTCATTTTGTGTGAACTAGGCAAAACGGCAAACAGATCATTCCGTAGAAATGGGAAACATACTAAGTTGGACGAAGATACTGTAACAATGTGCTGTAATAACAAATTCATTAATACGAAAAACAGAGCATAAAACGCCATGTACGAGGGGTGTTCAAAAAGTTCCCGGAAAAGTGTTAATGATTTTTCCATAAAATTTCACTCAGCAAAACTATAAACATTCTGAGTCTAAACTTAAAATACAATGCACAATAAAATATACATATTACATAATAGTAAGCTTCTATAACACCCATCATCGGGAAACTGGCCCAACGTCATTGAACGTCATCGACGTCATGTCTCACTAATCACTTACCAGCGGATAAAATTGTCTCAAATTCAATCTATGTCAAAGAATTCGCCCCAAACGATATACATTTTTACACCTTTTCAACCAGGAAGTAAATGCTTCACTGAAACTATTCTTCTGAAGCGATGAGATTGCCACCTTGACCGTAATGCACCAGTCCACTTCAAGCAGTCCTTTGGTTTCTGTGACGTGCGTGACGTTACTGACGTTGGATGACCGCCCCTTGACTTGTCATGACACTGTCTCTGCCGTTTTTAAAACCATCCGTACCACTCATACACCTCTGATTTCTTCATTGCAGTTTACCTATATGCCTTCTCCATCATTTGAATGGTATCTTTCCTTGAAACACCATTCAAAAACACAAACTTTGATCGCTGATCTTTGTTCCATACTCATTTATGCGCACGATACAAAAGAAAATGGCTGCTGTCAGAACGCCAATTCATTACTTACGTCACGAACGTCACGTCAACATTTGGGGCGAAATCGAAGCAAAGTTTAGAGAGAAAATCTGTGCACACAACAAAGTTACAAATATTTGTTTAAAGGTGCTACATATAAAAGTATATTATTTTTGGGGCCGGTTTTGAGATGGTGTGGTTGCTAAAGTTACCATAAAATTTGGTCTAGTCGATGACTGACATTAAGATTCATTTTGTACACTCCAAACACTTGTTTCTACATACTCACAAAGTTCCATCGAAATCTTTCGGCTCTTCTCTATTTTACAACACTATTCCGGCTATATTTTGAACACCCTCGTATTGAAACTAGCATGTATAATTTGTAAACTGTTTCGAAAGATAAAGGTAGAACCTACACGATATTTCAAATCAAAATGATATAACAAAAGCATTTTTAAATACAGATATCGATGAGTGTGCAGCAGGACAGTCTGGCTGTGAGCAAAGCTGTGAAAACTTTCCTGGATTCTACAATTGCTATTGCTACTTTGGCTTCGTGTTAAACAACGACAGGCGCACGTGTAGTGAGAGTAAGACTTTAGATTACTTGACTGATTCAAATGTATGACTAATGGAAAGACTAGTGTGGAAGAACATAAACTAGTATCGAAGAATATTTCGAATGCTATTGTACATGTGGCTAAATATAGAATCGAGTGTTTCAGTTCAATTCGCTTTATGAAATATAATATGCATGATAATAACTCAAAATATATACGGACAAGAAATACTTCCTTTCCAATTATAACTGTGTTTTTGTTTCTAAAACAACGTATGACACGATACATTTGCTAAATCCATTACCTAATACAAACAAATGTTCACGCCTTTTTGAGCAGTTTAGACCCATGCCCGCCGTATGATCAGCGTCTGCGCTGTCTGCTTATGAGATTATTTGTCAATACCAATATGGCTTGTTTTCATATACATTGTACGATTAATTATTAAGGTTACAAATATTCATGATGTAATTTCTTAAAGAAATAATTGCAAACAACATAAATATAATGGAAGAATAATATTCTCAAACTCATTGGGCCATGATGACATATCTGTGGATCTCAAGTATTGCTGTTATTTACTACTAATAAAACTCCTTTGTTGGGCATTTAGAGTTTTCATGTGATGGAACCTTTCAGTTGTCTTCCGGTAGGTCGGTGGTTCTATCCGGGTTCTATCAGGGTCGGTAGTTCTATCCCGGTTCTAGCCGGGTCGGTGGTTCTATCCGGGTTCTATTCGGGTCGGTGGTTCTATCCCAGTTCTATCCGAGTCGGTGGTTCTATCCGGTTGTTCTTTGCATGAAGCAATGCAATGTTTTTCCATGCACAGACAATCCTGTAGGATCCTGTAGACGTCTCGATATGACAGAAACATTCACGACCAAATCTAAAAACAACAAAGTTTAGTTTATATTTAATGAAGTGAATAAGTTCTGAATGTAGGAGATCCTGTATTTAGTTAGATATTTCTGAGATAAATACTAGAATTCGTATTGTGGACTTTCTTATTCAGCATGTTGTCAACGTTTAATGTATATTGCTTAACGTTGCAGTATCAAACCCTTGTGAGACCTACAGTAACTTGACATGTGCCCATCTGTGTTTTGTGGAAAACAACCAGGCAGAATGCAGGTGCAACTTGGGATATACGCTCAACGAAGATGGTGAAACATGCACAGGTATTCTGACATGTAATTTCTATAACAACAAGGATTCGAAGCCACTGCCAGTACTATTATTTGAACACCTCTTACATTGTGTTGATGTGCACATGCTTACTGAGAAAATATGGTATTTACTGTGTGTGTATGCTCTGCTTTTCTAGATGTTAATGAGTGTACCCAGAGCGATATAAACCTCTGCAGTAATGGTGCATCTTGTGTCAATACTGATGGTTCATACCAATGTGTCTGCCCAATCGGCTTCAAGCTGCAAAATGACAGACGGACCTGCCAAAGTGAGTAATAGAATTGTTACCTTAACTACAATTAGCATTGACTAGTTACCTTAACTACAATTAGTATTGACTAAAGTGTAACTGTATGATCATAACTTTTGCAAAAACCATTAAATTGGAGCCAACCATTAAATTGGAGCCAACCATTAAATTGCAGCCATGTTTGTTAACTTTTAAATTTCCTGATCTTACAAAAATGTGTTTATGAGCAACACCTTCGAAAGACGACTTGACAAAAAGCTTGTGAAAACATTCTATTATGAAATTTTCTATGGTCAACTATATAGAGAATAAAGTCTAAACAATAGTTCCCAAATGTTCTCCACAAATTCCGCTGCAAGACATTTCAGTACCGATTGATAATTCCTGCTAGAAAATATTTATATGCAGATTTCTCCAAGAATCGTCTGTGTCTGACTGGAATACACCCAGACAACAATATTATGTTTAATGCCGTAGAAGAGATGGAATCGACAATTTGGGTGAAATTATTTGCAAATTCTACCCAATTTTCGGGCAGAACATTTCATACAGGGAAGAAAAGTAGCCCCACTATTGATTAGAGACAGAAATCCTGCAAAACCAATTTTCAGTATTTACCATTTCCTCATTTTGATGCATTCTCTGTAAAAAGTCACTTTTTGAAGCCAATGTGACAAATAGAACACTTGCTGATATGGAGCATATCCCCTATTTGTCACAAAGGTTTCAGAACTGGACAATTTCCTTTCTCCAGTAAATGCTCCTTTTCGGTAGACTTTTTCAAAGAGGCTGGATCTAAAATTAACCTATGATTGAATGTGGCATGAGTAGTGTTTTTGCACTTTTAATTACTACTCGTGAACAGACTCAATAAAATCTAGTCGCAATTTTCTCTTTTTGCATTTCTACTTTTGAATTCGTAGGATCGCCCATTTTCTCAATATTAGAATAAAGTCTGAATGTGGGAGATTCTTCGAAAGCAAAAGTAGGAATGCAAAGAGAGAAACGTTGCAGACTCGGTTTAATTGAGTCTGTTCATGAGTAGTAATTTAATGTGCATCACTACTCACGCCCCCTAGCACCGGCTTAAGCAGTATTCAGATTTCAAAACTAATAACATTAAAAGACTTACATACTTTATTAGTCCCCCGTCGGTTACCGGTTGGGGGACTATAGGTTTGTTCGATTCCGTCCGTCTGTCTGTCCGTCTGTCTGTCCGTCCGTCTGTCACGCTTCGGGTCCGTGCCATATCTCCAACAAAGTTTTATGCCAAATTCATTATAACTTCACACATTGAAGATACATGATGAGGAGTAGTGTAATACACAAGGGCCATAACTCTAGCATCAATATTTTTGGACTTTTTTCCCTTTTACATTTTTCTGTCCGGACAATAACTCTTTATCTATTGGTTCAATTGATTTGAATATACACATATGGAACAATCATGATGAGGGGTAGTGTAATACACAAGGCCCATAACTCTAGCATCGATATTTTTAGAGTTCTTCCCCTTTTTCATATTTTCTTGTCAGTCCGTCTGTCACGCTTTGTGTCCGGCCAATATCTCCAACAAAGTTAGGCCAAATTCAATATAACATATCACATTGTTGAGGCATGATCAGGATTAGTGGCACGCACAAGGGCCATAACTTTTAGCATCAATTTGTTTGGAGTTATTCCCCTTTTTCATATTTTTTGTCCGGACAATAACTCTTTATCTACTGGTTTAATTGATTTGAAACTTCACATATTGAACAAGCATGATGAAGGGTAGTGTCATGCACAAGGGCCATAACTCTAGCATCTATATTTTTGGAGTTATTCCCCTTTTCATATTTTCTTGTCCAGTTAATAACTCTTTATGTACTGGTTCAATTGATTTGAAACTTCTCACATGGAACAAGCATTATGAGGTGTAGTGTCATGCACAATGGCAATAACTCTAGCATCAATATTTTGGAGTAACTCCCCTTTTTCATATTTTCTGGTAGGGACAATCACTTTTTATTTACTGATTCAATTGATTTGACACATTACATATGGAACAATCATGATGAGAAAAAGTCATGCACAAATACCATAACTAGTTCACCAATATTTTTGGAGTTATTCCCCTTTCTCCTATTTTTACACTCTGTCCGTCTGACACACTTTGTGTCTATGTCGTATCTCTTACAAGGGTATGCCAAATTCATACTTCACATGATTATTACCCATAATGGAAGTGTGTCACGCACAACACTAGTTACTCATAGCATGAAAGTGTGTCATACACAATACCTGGCCTTTTATACCCAAGGCCAGGGTCACTTTTTGGTATGAAAGTAGGTACTAATACCATTCAGGTGGTCATGTATATACCATGGTCAACCACACCATGGGTGGGTGGGGTGGATATAGTGGAGGTTTTTTTTCAGTCCGGTGGGGGACTCATGTCTTGCATAGCATTACAACATGCCCTTGTTTTTTCTTGGATTATCTTTGCAGTATGTGACAAGTTCCATTACGGCCTAAATTGTCAAGAAGAGTGCGCCTGTGTACATGGAATGTGCAACAATATAAGAGGTATGCAATGACAAGGAACGTATAATAGTTTGCACTTTCTCCATAAAACGCCTTTCAATGACTTCAAACAGGGTAGACCTAGCTCAGAAAGCTCAGCTTAGTACACGGTGAAAAGTATTAGTATGCAAGTGCAATGATTGTATTAGTACACAAGGGCAATGTATTAATCAATGTATTAATACACAGAGACAATGTATTAATACACGATGACAATGTATCAGTACACGGGGACAATATATTAGTACAAAATGGCTATGTTTTAGTACACAAGAGCAATGCAGTAGTAAACGAGCGCAGTGAATTAGTACATAAGGATTATTTATTAGTATATGAGGGCAATGTATTAGTACATGAGGGCAATGTATTAGTATATGAGGGAACATGAGGGCAGTGCAGTAGTACACGAGCGCAATAAATTAGTACATGATAATTATTTATTAGTACATGAGGGCAGTGTATTCGTATATGAGGAAACATGAGGGCAATGTATTAGTACATGATGGCAATGTATTAGTACATGAGGGAACATGAGAGTACTGTACTAGCGCATGATGGCAATGTGCTAGTACATTAGTGCAATGTAATAGTGCATGAGAGCAATGTTTTACTACACAAGAGCAATGTATCAGTGCACAAGGGCAATGTCGTACTAAACTACTTACAGAAATAAATTGGAATTATTTTCTGAGTGTCTGTATCAATAACTGATGCTACAGTGTAGAACCTTATTAGATTTTGAACCCTAACTACCATATTAAATATGTCACTTGATGATGACCCACATTCATTTGTCAGAAAATATAATGTTTGGTTACCACTTTAACCTTTACGTCCTGAATAATAATGCAAGATTACTGTAATGAAAATTACAAATAAGGAAATTTATAAGATTGCCTTAGTAAACACTTCAGCAAGATCAGCAAACAGAACATATCCTGTTCACAGCTCCTATAGAAAATGTTTGGTATGTGTCTAATCTAAGCAGAATCTCTGGGTAAAGTGAATTGAAAAGCCTATTCGGAATCAATATTGTAGATGATGTATATCGGCAGTACTTGCATCTTTTAACTTTAAGCAGTCCATGAGCCATTCTTTAAACAGATAAGACACTGGGTCACCGACTAACATTGTGTTTTATCAATATATAACTGCTTGACATTCTGGTCATGTTAAAACATTGAGGAAACATAAAAATGAGACAACATTATCAAATTTGCCTATTGTCTTAACCCTTTACTCCATAAAGACGCCTTTTAAACGCCTTTGCAAAGTGGAGTAAACTCAGATAAGACGGCTCCTGATTAGGGTATGTTCCATTTGCTTTTGATGTAATATTGAGCTGTTTCTACAGTATCTGTCATGAAAACATTCCGCTGGATCATTCAAGAGTTGTCAATTTTTATCAGTCTTTATCAAATGAGTCTTGGAAATATGTTAGCTGGACCTTTTATTTCACGAATATTTCATTATTGGAAATAATGACACCATGAATATAAATATGATGAATTTTTATATATTCTATAACGGCGCATGAACCGGAACTGTAGAACCAGATCTATATCTTTCTATAAGCAAACAGAGCAGACCTTGAACAGATTACTCTTACAGAGGCCATATGGTCTGAATATGCTCTGTATGTAATAAGTTAAAATGTGAAGCTGTTATATCAAATAGAAACAAGCAATGTCATTTTATTAGGTTGTCTGTGTAACTCTGGATGGTCAGGAAGCAAGTGTGACGTGGACATCAACGAATGTTTGACAAGCCAAGTTGCCTGTTCCCTCCAGAACTCCATTTGCACCAACACACCTGGCAGTTTCTCTTGCGACTGTGCGTCTGGGTTTCAGCTAACTGATGGATCATGTCAAGGTGGCTGATTAAAACTAAGCATCCAATATATGTATAAATGTGTGGCATTTAACCCTTCGCTTGCTGAATTTTGAAATACATTTCTCCTTCTTTACCCATGCCCTATTGTATAATTACATATATCTTCACTGTGTACAAGTATATCGCTGTGCAATGACTGCTACGGAGTGCGCTGGTTGTACAATCAATTTGTAAATAGTGCAGACCCTGATGAGACAGCTCCTGCAGGAGCTGTCTCATCTGGGTCTTCACTATTTACAGGTACGTATATTGACGTGAATAGCAAGCGAAGGGTTAATAAGTATTCTATCTTAGACTGTATGATTGTGAGATCTTAGAAACGTCTTGTGTATCATTCAATAAATCAAGATTTAAATGTCATCAGGAGAAAACAGTGTATATGTATACTGACATTTACACTATTTGTTTGATCTGTGTTCACAGTCTTTTGATTAAGTAATTATAAAAGCTATTATCTAACATTACATCTCATTTCATCTCATCTGTTCTCTTTGAGCAAATAAGGCCCTATTAATTTCAAAAGTTTCCATAATCCAGCAGATGTTGCACTAACTGGTGATTAGCCATTTGAACTTAGTTTTACACATACTACCAATTTACACCATGTTTGATGTTTTGTTCTCATATGTTAAAACGACAACATGCAAAGTATCTTCAAATTAAGTAAATGGCTAGTATTACCAAAAGCATGTAAGTAATAATGACTTTAAGAATATTAATTATCTATTTTTTTAAAATGGTTTATACACTCAGGAATTCTTCACCTTGACAGAAACTGTAGAGTTAGATCTATGGCATTACATAAGCAAACAGAGCAGACCATGTAGGTAATGCTGGCAGCAAGGTATGGGTTAGTAGTATGAAGACACAAAATACAGGAATTGTCCGATTAGGGTCTACTCTGTTTGCATACCAATATGATATAGATATGAATCTGCAGTTTCTGTGACGGTAGAATGTTCCCTTGCTTATGATGTCCCTATAAAATATTCAGCTAATTAACATTCATGATGTTAATATTTCTTAGTAAATATTCATGAGTTAAGTGATAAAAAAGTTGTTGCAAAGTTATGTAATGGAGTGTGTGGTTGTAACTGAATGGATAATAATAATAATCTTTATTACCTCCAGACAAGGAGAGCATTCATATAAATGTATACAAACAGTGCATTGGTGTATATACAGTGAACAAACTAATGACATGAAAAATATGAAGTCGCTATGTGGCGATGTACACTTGTGTGTAGCTGTTTCCCTTCTGTGAAGCGAGTGTATTCCCTTTGCATGGTGCAAAGGTTTACTAACGGGTGTATGCCATTTACATTGTGTCAAGGTTTACCGGCTGGTGTATGCCATTTACATGGTGTCAGGGTTTACCGGCTGGTGTATGCAATTTACATGGTGTCAGCGTTTACCAACGGGTGTATGCCATTTACATGGTGTCAGGGTTTACTAACTGGTATATGCCATTTACATGGTGTCAGCGTTTACCAGCGGTTGTATACAATTCACATGGTGTCAGGGTTTACTAGCGGATGTATGCCATTTACATTGTGTCAGGGTTTATCAGCGGGTGTATGCGATTTACATGGTGTCAGGGTTTACTAACTGGTATATGCTATTTACATGGGGTCCGGGTTTACCAGCGGTTGTCTGCTATTCACATGGCGTCAGGGTTTACCAGCGGGTGTATGCCATTTACATAGTATCAGCGTTTAGCAGCGGGTGTATGCCATTTATTCGGTGCCGGGGGTTCTCAGCTGGTTTACTTCATTCAATGTCATTTACATGGCTATAATTGACATATTCGTTGTCATTTCAGACCAAATTTCAAGTCAAGATTTCTTGATTGTGTGTGTGTGTGTGGGGGGGGGGGTTAATTTAATCGTGAGGCAGTTAGATATATTAGCACAATAAACTCCCCAGGATGAGAAACTATCTCTTTGACTAGATTGTTTAAATGTATGTTGTAGAGTTAAGTAATATTTTGTGCAGTTACTAGCTGGATGGATAAATAGTTGCAAGGGTCAACTGAAGGTACACGCCGTATATGTAACGATTGTAATCTATCAAAACAGTATTTTCAAAGTCACAAAATCAACTCATTGGGAACTAGTTAACTACCACATGCAAAACTATATTAATTCAGATCAAAGATCGAAGGGACTCTAGTGGAGCCTTCTAATTGTACATCTTCATTATGTGTCATGAAATTTATTCATTTCATACTGAATGGGCTTGTTTAATGATTAACAATTAGACTTGTTTATTGATTAACACTTAGACTTGTTGAAGGATTAACAATTAGACTTGTTTAATGATTAACGATTATACTTGATTAATGATTAACAATTAGATATAGATCATGAATTTCAGTACATTTTGTTCTGAAAATTGAATACCACTTAAGCCGGTGCTAGGGGGCGTGAGCAGTGTTGCACTTTCAATTACTGCTCATGAACAGACTCAATAAAACCGAGTCTGCAATTTTCTCCTTTTGTGTTGCAATTTTTGCTTTCAGGGGATCACCTCTCTTCAGATTTTATAATTTTCACAACAGCAGGTGTTAAGTGCTTGTGTGGCGGCCGTAAAACGTCGCCCGTTCTTCCTTCTCAGTGTCGTTATACTTTCTGATCCTTCGAGATCATGAATTTCAGTACATTTTTTTCTGAAAATTGAATACCGCTTAAGCCGGTGCTTAAAACCGAGTCTGCAATTTTCTCCCTTTGTGTTGCAATTTGTGCTTTCGGGGGTCAGCTCTCTTCAGATTTTTATTATTTTTTAATGATTAACGATTTTTATGAGCATTGACATTTTAGATTGCTGTATATGATTTTGTTGGCAGATATCAATGAATGTGCTGATGTGAGAGCTCATCACTGCAGTCAGGTCTGTGTCAACACGTTTGGTAGTTACAGGTGTTCATGTGAAACAGGTTTTGTGACCAGGCAGGGCAGCTGTGAAGGTAAGAGTCGCCACTTTTCCAACAGACGGATGCAGTAGAACCTGTCTTAAGCGGTCATCAACAAAGAGGTATAATTATGGTCTGTAAGGCGGGTGCTAGCATAATGCAGGACAAAAGGAGCTTTCTGTAGTATTTTTGCCTAGCATTAAGCATCCATCTATTTTTTGAGACTTCTTTGCTAAATAATTAAATGTCCGCTTAAAACACGAACTACTGTAGGTAAATTATGTTTCAGAAATAATCTGGCTACATGTTGCACCCAACATGAAGTTGTGATCATTGCTAAGTGTAGTTATCTACATACACGCAGTCTTGCTATGTTAGCTAGCTCTCATGCAGAGTACTCAGATAGGAACATAGGAGTTGTTGGTTCAGTACAAAGGTTTGATTGGTAATTCTCCCTTGTAAATAACCAGGTAGGTTGTTGAAACTTCAGTTCTTTATGGAAATGACACTTGTGAGCTTGTTAAAGTCTTTTACATGTATTTATATTTCTTCATTTATAGACATCAATGAGTGCTCTGGAATAAATGGCTGTGAACAGGACTGCGGGAACACTGTGGGCAGTTACAGATGCACTTGCAGACCAGGCTTCAAACTTGACCTGACAGACAGGCAGTCGTGTTTAGGTATTTGCCTTTCCATACAAAGTTTCCTCAAATGATAGATAAACAAACATATTAAACTAACTATCATTCCCATTGAAGATAAACACAAAAATATCATGTGATAATCTGGTTTTATTTCACGCGAAAATATAAAATGAAAACCAGCAAATGAAGTTTCGTTCGAAGTTTGTTGGACTCACAATTGGGGTTTGCATGTCTGTTTTTTTTCGAAGGATCACCCACTTTCAGAATATATTTATTGGAAGTTTTACCATGAAGAGGAGATACACATACTATTACTATATTTCATTTTTTTTTAATTTTTCACACAGTTGTGGCCCCTTCAGTATTAAAAGTATAACATTCTCTAACAAATGCGTGTGTTTATCACATTCAGTGATTATTATAGATGATCTATTGATGAAGTGCTAAAATACAGTGATAAAAACAGACCATTCATTCCGAACGGATCATTCAAGAGAGATTGGTACGGCTTTTGCTATATTAATATATTCTGAAAGTGAGTAATCCTTCAAAGCAAAAGTAGCAATGTCAAAAGAGAAACTTGCAGACTGTTTTATTGAGTCTGTTCATGAGTAATAATTAAAAGAACAACACTACTCATTCCCCTTGCATCGACTTAAGCAGTATTCAATTTTCAACACTTATACCATCAAAACTAATGTTCCCGAAGGACCAGAAAATATAACAACACTGAGAACAAAGTATGGGGTGACTTTTTACGACTGCCACACAAGCAGTTAACACCTGCTGTTGTGAAGTACATATATTCTGAATGTGTATGGTACTGAAATTGTTTTGCACATCATTTACTTTTACAAATCTTTTATTTCGCTATTAAACTTGCTAGAGAAAGTCTTAAATTTTACTGTTTACCTTATTCTTGTAGAAATGCAATATTCAACTCTGTACTTTGTGTGCGGCGTCATGTTAGCTTACACAATTGTGGATTTTTTCACGAGTCTAAACAGTGTAGACCCTGATTAAAGTATATGACTGGTATGTGGTTAATTATGAAGCCAGTAAATAGCCCACTGTCAATATTGAATTAAAACGAGAATTAGTTATTACAGTAGCTGATCCATGCGGTGAGATGATGACAAACGTTTGTGATGACCAAAACGCAGATTGCTACATGGATGGAAAGGAAGAGAAATGTTTATGCAGGAAAGGATTCGAGGAAATAGAATCAAATTGCGTTGGTGAATAATTATGCTATATATTAAACAACGATTATAAGAAACCATTAAAACCAATCATAATTAAAATGTTCTTTATTGATGATTTGTACATGTAGTTATATGTTGAGGGAAAAGTTTTTCAAACCAACTCATTCAGAAATTCATAATTTTACAAACTACATTTCAGTGAAAAATCATGCCCGAAGAATTATCTGAATACCAGTATTAATCGGTATTTCATCCAATGGATCCAAAGGGTTTACAAAGATTATCAGAATTCATTTAAAATCTGGAGAACATTAATTTAATTTCTGTGTCCATGTTTATAATCGAGTCTGAGTTCGTTTTACTTTTAGTTGAGTCTGAGTTCGTTCTCAAGTTTTTGACTTTGGCTCAAATCGACCAATCAAAATCAATTTAATTTCAGATGTGAAAGAATGTTCACAGGATCCGTCACCTTGTGAACAAACGTGTATAGAGCTAGAAGGGGGTTACAGTTGTGACTGTGCTGATGGATTCCAACTTGACACAGACATGAGCACATGTATCGGTATGTATGCTTTGCCTTTGCCGTTTGATTTACTCATGACAATTTTATATTTGTTGTGGTTTTAGCTTTACCTGATGAATATTCATGCACGAAATAATGAATTCATTTATACTAATTAGATATATGATCATAGGTCATGGTAGAAACTGTAAAATCGGATCTACGAAATCAACTGACACAAATATATAGAACATACCCTGATCAGATGGCTCTTACAATAGTCATCTGACTTGGGTTAACCCCTTTTTTCAAATGCTTTAAAGGCGTACTGCTACATGCAGAAATGTTGAACAGGGTTGTTTGTAATTGATATCAATGGTTCCGACAGACAATCAGCTTTCTAACTATGTTCAAATCTATGTAATTCTATAACGGCCTTCGCAAACAGGTGGCATGGCAATGATAAGTACTTGTATAATAACCCAGTCTTTCACCAAGATCAACATCGTTTGACTCTGTGACAGAATAAAATATATTTAAGACTTATGTGAATGGAAATTGGTAAAGGTTTAAGCCTTAAAAGAATTAATTCATGCAATAAGTTTATGATTGCTTCACTATTTGCTTTTATCTTATAATTTTGAAATAGCATTTCTGTGTTGCTGTATAAAATCACTTTATCCTTTACTCGACTGCATGTATTGTGTAGACATCCAGTCAGACACTGTTGCTTGCATTTCAGCTTGTGCGCAGGGATCGTATGGTTATATGTGTGAACAAGATTGCAGTTGTAATATGGGCAACACTGAAATATGTCATCCTGTAAATGGTCAATGTACATGTATGAATGGATGGATAGGTGATATTTGTGATGTAGACGTTAATGAATGCTCTAATGCCAGTAGTTGTCATCATAGTGCTCACTGCATTAACACCGATGGCTCATTTCAATGCAGATGCCAGACTGGATTCATTCCAACGAGCAATGGAGTATGTCAAGGTAAACAAACAATGTATTGGGTTGTTTTATCATTATTCTACTCAGAACATGTTTACCAATGAAGCGGTTTTATTATTGATTGAAATGTGTGTTTCTACACTGCTGCATTGTATTAACCCTTTCCTTTATATAAACACTTTTTCATGCCATTGCAAACGGAGTAACCCTTATCAGATGGCTCCTGTAGGAACCGCCTGATCAGGTCTCCTCTGTTTGTCTACGATTTAATATAGATCTGATCGCACAGTTCCTGCCTGAGTTCCTGCTCATATGCCACTATACAAAATAATCTAATAAATATTCAGGATGTCATTATTTCTTACATGAATATTGAACAGGGAAAAGGGGAATTACCCATTGTTTTCCATCAGATATTTTACAATTTAACCCACAAGTGAAAACAATATTATCAGTAATAGGAAGAGAAAAAAGAAACTAATACACTGAAAAATGGCAAGTGATGTCTGAATGAGAAGATTACAGAAGTTTCTACAACAGTGTTGAACTAAATCATATACATTTATGTATCGTTTTAGCTTGTGATGCTTGGAGGTATGGAGACGATTGCATGGAAGACTGCGAATGTGTTATTAGTAACTCTGCCTCATGTGGCAATGTGGATGGGGAATGTCAGTGTCTTCAGGTAAGTACCAAACAACTAAGCAAGCATTCTAAACGTATTGCTGAATAACCACATATGCGACACATGACAAGCCATTTGTCTACTGTAGTAAGTTTGATTAGTCACTCAAGACCAAAGTCAAACATGATCTCTAAGCTCTACACCATCATGAAGGTATAGATACAACTTTGCCTGACAACTAATTTCAACAATAGGACCGTAACCCTTTTTAAATTAGATCAACAGTAAATCAAATCGAACTTTAATGAATGAAATCCCACACCAACTTTAAGCTCAAAAACTGAAGGGAGTATGAAGTGTCATAATTCTTTCAAATATAGGTCGTCTGCAACATTTGACCAAGTCTGTAGCTATACAATAAGGAATATCAACCGCAAATTTCAGCTCAATACCTGAAGGGACAACACCAAAAGTCCAGAAAAGTATATTTTGAAACAGTAGGTTAACCAAACCAAGTTTAATTTGATCTTTACTAAACTCATAGGCAAGATCAACAGGTCATTTCACTTTCTCAGGGGAAATGAAATTTTAAAATATGGTTTTGTTTGATTATGTTCATTAAAACCTCCTTTTTAAAAAATTTTTTAAATAAATTTGAACTTATACATTTATTAAGAGATAGGTTGATGTTTTACTGAGATTAAATGAATAGACGACTTACAGAACAAAACCATGCTACTAGCAATTATTGTATACCAAATCAAAAGTGGGAGATTGATTTTAATAATTCCAAAGCCTTATATCTGCCATGAGGCGTCGTGCCGATTAATCTCCTTTAATCCATATCAACAGGGTTGGCAATCACCAACATGTGTGGAGGATATTGATGAATGTGGTTTTGGGAGTTGTCTTGATGTTGCTAATAGCTACTGTTCCAATACACCTGGAAACTACACATGCCAATGTTTGAATGGATTTGTGAATGTTAATGGCTCATGTGAAGGTAAATCTAAGTTGATGGTAGAAAATGGTGTTTACATCAGTTCTGTAATCAAAGTTTACCCCACTTCTTTCCCAAACAACGAACAGCGTGTTAAAGAGTTTGATTATGTGATTCTAAATTATTCAGCATCTAATCTTGACCAACATTGTGTGAATTGTTTTATCACAAACATGTTTGCTTGATAATCTTGTTTAAACAAACTTTGAATTAGTAGTTATATGTATTTTGTCATAGTTTTCAATATAACACATGGAACTGGCTAAAACACAAATGATTGCCCGGTCCTTGATTTGTATCAATGAAAACAAAAGTAACTTTTGTTTAATGAAGACGTTTGTATTTATTGTTTCACATCCGGAGTTTTACGGTGATGTCATTTACAAACTTCGATAAATTATTGGACACACATATTTTGATACTTTGTTGGTCAAACGAATAAGACAATACATTAAAAAGGGATATGACCCCTCTATATTGCAGCACACTACATGCTTGGTGATCGACCCATTTTCAGTTGGTCATTATGCTTTCCTCTTTGCTTGTGCGACGACAGAAAAGACTTAAAACCCGTTTACGTAGGGAGGATATTAAATATTTGTATTTTGCCAGTTCTCTCGTACCCCAAATGACTTCTCAACAGCTGCTCTGACCTCTGAATAGTCATCGAGTACACGTCTACGATGTCAAGTTTATTCTATTTCAAACAAAATAGTTGTACATACTTAATATCCACTAGTATTAGTATCTTCTTGCGATTTTTTTTATAAAATGTCGGTCTAGAAGTGTTTCATATAGTTTTTGCGTACTTTTAAATTATGGCGTCATTTAAATGATGACGTCGCTTTTTTACCTCTAACGTTTAATTTAAAGTCATTTCATTTTGGCAGACATCGTTATTCATGTTGTGAAGTTGTCTGGAGGGGGAATTTTATTTACATTTTGACTTTGGTGAAAGTGGGATAGGGATGAGATTGGGTACCCGTAAACCAGGTTTAAGTCCCCCAGTAGCTTATTTTAGTTACTGATCGCTCCAAGGCGGTACTTCTGCTTTCAGCCTATGGTCAAATTTGTTATTTAATATGCTTAATGTTTAATGTTTTTCGTCTTGATATGCGTCCTGTTATGTTTTGTGTTGTGGCTATACCGTTTCTTGTTTGATGATGTCTGTTACGGTGTCATTTCGTGTGTGGCTCTCCCTGTTTGATTATTTTTCCATATTTGTTGCAATTGCAGTAACTATATTTTCTTTTTAGAAAATAAGTATGAACACAACAAACAGTTAAATTTCTGTAATGATTATATTCATTCATTCTAATAAACGTATCTTTGCATGGATAGGCAGTAACTTTATGATACCTGCATTCAAACAAATTATTTATAATTATCCTTAAGTATTCCGTTTTATCATTCCCCTCTCCACCAATTTGTAAAGCTGAACATTTCCATTAGCACCAATTTGATAACTTTAAATTAGACTGACATAGTAGTAAATAGCGTATACCCAGATCAGATAGTTCCTGTTCGAGTCAGCTGCTCAAAGTCTGATCTGTTTGCTTATGAAATAATGTAGATATGATTCTACTAGTTCGACCATTGCCAAATTTACATGTGTTCATGATTCGTTATAAAACTTAGTCTAATCAATATTTTTGTTGTCAATATTTTTCACACTAGATCTAATATTCATTGAGTAAAATATTAATACAGAATAAAAGGAACTTTCATCAGCATTAAGCTACCACATACAGTAAAGTCACAGTATTCAGCTTATTATACCTCAGCAAAGTTTGAAAGTGTGCGTATATATATATAGGAGTCAGCTTGTCGTTTATTTTTGTTATGGTTTGCGGTTGATGGTCTGTTTAAAGTGTGGAGTGAACAACTTCTTGTCAATTGAATTGCCACGTAGTGAATTTTTGGCCATCTTGATTACTTTCCTTTTGGAGTAATACTTGATACTTGAGTAATACTTAATTGTTGAATATCCACAAACATATTGACATGTCTGTAACATTTGTTTCGAATCGAATTCAACATTGCTGTCTGGTGACCATCTTGAATATTACGCTTTCTCTATGAACAAACTAGTGGTACAGTGTCACTGCATTTTATTGAAGATTCACAAAAGTGATATCATATTCATGCATGAATAGTTTTCTTTCAAATTTGATTCAAGATGACCCAGTGGTTGCAATGTTAGATTTTGCAATTTCATATTTTGAATGTACTACTTGAACAGTTTTTCTGCATTTTCATAAGAATTCTAACATTTAAGAATCTAGATGATGTTATAAAATGACATTAGCCGCCTTCAGTGATAACTGTAGTTTTGAGCGGCAGATTTAGTGTTATTTCATAGTACAATCATACATACGATGTCCAAAACAAATTAAAGCTGATGCTGAAACAAAGTATACACTTATTTGCTTACAGATATTGATGAGTGTGCAGATACAGGACTGTGCTTGCAAGTTTGTCACAACAGTCCTGGCACATATAGCTGTCTGTGTTATGACGGGTTTTATGGCGACGGATACCATTGCAAAGGTATATCACAGAAACAGAGTGAAATCATGTTGATAAAGACAGAAAGCAGAGGTTGTGGGTTGAATTTCCGATAGCACCAAATGTGAAAAACAAATTGAAGTGTTTTCTCCATTTAATTGTAAATGAAGCTAGAATATTTTGATGCAGCAGAACTCTGCGAGCTCAATCAAACATAAATCATGGCTGAGGTTTCCTAATTCAAGTATGTCACAAATCCTTGGTAGTTGATGGTTAGCCTTAGTGTTTATTGTGTACAATAGACATCACCTGACCCTATAGCTAAATATTTATAGCAGTGTTGTGAGCAGTGTTGCAATTTAAATTACTGTTCATGAACAGACGCAATAACACCGAGTCTGCAATTTTCTCTTTTTGTGTTGCAATATTTGCTCTCGGGGGATCACCTCCTTTCAGAATTTATATTCTGTAACTTAATGAAAATTAATTCTAACAGACAAAGTTACTATAAGAACTATTTACATTTCATCCATTTTGCATTAAATGGCCACCCAATATGACTCTGTACACATATTCATAAACAATTTACTCCTTACTCCATAAATATGCCTATCTTTACCTATTCAAACAGAGTAGACCTGATCAGACTCTTATAGGAGCCGTTTGATCAGTCTGCTGTGTTTGTTTATGATAAAGATATGATTCTACAGTTTCTTTTATGGTAAAAATTGCTGGTGTGCATGTGCTATTATATCAAATAATATAATTAATTATCATGAATCATTATTTCTTACATGAATATTCATGGAGTAAAGGCTTAATCACAAGTCTTTATTTATCTGGTTTGAGCTATACCTATTTGTACTGTTTAGTTTAAGCTTATGCTTAGGAAGAATTCATAAAAATTAAATATGATTTTGTATCTGCTTAATCGTTACGCTTTACCATATATACAGCTTTTGACACTTTTGTGTCTTAAAGCATTCTTAAATATTATGATTCTTGAAGGCAGATATTTGAATTTGATTTTTCAGACTTTCTTAATGAATTGCAGTCACAAAATACCTAAGCATTACTATTACCACAATAAATTATATTGTAAAATGTAAAGTTTTATAATACTATATACATGTCAATGTTTCGTTCTATAATGTTTGGCTCTGCCATTCAAACATGGGAAAACTGATAGGAAACTCTTCGTTGTCAATTAAGGCTAATTTCCAGCCGGATTTAGGCTTGTTTCCAACCGGAATTTAGCACACATGTATTTTTGACTGACATAAATATAAAAATAAGTAAAATATTGCTATACAGATACATATTAAGTATGACATTATGATATCCAATTTAAAGTGATTTTAGCAATGTTTTAGCTTATGCATGCTGCATAAATAAGATACTGATTTGCATCATCAAACTCAGAGGTCTGCCATTAAGATTCTGTATAAATAAAGATCCTGGTGTTAATTTACTTGGTGTTAATTAACAAGAGTTTCTACTGTGTCTCTTTATTTGTTTTTATTATCCAGAATGTAAGACAACAATGTACGGTTTCAACTGTTCAGAGGAATGTCAGTGTAGCATAAACGCCACAACTACCAATGATGATGGGCGGCATTGTGATGCTGCAAATGGAACTTGTTTCTGTAGTGATCTCTGGACTGGCCTATCATGTGATGAGGATATCAATGAATGTGCTGATAACCAGATCTGTGTAGATATTGTCCACGCCGGCTGCCACAATATTGATGGTGGATATTCATGTGACTGTTACAGAGGGTATGCAAAGGATGATGGTGGAATATGTGTAAAAGGCAAGCTGTATTTTGAATTAAACTCTTTGTCTCATTTATACTGATTTTGCAAGTTTTGCAACCAGATGGAACCCAAATCAAGCCAATTCCTGCAGAAGTTCTCTGAAATAGGGCCTAGTCTATATGCTCAAATAATGTCCTGTCTATCATCACAGTTTGAAAATTCCCTTGTATTATAAGCCATAAGAATTCCCTCAATTATATAATATTAATATAGGAATAATTGGTTACATGAATATTCATTAAGTAATGGGTAAATGTTCTCTTGAATTATTTTACAGTGTAGCTAAATACAATTTGTCTTGCATCTAAGGAATGGGACAATGGTTTTGTTGAATAATTTAGTATCTATCAGGATCTAAGCATTTTATGTTCTGAAAAAGAAATATGTGTGATTCGTGAAGTTGGCTTCATGATTATTTAGCCATGACAGAAACAATAGAATCAGATCTATATAGTTCCATAAGCAATCAGAGCAGACACATTTTCTTTATCGTACCATGTTCTGCAATACCTATATAAATCAAGTGTACATACTTTTATGTACTTTTTGCAATTTTCACATGATTTTAAATTTAAAAGTATTGTTTTTATCATTTCTTTTCAATACCAATATCCAAGTGACAGACAATGGTTATCCGTAAATTCACCCATAAAAGTTAACAAGTTTATTTACTTGCTGAGTGATATTTCCATAAAACGCCATTCTACTTCACGAATCAATTTACTGTTAAATGTACCAATTGATAACTTTTTATGCTGATATTGTTACATAACCCTTTACTCCATAATTATATACACACTTGCAAACACAATACTCCTGTAAACTCATCTGGTACAGATCTGCTCTATTTGCTTATTGAATAATATAGCTTCTGACATCACCCATTTCTGTGATAATATTATTATAATTAATGTTCATGAGTTTCATGGAGTAAAGGCTAAATAACCTTTTTTCCATTGTTAGTATATATAGTTTGTATTGTAGTAATAGTTTACTATTGTTAGAAATATCAGTTTTATTGTGGCAATAAATACATCGCTGCATATAAGTTAATTATTGATTGTTGTTGTTTGTGTGTTGTTGGGTTTTTTCAGGTGAACCTGACTCAAGAGTAAACCAAACCGCTCTAGGTAATTATTGGAGATTTACCTCCTAGCACATTTTTATCTTTAACATACCAAAGTATATTTATGATAACATTTGTAAACAGGTTGGATCGAGATGTTAGGGTTAGGGTTAGGGTTAGGTGAACCTGACTCAAGAGTAAACCAAACCTCTCTAGGTAATTATTGGAGAATTGCATTCGTCTAGGATGCTTTCATCTTTAACATAACATACCACAGTATATTTATGCTTACATTTGTAGACAGGCTGATGCAGTATCTCATCAGGACACAAACTATAGACACTCTTATAGCTGACTTGTATGCGCTTTCTTTTAGTTTGTTGGTTGGGGAGGAAAGGATTAAAGAATGTACATAGATAGATAAAGAGGTTCTAAAGAGTGGTCATAATGAAGAAATTAATGGAAAACAAATAAAGAGTGGTTATAATGTAGGAATTATTGGAGAACAAATAGAGCTATTAACAGCAGTAATTAATGCAACAATAGACAATCACAACAAAATTAGAGATAATGTCTGCCACATGATTTCTAACATGAATTTGCATGAGGTAAATGTTAAATTGGGATTCTTTTCTATGCTTCCGTTTCTTTCCAGATGGAAAGACTGTTCTCCACTTGACTGTAAATGTGAATGCTATTCTACCAGATGGTGTTGATTTCAATGTTTCAACAACATTTTCCGAGTATGCTTATGACCTTGAAACAATGGTAAGTATTATTCTGTTCATTATGTTAGAAATACTTTCAGACTACTGTGCATAATGCGGAAATTGCTTCAAGGAGCATGATAGCACATAATCACCTGGAGCATGGCTACACAGTAAAGATACATTAGACTAGTCACTGTGTCAAAGTTTCAGCATCTGATCAGGGGTTTTGTTTATAAATTCTGAAGGGCGGTGATCCCCCGAAAGCAAAAATTGCAACACAAAAAGAGAACATTGCAGACTCGGTTTTATTGAGTCTGTTCATTAGCAGTAATATAAAATGCAACACTGCTTACACCCCCTAGCACCGGCTTAACCGCTATTCAATTTTCAGAACAAGAAGTACTGAAATTCATGATCTCGAAGGATCAGAAGGTATAACAACACTGAGAATGAAGTACGGGGCGACGTTTTACGGCCGCAACACAAGTACTTAACACCTGCTGTTGTGAAGATTATAAATTCTGAAGGGCGGTGATCCCCCGAAAGCAAAAAATGCAACACAAAAAGAGAAAATTGAAGACTCGGTTTTACTGAGTCTCTTCATGGGCAGTAATATAAAGTGCAACACTGCTCACGCCCCCTAGCACCGGCTTAAGCGGAATTCAATTTTCAGAACAAGAAGTACTGAAATTAATGATCTCGAAGGAGCAGAAGGTAACCCTTTACTCCATGAAATAACCACAACATGTGTCTTAATAGATTTTTATAATGACATAAGACCACAGATATTTTGGCCATGGCAGAAACTACAAAATCAGAACTATATATCTCAATAAGCAAACAGAGCAGACCCTTAACAGATAAGTGTGAAATTGAGCAGACTTTATTAAACTTGACCCTTTACTCCATGAATATGCATGTCAGGACTAATGATTATATGAATATTAATTTAACTTTTATAACTGTATCATTTTAATCTGACACAAACTATGGACACATATCTACGTTATTTCCTTATCAAACTGGGCAGATCCTGCTTAGATGTTATTATTTCTGTGTGCGCTAAAGGTAAAATGCAGTACAATGTTAAATTCAAGTTTCAGGTGTTTGTGTTGACAACTTCAATAGCCCAAAATGATTGTCATCTTATAACATTGTGTGTTTCTTCTTATAATGGCTAACTATATTTCATTAGTTAAAATCACTGTGTAACATTATTTATTCATTATCAGTACACAAATTCTAAATTAACCCTTTCCTCCATGAATATTAGTTTTCAGAAATTTGTTATTGTATTAATATCCATGGACTTACATGTAGTTATTATAACTACCAAGGAAATATTTGACTCTGACCAGATCCGTAAGCAGATAGGATAGACGCTGATCAGACAGCTGCAACAGGAGTGCTCTGTTTGCCTTCAGAAACTGTCTTTTCTAGGTCTACTGTTTGCAAATCTGCCAAAAGTCGTCTATTGACAGAAAACTTTATAAGTAAACCCAGTATCTTTGTCAGGTTAAAGTAAGTATCGTATATATGCACAATGTAACTGCATTTATATAAACCTACAAGAAGTAATTAAGAAATTGCTTAATCACCAAATGCATCCAGTAAGAATAAGAATGAACATTCATTGGCTGTCCTATGTAACATAGATCTAACCCTTGTAGATCTAAAACTGTCTAACGGTTCTCTTCCAGTTGTTGCAGTTTTACAAGGAACGGCTGGGACTAAGTGTGACCATGGTGGCTTTTGTTACAACGTTGACAATAAGGTCAGCTTGAAATGTATTGCGATAAGTATGCTTGAATGTGTATTTAAACTCATACTCCTTGAATATTAATGTAAAAATAATGATATCATGAATATTAAGTAGCTTAATAATTATTAATTCCATATGAACCAAACATTTTTGGCCTTGGTAAAATCTGTAGAAACAGATCTACATAATTCCGTTAGCAACAGGAGCAAACACATAGAAAGACGTACCTATGGGAGAATTGCTTTATTATGGCTCTCCAATCTGATTAAAGAATCAGTGCACGCAAATCATGAATCATTCACAAAACATCATTAAGGTTAATTCTTTCATTAGTCAGCATCGTGCTAAACCTATGGGAGCTCTTTTGAGATATTGACGAGTAACCTTGAAAAAAAGTTCCCATGTGTTTAAATGATTGAATCAATAAAAATGTTATTTTTAGTCATCACTTACAAACATCATATGTATTGTTTTGATTGATTCATGTCCAATCCTTTGAAAATTTGACAATTATGTCCAAAGTTTTGGTAGAAACAGACTGATTCACAAGACAGCTGGAATCTTGTGGTACGTAATTTACAATCGCCAATACTTGTTACAGCCCTCTATTTAACCCTTTACAATCACCAATACTTGTTACAGCCCTATATTTATATTTAACCCTTTAAATTCTAAGACATGACATCAGAATTATTACAGTTGCTTCTCTTTACAGTTTGCAGACAAGAAATATGCAAAACATTAACTGTATAGATTAGCTTTGCATTTACAATTTATCAAATGACGACAAATTAAAATAAATAAATCAGTTCATTAGAAAGTAACATAATGTGGCCTTTGACAAAATGGAAGTCTAATATTTTGTAAAAACAGTAAGGTCTCATAAAGCGACCACTCAAAAGAAATGTTGTTATTGGTGACTAAAGGATGTGGCTTTGCCTGCTTGACTTTACTACTTTTTTTCATTTATGAGACAGGGGGTTGCCTAACCCTTTACTCAGTATATATGCCTTTCTACGCCTTTGTAAACAGAGTTGACCCTGAACAGATGGCCCCTAGTGGAACCGTTTGATGATATAATATACCGGTAGATATGGCCTGGCCAAAACCTCCAGTGTGCTATTATAACAATTAATCATGATGTCAGTAATATAATATTCGAGTAAAACATTAATGCAGGGTGAATGTTATGCAGAAACCTCCCATAGATTCTCCATTACTTTTGTTCTATATCAAATAACCACATGCTTTGTGATGACATCCGTGCTTATTATACCCAATGCAACGAGTTATATAATTTTTGATCCGCCAGTCAGTCCATAATTCAGTAAACATTGTTGCTCATCTAGCACTTTGATTTCTTGACCAATTTATCTGATATTTTATGAATAAAACCTTGGATAAGTTTGATTTTCAGAAGAATCTGTCATGAACCACATTTTTTTCTCCGACAATGTGGGGGTGTGGGGGTGAGCTTGCTCACTAAAGTTCTTAGTTTCATTTAGTGGTCGTTTAAAAGAAGTTTTACTATATACCAAATATCAAAATCGTGATAACCTCTTCAAACAGTTTGGACCAGAATGAGAAGGCAATTCAATACACATTTCATCAGGTTCCAACCTATTTGACTTGTGGTTTTGAAAAACATGAAGAAAAGTCTACCATTAAAGTAAGTATACTTAGTCTGCTAAAACGAAAAAAGGAAATAGATGTGATAGTTTTATGCTAATCATTTGTTATGTTTTGTTTCATAGTATTGTGATAAACCTGAATTATGCTTTGTGTCATAGCTTTGAGGTAAACCTGTATTATAATTTGTGTCACTCTAGGGGCAGTCTTTATAGATCAGATTCTACACAGTCTGTCATGGCAGGTCAGTACACTCTGGGTTATGTTGACACCACCGGAGATACCAACAGTCAGATCTTCTCCTCTGTTCTGAGTTTGAGTGGAGGACTTATCCTCACATTTAGAGACCAGAATGTAACTGTACAAGACGGTTAGTGACAGTTTTTGTTCTTAGTCTCCAAGCATCTTCCTGTGTAATGAACAAACAAATAAAGTTGTGTTGTCCATTGTGTGTTGAATAATGTCCTGTTAATTTGTTGTGCAATTTAACCATTTACTCAATGAACACACCATTCTACGAATAGACCCAGATCAGATGGATCCTATAAGATGCTTATGGATAACATAGATATAATATTCAAATTTCTGCTTTGGCAAATACATAATGTGTTTATATGCCATTTTATGAAAACAATCTAATTAATATTTATGATGTCCTTATTTCTTACATGAATATTAATAAACGGTTAAATTTATGTATATTTCCCTAAAGTGTATGCCATTCCTTAATAGTCCTATATCTCTGTTGTGACCACAAAGGAAAGTACAAGTTTGTGCAGAACTATAAACTGACAAAATTATGTTTTATAAACATTTAATGCTCTCACCAATTACCTTACCATTCCACTTTCTTTATCTACAGTAACTATGGACAACGCTTGCAGTTTACATGCAACAATAGTTGGTGGGTGTGGAGACAACCAAAATTGTATTGTAGAGGAAGGCCATCCAGTTTGCAGGTAAATATCTAATGTAGTTCCTAGTCTGAATCAATTATTACCCTATCCCCTGGATCATTTGTGTTTTTGTCCTTTTTATACAATTATATTTTTCTGCTTTGCTCAGTTTTAGTATGTGCATAATTTTATGTTGATATTAACTGTCATCTCATAGCTTTATTTTTGAGGAGAAAGAAAATTCACACATTGTGATGAAGAAGAATGTTTTATGTTAGATTTTAAATTTTCAACAGTTGTATTAGTATATTACATAATTATAATGACTGCTTTTGACTAGGCTAGAAACTTAAATGACCCAGCTAATGAATTACAAGAATTGTGGAAGAACACGTTTCTTGCTTGATATTGGACTTACAAAATTCAAATTTATTTTTTTCAGAGAAAAGCAAAAAGGTAATATACAAATTACTATTTACAAATGACACTTCTTCCTTTGCAACTGAAGACAAATGATTGCAATTGTGAACAGCTTTGATTTGGATTTGATTCTGAGTAACTTGGCACTGATTAGTATCCAAGCTGTTATCCCTTTTAATACTTTTAACAGAATGGACTGCTCAATTTACTCATGATGATATGGATTTGATTCAACAGTTTCTGTCATTGCCAAAACCATCTGTGTTCAAAAATGAGTAAATTGGAGAGTGTATCCAATATGAATGAGACAAGAGTTAAGCAGACATTTAATTGGACAGTTTTCCAAAATTAAGGATACATGAGTTCGAGAGGACAGAGTTTTCAAACGTTAAGCAGATAATTAATTGGACAGTGTTTCCAATCGTTAAGCAGACAATTGATTGGACAGTGTTTACAAATGTTAAGCAGCCATTTAATTGGACAGTGCTTGCAAAAGTTAAGAATACATTTAATTAGTGTTTCCAAAATGAAGGAAGCAAGAGATTAGTGGACCAGTAAGATCTCAACCAATGTTAATAAACGAAATGACAGCAAGTTCTAATGACAGTAGCCTAGACACAGATGATTTCTGAGAGTCAGAGTGCAAGATAAAGGGACAATTTGATGGTATGAACATTGAGAGCGATAAACTCTACTTAACCATTTACTCCATGAATATTTATCGAAAAAATAATGACACTGCACATATCAATTAGATGAATTTTCATCATGCTATATAAATATGTGATCTTTCAAACTTAACAAAAATGTAGAATCATTTCTGCATACTTTTATAAGCAAAAATAGCAAAACATTGCATAAAGGGCTCCCGTGGCGTAAATGATTGAATGATAGACGAGTACGTACTCCATTAAAGTTTACACATACAGTAGAACCTGTTTTATGTTGTCATCAAAAGGTCTAATTATTGGTCTGAAAAGCAGGTGGCAGTTTCATGCAGGTCAAAAGTAGGTCGTATAGTAGCTTTCTGCATTAAGCAACTATCTGCTTTTTAAGACTTCTATGTTACATTAATGACTGACTAGTTAGCACCACTTTTACTGATGAATATCAATATATTATAAATATTAATTAACTAAATGTCGTAATGGTTACATAAAACATGATTAAATGTATACGGCTATGACAAATAGTCAGACAGAGGAGACCCTGATCAGAGTGATCTTATCTGTATCTGACCAGTGGAGTCTCTAGCAGGTAAAGGGTTTTATGCGCATTCACCATAAGCTGACATATGTTTCATATGTGTGTGTACAATTTTATGATTGTTTTCAAATTGTACTTCCATATTCATTTCCTCTGTGTTGTAGATAACCTTTTATTCTTAGACATGTGCTAAAAGTATCTGTGAATAGTGAGTGCCAATTATTTACATGTTGATTTTCTTATTTCACATTTGTTGGATAAACTGCATCTTTCAACATTTTATGTCTGCCAGAGATAAATTATGCCTTTCCAAGCATTTGCAAACCCACATCAAACAACAGTGTAACTATAGAAGGTTTCTGATTGTACAATTTCAATCATTGCCAAAATGCCATGTGTTTATATGACTTTTCATAATGACCTATATAATTTCTCTACTTATACTCCTGGTGTCATTATTTCTTAATGAATATTCAAGAGATAAAGGATTAAGTGAATTGCACATTTGAACTCAACTTTTACATGGACTAATAATGTAGCTATATTATTCATTTTGTCTTTTATTAAAACATCACAGTCGTATTTTGATATGTAGATTTTCTTGTTGCAGATAACTTCCTTGTTGTGGTCATTGTGCTGTCCTCTAGTGGAAGCTTTTTGTTGATTCTCATCATCATTGGATTATGTGCAAGACTCCTCAGAGGACAAAACCACAAAGAGGAGGAAACAGGGAACACTGCAACTGGTACAACTTTTGATTCATTCATTTTTCAAGAGAAAATGGTGCACTCGTAACCATGTGTTGTTGTTTACCTCTGTTTGCCAGTGATAGAATTATTTAACATTGGCTAAACTTTGTTCAGTATCTGAGCAACTGCTTTACTTTGCCATTTTATTCATATAATAAGGACTAGCCCTATTAAGTTTCATACTGTTATATACCATTGATTGCAATCAGATTAAGGGAACAAGATATTTAGGCATACTGTTAAAAGTACAAAAATGAGTCATGCAGGAAATACCACATACAGAACAAACACTCGCCCGAACAGCAACACAAGAGTTTATGTTGCTTTGAATATTTGAAAATATAGCCTTTAAGTGGTATAGGATAACATTTGAAAATTGTTTGCCATATTTTTGTTTGTTTAAATGAGTAACATTACTTAAAGATGTAAGGGATTCTCAAATGGGGTAGGCCCAAACCAGTCACAGCATCTCGAATGGAATATGTGATTAACTTATACTGTTTGCACTAAGAACTGACATGTTTCTGCCGATTTAGAAAAATTTCTAATATGATGATGTGCAACTGGTCTCAATCTACACTATTTGTAGAGCCTTATAGATACATTTTCCAATGACTCAGAATAATTTTGCAATGAAGCAAGGTTGATTTGTCAGCAAGTTATTTTTGTTCATGTTCTTAGTCTACCTTTTTCTCAAAAGAGATGCATTTTACACTGTTGCAAACAAAGAAGATTCATCCTATAGGAGCCGTCTATTCAGGGTCTGCTCAATTCTTTAGTTTTTGTTATAATAAAAATGCTTTCATTTATATAGTATGAGTCGTAAAAGGTTAAATAACACATTATTACACGTATAACACTTTCAACCATGCAACAATATAAGTCAGGTTAAAGGTCACATTATAACACCTGTAACTATGCAACAATCTGAGTCAGGTTAAAGGTCATATTATGACACCTGTAACCATGCATCAATCTACGTTGTTAAAGGGTAAGGTCACATCATAACACGTGTAACCATGCAACAATCTGAGTCAATTTAAATGTCACATTATAACACATGTAACCATGTAACAATCTGAGTCAAAGTGTTATATTACAGTTTCGAAACAGTTTGTCCTTGATGGGACATATTGTAACTCAGTGGGTCTTTAGCTCTTTGCTGTCATGGCTTAACCCTTTCCCTGTTCATTTATGTAAGAAATAATGACAACATGAATATTTATTAGCTCAATTTTTATAATGTTAACCTTTTAATGACATTTTTTTTATTTGACTTTTTTTTTGGATTCTATATGATGTCAAAAGCGAACAAGAGTGAACCCTGATCAGACGATTGCTGTAGGAGCCATCTGATTTTCGTTTACTCTATTTGCAAATGTGTAAAGGTGTTTAAATGTATATGTAATCTGTGATCACTTATGCAAACAGTTTTGATCTGGATCAGATGCAGAGTAGTTCAGTGTTTTATGAAAATCTAAACTGTTTGACACCATGATTATGGTTTGAAAATGAAAATTTGAACTAGTGTTGCATTTTGCGGATGATAACATTTGACTGTTAAAGATTATGGATACATGGTGTTTAACACTCTGGAAAAGCCAAAACACAGGAGAAGTGTAACATAAATTTAACTTAAAATGGTCATATTAAAGTAAAATAGACTTACTGTCGCGGTTGTTGTAGATTAGTCGGAGAGGGGATACGTTTATTTACACTGTTTGTCTTTTAGGATGGGGATGGAATAAGGGTGAGGTTGGGCGCCCATAAACCGGTTTAACCCCCCAGTGACTTTTGTCACTGACCGTTCCAAGGCGGTACTTCCATCTTCCTCCTATTGTATGTTTGTTTTGTCTTGGTGCGTCTCTTGTTGTTTTTTCTACTTAAGTACATTTGCTGTTTCCTTGTGTTGCTGTTTGGGCGAGTGTTTGTTCTGTATGTGGTGTTTCCTGCATGACTCATTTTTGTACTTTTAAATACAGCGAGTACTGATGAAGCCTTCAAAACCAAATACTTAAAACCATTACATACGATCTACCCCTGTAGATAAAAATGAACATACAATAAATCCTTGATTATCCAAACACTCAAGTATGTATCATTATCTTTTAGGCAGGTGGCCACTTAATGCAGGGTGGAAGTCCACTTGGAGAATGAACACCTGGAAGTCTTGGTCTTTGGACACCTAGAAGTCCAATGTGACATCCAACCTGCATTAAGCAGACACGTGCCTCCAAATGTCTAAATTATTCTATACTAAAAGTTTGAATGATCGAGGTTTTACAGTATTTACTGTTTTAAACTAAAGAAAACTTATTTATGTCAGCAGATTTTGTCCCTGATCCACTTGGAATGAAGAAGAAAGGCATGACATGGAGGAGGAGGTTTTGGAAGGAGCGGACACCTAGCAGGGTAATACACCTCGTCACCTTTTACCCTTTACTCAATAAATACAATGTATGCTTTTCTAGTCGCATTGGCAAACAGAGTAGACCCCAGATCAGATGGCTCCTGAGAGGGATCTGATCTAGATCTACTGTGTTTGCTTATGATAAAATATATATATTTATGATTCTACAGTTTTTTCCATGGCCAAACATTCATGTGTCCATATGCCATGTCTGAAGCATGGCTATTTTTTTCCATAAGCAAACAGACACTGTCCCTGTCTGATCTAGGTCTACTCCATTTCAACAGTGCCACAAGTCATTACAATAAGGATAAGGGTTAAACTCAAGTGACATACAATGTTAACTAGAGAAAAGTGTTAATTTCTTACAATCCCAGTACCAGTAAAACACCAGAACTACGCCAGTAAAACACCAGAATTACACCAGTACAACAGCAGTATTACATCAGTACAAATCTAGAACTACATCAGTATAACAGTAATATTACATCAGAACAACACCAGTATAACAGCAGTATTACATCAGTACAACAGAACTACACCAGAACTACACCAGTACAACACCACAACTACACCAGTACAACATCACGACTACACCAGTTCAACACCACAACTACACCAGTACAACACCACAACTACACCAGTACTACACCACAACTACGTCAATACACAATAGAATTAAGTTAGTACAACACCAGAACTACATCAGTACAACACCAGTTCAGGGCCAGAACTTCCCCAGTACAGCACTAGAATTACACAAGAACAACACACTGACTTCACCAGTACAACACCAGAACTACACCAATACACACCAAATTTAAGCCTATAAGTACAACATCAGAACTAAACCAGTACAAAACCAGAATAAGGCCAGTACAACACCACATGTACACCAGTACAATGCCCAAACTACTTCAGTACAACACCAGTATAACTGCAGTATTAAAATCAGTATAACACCAGAACTACACCAGTACAAAACCACAACTACACCAGTACAACACCAATACACAACAGAATTAAGTTAGTAAACACCAGAACTACATCAGTACAACACCAGAATTAAGCCAATACAACACCAGTACATGGCCAGAACTCCCCCAGTACAGCACCAGAGTTACATATGAACAACACCCTAACTTCACCAGTGCAACACCAGAACTACACCAATACAACACCAGAATTAGGCCAGTACAACACCACAACTACACCAGTACAAGGCCCGAACTACTTCATACAACACCAGAACTACACCAGTATAACACCAGAACTACACCAGTACAATACCACAACTACACCAGTACAACACCACAACTACACCAATACACAACAGAATTAAGTTAGTAAACACCATAACTACATCAGTACAACACCAGAATTGAGCCAATACAACACCAGTACATGGCCAGAACTCCCCCAGTACAGCACCAGAGTTACATATGAACAACACCCTAACTTCACCAGTGCAACACCAGAACTACACCAATACAACACCAGAATTAGGCCAGTACAACACCACAACTACACCAGTACAAGGCCCGAACTACTTCATACAACACCAGAACTACACCAGTACAACACCAGAACTACACCAATACAACACCTCAACTACAATATTAACACACAAAAGCCACACCAGTACACCATCAGAACTGCACTAGTACTATACAAAAACTACACAAGAACTATTACCATTAAAACACCAGAACTACACCAGTGCAATATCAGCCCTACACCAGAACTACACCAGTGAAATACCACATTTACACAAATACAACACCATAATTGCCATTACAACAGCAGTACAACTCCAGTACAACATCAGTGCAACATCACTACCACACAGAATTAGACCAACTACAACACCAGAACTAGACCAACAAAACATCAGTGTTACACCAGTTCACACAAGAACTACACCAGTAGTGATTACAACACCATCAGTACAACACCAGAACTACACTAGTACAACATCAGTTGTAACCAGTACAACACGAAATCTACACCAGTACAACACTACAACTATGCCAATACAACACCAGAACTACACCAATACAACAGCAGTATAACATCAGTACAACACCAGAACTACACTAGTACAACGTCATTAGTAACCAGTACAACACTAAATCCACAACAGTACAACATTACAACTACGCCAATACAACACCAGACTTACACCAATACAACAGCAGTATTGCATCAGTACAACACCAGAACTTCACCAGTACAAAAACAGGACTACACCAGTAGAACACCAGAAATATACAAGTACAACACCAGAACTTCACCAGTACAACAGCAGAAGTAAACCAGTAAAACACCAGAACTAAACCAGTACAACACCAGAATAAAACCAGTACAACAACAGAACTACACCAGTACAGCACCAGAACTACCCCAGGACAACACCAGAACTTCACTAGTACAACACCAGAACTACTCCAGTACAACACCAGAACTACTCCAGTACAACACCAGAACTTCACCAGTACAACACCAGAAATTCACCAGTACAACACCAGAACTTCACCAGTACAACAACAGAACTACACCAGTATAACACCAGAACTACCCCAATACAACACCGGAACTACCCCTGTACAACACCAGAACTTCACCAGTACAACAGCAGAACTTCACCAGTACAACAACAGAACTTCACCAGTACAACACAAGAACTTAACCAGTACAACAATAGAACTTCACCAGTACAACAGCAGAACTACACCAGTACAACAGCAGAAATAGACCAGTACAACACCAGAACTACACATGTACAACACCAGAACTAAACCAGTACAACATCAGAAATAGACCAGTACAACACCAGAACTACACATGTACAACACCAGAACTAAAACAGTACAACATCAGAAATAGACCAGTACAACACCAGAACAACACATATACAACACCAGAACTAAACCAGTAAAACATCAGAAATAGACCAGTACAACACCAGAAATACACATGTACAACATCAGAACTAAACCAGTACAGCACCAGAACTACCCCAGTACAACAGCAGTATTATATCACTACAACATCAGAACTACACTAGTGCAACACAGAAATAGACAAGAACAACACCAGAACTACACATGCACAACCAGAAAAAGACCAGTACAGTACCAGAACTGCACCAGTACAACACCACACCTGCACCAGAACTACACCAGCACAGCACCAGAACTACACGAATGTAACACCAGAACTATGCCATTACAACACCAGTTAAACTCCAGTACAACATCAGTACAAGAGTACCGCAAACGGTACATAATACGCCCACTTGCAAACTTTCTCTGATTCAACATGCCTTATAAGTGTTAACATTTTCTAATCTGTGCTTCAGATCTTGATTTCCATATTAAGGTGATACTATTTTTTAAAAAAATGAAGTGAATATCTTATAATATAAAAAAGTTACAGCTAATCCTCATTTTTGCAGATTTTTGTAAAGTGCAACGGCCATAACTCTGTAAAGACAAACTGAATGAACCTCAAAATAAAGTCAGCTTCAAATTTTGTTGCTTAAAACATTTGTGTGAAGTTTTATTAATATCTGTCAAATAGTTTTCCCAGAAAACAGCGGACAAACTATTTGCATATATTAGCATTATTTTTTAAGTAAAAGGGCCATAACTCTGAAATAAAAAATCAAATGAACCTCAGAATTAACTCAGCTTCAGATCTTGATGCATTTAACATTTGTGTGAAGTTATATTAATATCTGTAAAAAATAGTTTTCCCAGAAAACAGCGGACAAACTATTTGCATGTATTTGTATATTTTTTAAGTAAAAGGGCCATAACTCCAAAACGATAAATCAAATGAACCTCAGAATCAACTCAGCTTCAGATCTTGATGCATTAAACATTTGTGTGAAGTTTCATTAATATCTGTCAAATAGTGATCCCAGAAAACAGCGGACAAACTATTTGCATATTTTTTAAGGACAAGGGCCATAACTCTGAAATAAAAAATCAAATGAAGCTCAGAATCAACTCAGCTTCAGATCTTGATGCATTTAACATTTATGTGAAGTTTCATTAATATCTCTCAAATAGTTTTCCCAAAAAACAGCGGACAAACTATTTGCTTGTATTTGCATTATTTTTAAGTAAAAGGGACATAACTCAGAAACGATAAATCAAATGAACCTCAGAATCAACTCAGCTTCAGATCTTGATGCATTAAACATTTATATGACGTTTCATTAATATCTCTCAAATAGTTTTCCCAGAAAACAGCGGACAAACTATTTGCATATTTTTTAAGGACAAGGGCCATAACTCTGAAATGAAAAATCAAATGAATCTCAGAATCAACTCAGCTTCAGATATTGATGCATTTAACATTTGTGTGAAGTTTTATTAATATCTGTCAAATAGTTTTCCCAGAAACCTGCGGACAAAGAAAATGTTGACGGACAAACGAACGAACGAACGAACGAACGAACGAACGAACGGACGGACGGACGGACAGGGCCACGACAATATACGACCACCTTTATTAGGTGGGCGTATAAAAACACCAGTGCAATACCACTACTACACAAGAATTATACCAGTACAACACCAGTGCTACACTAGTACAGCACAAGAACTACCCAGTATAACACCAGCAGTGCATCAGTACAACACCAGTACTACACCAGAACTATACCAGTCCAGTACCAATACTACGGCTCGGGCAACATGATTTTCCTCAGCCGGGAATAAATCGTCATGTACCCTGAGAAAGAACTGTATAACTAATATTGTATTAGAACATATCAGTACAACAGCAGTACTACACCAATGCAATACCAGTACTATACCAATACTACATCAGTTCTGCATCAGTTCAGCATTAGTACTACACCAGTACTGAATCAATATTACACCAATACTACAGCAGTACATCTCAAGTACTACACAAGTATGGTATTATATCAGTACTATATCAGTACTACGCCAACACAACACCAGTACCACACCAGTACTACTCAAATACTTCACAAGTACTACACAAGTACTATACAAGTATTATATCGGCACTATATCAATACTACATCAGTATTACCCTAGTACCACACCTATACTACAGCAGTACAACTCCTGTACTACACAAGTACTACACAAGTACTATACAAGTATTATATCGGCACTATATCAATACTACATCAGTATTACCCCAATACCACACCTATACTACAGCAGTACAACTCCTGTACTACACAAGTATGGTATTATACCAGTACTATATCAGTAGTGCATCACCATTACACCAGTACTACACCAGTACAGCACCAGTACTATACCAGTACTACACAAGTATTATACAAGTACTTTCCCAGTACTTTATCAATACTACACCACTACAACACCAGTGCCACACCAGCACTACACAAGTACTATACAAGTACTATACCAGTACTATACCAGTACTATATCAATGATGCATCAGTATTACACCAGTACTGCAACTGTACTATGCCAGTGGTATTTATTGCTGTCACTAGGTTTGTGATGGACAGGCAGGTGAACAGCATGGACACGAAGATGTAATAAAGAACAAAATAATTGTTGCACAGCCTCACAGCCTGATAAATATTCCTACAAACTTTCACCGTGTCCTCTCAGATATTTTGTAATACATTTGTACATGCAACACAAAGTTTTAAGACATGGTCCATTATTCTGCTGTTACTGGGCTTTGTCATAAACTACCACAGGTGCACACCTTCCCTGTAGAATTGCCTGCTTTTTACCCATATACATTCCAAGATATAAAGACCTAAACATTTTCAAATCTGTATGATAATGCAAACATGCAAATAATTCTCCTGTTACTGAATATCATTACAAACTCCCGGGTGCACAACTTCACGTGCTGATAACCATTCTTGTTAAGTTTAATGACCATAACCCAATACTTCTAGAGATACGTGTGATACATATTTTCACACCCTTTATCCGTCTAAGTTAAGGTCCATAATTCTGCTATAACTTAGTTTCAGAAACGAAACCCCAGGTAAAAAACATCACATATTGATAAATTTTTCAGTTACTTATTGCATTTTATCTCAAATGCTATTTGAGACATGTACAATACAAAATGTATTGCAGACTATGGGATGGAAATTACATTATTTACTGTGGGATGGAAAATACATTAAGGTACAATTTGATGTTTTAAAACTGCTTTATTTCAGGGCCCTTTTCGTATACCACGGGTGACCATTGATGCTGGCAGTCACAATGCGGGTAAGTGAAACGTAAGATATGAGACGGTCCATGGCAAAGGGATAATATGACCTGATGCTGTTCTATTTTCTAAGCCTTGTAAGAAAGTTGTTTCGAGCATCAGAGACATAATATTTGTTCAAGGTTATTAGCATCAGACAGTGTAGACATCACAGCAGACATTGCATCTCTGAACCTGTGTAAGACTGGGTTCACTCTGTTTACAAAGTCAAGTACATGTACACACATCTTCCAGTACACGTATCTCTCAGAACCTTTCGACACAAAGTAACTTCCATCTGCATTAACAATTCTCTTATAACACAAAGGATGAGCATCAAAAGCTGTGATATTAAGACATCATATCATTATAACAATTCAGCTAGTTTAAACTCATACGTTATTATTTACCATTATAACAATTCTACTAGTTTAAACTCATATGTTACTATTTGCCATTATAACAATTCTACTAGTTTAAACTCATACGTTATTATTTACCATTATAACAATTCTACTAGTTTAAACTCATACTTTATAATTATTTACATAAATATTCATCAGGTAAAGGTCGAATTATCTTACTGGTAAACTATTTACAATAAAACAAAAACAGATGAATATTGTGAAACTTTTAATTTTTCTCTTTCAGATTCCTTTGCAGATATGTGATTGGCGTTGAACATATTCCACCAATGCAGCTGATTGAGGAGGTGTTCTGTAATAAACCTTATTCATATATTGATTGCTGATATTTTCTATTTTATTATTACATCAAGGGTATACTAATATCCCTCCCCTTTTAACCTTTTCCCTCATAGAAACACCTTTGAATGAATTTGCAAACAGAGCAGACACAGATCAAACAGCTACTCTATGAGTTGTTTGATCAGGGTCTGCTGTGTTTGATTGTAGAATTATTTAGATCAGATCCAACAGTTTTTGTCTCAGCCAACTATTCCCTTGAGATTTACATTATATACCTTGAGTAGATGGATATTCATGAAGTGACCTATTCACTTATAAATGTGCTGTAGGGAAAAGAATGGTTAAAAATGGTCATATCTACAAGTGCACCTTCCTACATGAATATGCATGTAAGAAATAACAATGTCATGAATATTAATTAAAGTTATATTAATTTGATATAACAGCACATGGACACAGGATTTTTAGCCATGGCAGAAACTGTAGAATCATATCTATATGTTATATAATAAAGCAAACAGAGCAGACCCTGATCAGACTGCTCCTATAGGAGCCATCTGATATGGGTATACTCTGCATGGCCGTATTTATAGAGTAAAGGGTAAATATCACTATGAAGCCTGATTTCATGCACCTGATTTACTGTGATTTACTTTGAAATTTGATAACCATTCTGATTTATAATTACAATCAATATTTTTGCATTGTTTTAGATAATAAGAAATGCCTACATTACTATTAAACTCATTCAGGTTTCAGATATATATGTTCTGCGCATTATTGGAATATGGACAATTCTAGAATTGCCCTGCGTGTTTTAGGAATTCCAATAATGGCGGACAATATTGGAATTCCTAAAACGCGCAGGGCGATTCTAGAATGGTCTGTGGTCCGTGCGCATTTTTAGAATAGTGGACAAAGTTGGAATTCTCCATTTACATACATTTATAGATTTTCAATCATAATCTATTTTATTCATCACCTATATGAATTGTACTGTACGACTCTCAGACATATTCCAGTAGAATACTGAAAGCCTAATGTAAACTCGTCGCAGAAAATCCATGAAACTATGGTTGTTAGTATATTCTTTAACCTCGTGTTTATTAGAAATAATTATCGACTTCATTTAAGTCATGTCGATTGATATGTGAAACATTGTTTCACACAAATTACACCGCCTTAAGTAAAAATAAAGTGTACCCGCATCCAACTGTTTTTCTCATTAAACAATAGTAGATTCAAAAAACAATACATACCACTAATAATGAAGTAATAATGACCACAAAACAAACATATTTTAGAAAAACAAAGACTTAAGTGTACCCGCATCAAATTCTCTTTTTTCTCACGAGCAATAGTAGATCATAACAACAATGCTAATCATAGAGCCTACTGTAATTTTGCTTTGCGCGATTCTAGAATCGCGCAGGGCAATTCTGGAATGGTCCGCCATTACTGGAATTTCTAAAACGCACAGGGCAATTCTAGAATTGTCCGTATTCCAATAATGCGCAGAACATATATATTGCACAACAAAAATGTTTTTTTTATTTTCTATTATTAAATTTTATTAGTTTTTAATTTCTTCAGATTTATGTGATACTGCTTGAGATACATTTTTATTTGATACTGCTTGAGATATATTATGTGACACTGCTGAAAATACGTTTTATGTGACACTGCTTGAGATACATTTTATGTGATACTGCTTGAGATACATTTTTATGTGATACTGCTTGAAATATTTTATGTGATACTGCTGAAAATACATGTTTTATGTGACGCTACTTGAGATACATTTTAATGTGATACTTCTTGAGATATTTTGTAATGTGACACTGCTTGAGATACAGTTTTTATTTACCTGACAATATATGTGTTACTGTATTTATATATTTAACCCATTTTTTCATATAAACTTGTTTTCACTAATTTGTAAACAGAATAGACCCAGAACAGACAGCTCCTATGGGAGTCATCTGATCAGGGTCTGCTCTATTTGCTTATGGAATTTCATAGGTCTGTTTTGCTACTTTCTAAAATGACTTCAATGTTCCATCTTCTGTATTTCAGTGTGACTATTTTGTTCATGAATATTCAGTAGGTATTAAAATTTGGAATAAATACATAAAAGGGAAACGGTTAAAGGGAGTGTTAGCCACAGTTATCTTTTTAAAGAAGTAAACTTGTATATTCAAGTATAGATATATAATTTACTAGAAATGTACATGTGATCATGTGTATTTTTTTTACACTGGACTGCAGTCAGTCTGGTCATGATAGTGAGACGATGTATCATAGAAGGGACAGCATATAACTGCAGTTTTTATTGCATTGAAACTCATATTCATTCATTGTTTCTATGAAATATTCTGAAGCAATATACTGTCATTAACTTTTTGCAAACTTGTACATAGCCTGTTTCACTGGATGTGATTGATGTGTAGCACAACTTCAAAATTGAGAAGAGCCATATTGTGACAGATATACTGACAAAGTAAAGATCTGTATTATCTAAACCATGTAACTGTTGAGTATTCATGTAAGAAATAATGACAGTAGACAAGATCCTTAGTCTCCTGCATTGAAATCAGTGTAAAACAAGGCCCTTAGTCCTCTGCATTGAAATAAGTGTCAAACAAGAGCATTAGTCTCCTGCATTCAAATCAATGTCAACTAAGACCTTTATCCTCCTGAACTGAAGTCAACTTCAATTGAGATACTTATCCCCCTACATGAAGTCAACTGAGACTGCCAACTGAGACATGTATCCTACTACATGAAGTCAACTGAGACACTTATCCTACTACATGAAGTCAACTGAGACACTTATCCTACTACATGAAGTCAACTGAGACACTTATCCTACTACATGAAGTCAACTGAGACTACCAACCGAGACACTTATCCTATTACATGAAGTCAATGTCAACTGAGACTGTCAACCGAGACACTAATCCTATTACATGAAGTCAATGTCAACTGAGACTGTCAACTGAGATGCTTCTCCTCCTGCATTAACATTAATTTGAAGTTTAGCTGATTTTATACATGTGTAGCTGCCAATGATAGAGTTAGTACTTACGTTTTGATACCTCCAGTTATTGAATTTGTCAGAACAAAAACATATTTGTTTCCATTACGTGTCTTAGTTATCTTTTCTTAACCAGTTACCTGATAGACACTCCTGATGACACCTTTGCAAACTGTGTAGACAAAGATTTGTTGACATCTTTGCAGAAAGAGTGAACTAAGATCTGATGGCTCCTGTCGGAGCTGTCTGACCAGTGTCTGCTCTGTTAACCCATTCCCGCATATTGAAGCCTTTCTACACCTCTGTAAACGTCACTTTGAGAAACCATAGTGATAAATAGAGCATTTGCTCCTTCGGAGCAAATGCTCTACATTATTACAATGGTTTGAAAACTACACAATCCTAAAACTTTCCTTTTCTCTAGTAAATATCCATTTTGGTAGAGTTATTCAAAGAAGTAGGGTCTAAAATCAGCCTATGCAGGAATGAGTTATCTTATGAAATCATATACAAATAGATCTTATAAAAGTTTGTGACATAATAAAGTCATCATCGGTTGCTAATGCCTCAACAACTCATATTCGCACAATTATTATTCTTACATGAACACTCATTAGGTAAATGGATAGTATGATAAGTGTACATTTTGCAAACGTGTTTCTGCTTTATATGGAAAATAAATAAGTAAAAATCTAAACTCTTTGCAAAAATATTTCTGGCTGCAAAATTTAGGTTATGAAACTTTCTGCTTGATTTCGAGATCATTTTCAAGCAATTGATTGGTCAGATTTTGAGCAAGCACACATTCGACCGATCAGATACTTGAGAATAAACTCAGAAGTTTGACAACCTCAGACCCTAAAATTTGATGAGTGTCAAACTGTGTAAATCCCCCCCAAAAAAAGCTGACATTTTTCAGAGATTTTTGCACTAGTCTAGTATGAATCATCTGTTACCTGTACTAAATAAAAAGCTGAGAAGAATGTGTTAAGTTGAGAATAGCCCTAACATTTGCCTGTAAAGGTATAAAGTATTAAGTTTACACCAAATTGTATGGAACAGTTTGCAAAATATCACAATTATATTGAGAACCTCTGTTCTTGCTATTTATTCTGCAAGTGGTGAGAGACTTAGGTTCTAAAAAAGATCCTAGGTTTGCCATTACCCTGATCAGACAGCTCTTATAGGTTTAAATGAGGGAAAGGGTTTAAGAAATTGTTGATGATGGACATAGGAGGATCCCACCTTGGCACTTTGTGCTAAATGGATAAGAAGGGCCAAACTATTATAGTAACCCATTACTTCATAAATACACATTTCTATGCCTTTGCAAACAGAGTAGACCAAGACCAGATGAGCCATCTGATCAGTGTCTGCTCTGTTTGCTTATGATATAATATAGATATACACTTTCTGCCAAGACCAAAAATCATGTGTCCATGACTTTGTGCTATAATAATGATTCATCTTATCAATATTCATGATGCCATTATTTTTACATGAATATTCATGAAGTAAAGGATTAAAAAACCATTTTCACTGCTTATCTTATTCCCATTTTGGAATGTGTTTAGTTTCATTATGAGGTTTTATGGACAATCCAAAATGGATGACCTTCATATAATGATTGCATACTGAAAAAAATCAACTGAGTGTAATTATATGAATACAAAACTTTATTCAGTAATATCAGGCACTTTTATACAATATCATAGAATAGCACATTTACACCAACGATAATATTTGGTAGACCATTGACACCGGTATATACATGTATATATATAAACATATATCAACCTCTGGGCAATCAACAACTGCTTAAAATTCAATCTATTCTGTTGCTTCTTCCTCCTTAACTCTTAACCAAATGATTAATCATTTTATAAATAATTGTTATGAGTATTAATCAGCTGAATTTCATATTTGCATCATGAACAAAGCCGTAAAGGGCCATTTTCATGCTCATGTGCCATTATAATCATTCAGCTAATAAATATTCATACATCATTTCTTACATGAATATTCATGAGGTAAAGACTTTACATTTAGCTAGATACACATAAATGTTAAACAAAAAAAACCTCTCCTCAACAGATACACAAAGAATTGGTTAGGGTTAGGGTTAGGGTTAGGGTTAGGGTTAGGGTTAGGGTTAGGGTTAGGTTAGGGTTAGGGTTAGGGTTAGGGTTAGGGTTAGGGTTAGGGTTAGGGTTAGGGTTAGGGTTAGGGTTAGGGTTAGGGTTAGGGTTAGGGTTAGGGTTAGGGTTAGGGTTAGGGTTAGGGTTAGGGTTAGGGTTAGGGTATAGGCACTTTTACGAGATGCAACTATGCAACTATGCAACTCTTTGATATGATTGGCTGCTATAAATAGATCATGATATCATATAGTGTCATTCTCTTTAGTATGACACGTGGTATGTACCACGTGATGATAGAGTCTATTTATAAATCAAAGGAAAACTATACAAAGAGATATGTAAGTAAGTTTATGTATAATGATATGCTGAGGAAACAAACTATGAAGATAGACAATGTATATATCCCTGCAAACGCCTTGAAAAGCCAAGCTCAAATCAGGTGTCAAATGAAAAAGTAGTGCTAAAATGGATCAGTTATTGCCCTTTGAAAATATTAATATAGTATTTTATAAACTTCCCTTTCCTCTATTTTGTAAAGAAGAGAATAGAATAAACAAATTGCTTAGAATTTGCTGTTGTGCAATATATGTGAATTTGGAGAAAATCCAATTTTTGTTTTATAAAAAAATCTGTAATAACTCAGGTTAACCAATTATGTTTAGAACCATACGTGACCCAAGGGTTAACCTTCCGAGGTTAACTCAGGTTAACCCACGATGTTTAGAGCCATATGTGACAAATTGGTTAACCCTTCCAGGTTAACCCACAACTATAGAGTCATACATGACACAAGGGTAAACCCACCGAGATTAACTCAGGTTAACCCACGATGTTTAGAGGCATATGTAACAACTTGGTTAACCCTCCTAGGTTAACCCACTACTATAGAGACAAACATGACCCAAGGGTTAACCCACCGAGGTTAACTCAGGTTAACCCATGATTATTAGATCCATAGGTGACCTAAGAGTTAACCGGTTAGAGTCAACACAGGGTTACTCCGCATGTTTAGAGTTTTATCATCTAGAGATTTACCAAGGCTTATCCTGGAGTTAACTAATTTGTTAGCCCTGTAAACTTAATCATAGCAAATTACCTTAACTCAAGGGTTATTTAAACCACCATAACCCCTGTGTTAACTCCAGGGTTAACCCTGCGATCATAAACTTAACCCTTTACCTTATTCATGTGTTAACTCTGCCACGTTAACTTCAGATATAACTCATGGGTTGACTCTGAAACCTTAACCTTAACCCTGTACCTTATCTCCGTGGTTAACTCTGTCATCTATTACCTCTGGGTTAAATCCCCGGTTAACCCTGCAACTAAAACCTAAGCACGATACCTTTCCTCCGGGCTTAACTCGTTCACCTTAACAATTACTTACAGTTCGGGAGCTGAAGCTAGAGCTCTCCAAAGAGAGCTTTACTTCTATTTTCGTCAATATGCCCAAAAAATGGTCCTATTTAAAAACCAAACGTTTCCACAGCTACCATTTCTGAGTAACATTAATTCTTATCTTTCTGTTCAATTCATTCTATTTAGGGAGCTGGAGCTACTTGAAGCTTTATTTAAAGATATGCAAAGCATCTACACAAGACCAACATTATGTTTTAAATACCCAACACAGTAATTATTGAATGTTTACATACCTTGTTTCCAAACTCCTTGTATTAATAGAATATATTCCTATCCAATTTATAACACAAAACAATCACCACGGCTCTTTTCTTTACTGTAAAAATTCACAATGGCGCTGCAATGACTATTTCAAATTCAGCCAATCCAATTGGTACAAAAGCAATGACTATTTCAAATTCAGCCAATCCAATTGGTACAAAAATATCACGTGGTATTCTTTCACCTTTCGCCTTCAATCGCCTTCAGTATAGCGATATTAATAGATTCTATCATCACGTGGTGCATACAATGTGACATCTATAAATAGAAATATGGGTCCGGTCAACACGCCAACGTGGTCTTACTCTATGCATACATTTTGATGCAGTGTGTTGCCTTGACAACTCAGACAATTTAGAATCCGTTGTACTTATATTAACATATAGCATAGGAGAGAGTCTAGGTTACTAGGCATTGAATAATTTGAGTGAGTATTAGCAAACAGTTCGGCTCCAGATCACTTACGGCATCCAGTTATGGTATATTTGAATGACTTTAAATGCATTGTGTTACGTGGACCACTTGTAACTTAATTGAAGATATGTTTATTTATATTAGCATATCGTATATGGAACGGTGCAGGCTACAAGAAACTGTTAAGTTTTAATAGGTGATGCATTGTGTTACATGGGCAACTTGTAGGTCAGCTAATTTAAGATCTGTTGTGTTGATATTAACATACCCTCTGGGGGAGGGTCCAAGCTACACGAAAATGCATAGTTTTAGTAGATATAAGCAAACAATGAAGCTCCAGATCAAGTACCGCATATATTTAGGCAATATTTGAGTGACTGTTGATGCACTGTGTTACATGGGCTACTTGTAAGTCAGCTAATTGAACATGTGTTGTTCTTATATGAACGTGTCTTATATGGAAGGGTTCAGGTTACAGGAAAATGTATATTTGTAGTACGTAAAAGCAACCAGTGTGGCTCCAGACCAATTACACATTCCAGTTATGCAATATTTGTATTGATTTCTGATGCAGTGTGTTACTTTGGCGACTAGAAGGTCAGCTGATTGAAGATCTATTGGAATCGATGGAAAGAACTGAGAGAGTCAAACACCTAACCGTTTAAATTTCGAAAATCGGAGCAGATTTGAGCGAGTCATGGGCTTTGAATGTTTTTACTATATGTACATATGCATGGGTTAACCCTCGTATGTTAACTTAGGGTTAACCCACTATGTTTAGAGCCATACGGGATGCAAGGGATAACCAGTAGACCCATTACCTAACCCATTAGTATACCCACTAGTAGACCCACTAGCTAACCCACCACCAGTAGACTCACTAGTAGACCCAATAGAAGACCCACCGGTAGACCCACTAGTAGACTCACCGGTAAACCCATGTATAGAATACGTTTTTTATCATGAGCCCTTACCCAAAAACCCTTTCCCCTTAGAACTCAGTTGAGGGTTAGACCCACCAGTAGAACCACGAGAAGACCCACCACCAGTTAACCCATTAGTAGATCCACTGGAAGACAAACTAGTAGACACACAAGTAGACCCACTAGTAGACCCACTAGCAGACCCACTAGTAGACCGACCAGTAGACACACCAATAGACACACCGGTAGACCCACTAGTAGACCCACTAGTAGACCCACCAGGAGACATACCAGTAGACACTCCAGTAGACACACTAGTTGACCCACTAGTAGACCCATCGGTATATCCACTAGTAGACCCACTAGTAGACCCACTAGTAGACACACCAGTAGACACACCAGTAGATACACTGTGTTAATAAATTTATACGATCAACATTCTATTGATAGATGTTAGGGTTAGGTTTAGTCTAGTAGTGGGTCTACTGGTGTGTCTACTTGTGGGTATACTAGTGGGTTTACTGGTGGGTCTACTAGTGGGTCTACCAATGGATCTAATGGTGTGTTTACCAGTGGGTCTTCTGGGTTAGGGGTTGGGGGAATGTACACGGTCAAAAAAAGTTGACCATTCTATTTAAAGATGCCATGTAACCAGGTCACGTGGTGATGGATTTTGATGCATTGTGTTTCCTGGACCCGTTATAACTCAGTTTATTGAAAATCTGTTGTACTTATATAAACATATAGTATATGGTAGGGTCCAAGCTAGTAGTAAATGTATAATTTAAGTAAGAATAAGCAAACAGTTTGGGTCCAGATCACTTACGGCATACAGTTAGGCAATATTTGAGTGCGTTTTGATGCATTGTGTTACCTGGATCCGTTGTAACGCATTTAATTTGAGATCTGTTGTACTTATATTAATATATCCTGTAGAGGAGGGTCTACGCTACCCGAAAATGTATAGTTTTAGTAGGTATAAGCAAACAATGAAGCTCCAGATCAAGGACGGCATCTAGTTAGGTAGTATTTTTATGCATTGTGTTACGTGGGCGACGTGTAGGTCAGTTATTTGAAGCTGTGTTGTAGCAATATGAACGTTTGGTATATAGAAGAGTGCATGCTACAAGAACATGTATAGTTTGAGTAGGTATAAGCAAACAGTGTGGCTCCAGATGAATTACATAATCCAGTTAGGCAGTATTTGAGTGAATTTTGATGCATTGTGTTACATTTGCAACTTGTAGGTCAGCTAATGTAAGATCTATTGAAATGGATGGAAAGAACTGAGTGAGTCAAACACAGAACCGTTTAAATTTCGAAAATCGGAGCAGATTTGAGCGAGTTATGGGCTTTGAAAGTTTTTACTATATGTACATATGCACGGGTTAACCCTCGTATGTTAACTGAGGGTTAACCCACGATGTTTAGAGCCATACGGGATGCAAGGGATAACCAGTAGACCCATTACCTAACCCATTAGTATACCCACTAGTAGACCCACTAGCTAACCCACCACCAGTAGACTCACTAGTAGACCCACTAGAAGACCCACCGGTAGACCCACTAGTAGACCCACTAATAGACTCACATGTAGACCCACATATAGAATACGTATGTTATCATGAACCCTTACCCATAAACCCTTACTCCTTAGAACCCATTTGAGGGTTGGACCCACAAGTAGAACAACGAGTAGACCCACTACCAGTAAACCCATTAGTAGATCCACTGGTAGACAAACTAGTAGACACACCAGTAGACACACCGGTATACCCACTAGTAGACCCACTAGTAGACCCACTAGTAGACCGACCAGTAGATACACCAGTAGACACACCGGTAGACACACTAGTAGACCCATTAGTAGACCCACTAGTTGGCCCACCAGTAGACACACCAGTAGAAACACCGGGAGACCCACTAGTAGACCCACCAAAACATACCAGTAGACACACCAGTAGACACACTAGTTGACCAACTAGTAGACCCACCGGTATATCCACTAGTAGACCCACTAGTAGACACACTAGTAGACACACCAGTAGACACACCAGTAGACACATTGTGTTAAGAAACTTCTACGATCAACATTCTATTGATAGATGGTAAGGGTTAGGGTTAGTCTAGTAGTGGGTCTACTGGTGTGTCTACTGCCAAAAACATTGTCCGATTTAAAAACCAAACATTTCCACTGCTACCATTCCTGAGTAACTTTAATTCTTATCTTTCTGTTCAATTCATTCTATTTAGGGAGCTGGAGCTACTTGAAGCCTTATTTAAATATATACAAAGCATCTGCACAAGACTAAAATTATGTTTGAAAAATACCCAAAACAGCAATTATTGAATGCTTACATACCTTGTTTCCAAACTCCTTGTATTAATAGAATATATTCCTATCCAATTTATAACACAAAACAATCACCATGGCTCTTTTCTTTAATGTAAAAGATCACAATTGCGCTGCAATGACTATTTCAAATTCAGCCAATCCAATTGGTACAAAAACATCACGTGGTATTCTTTCACCTTTCACCTTCAATCGCCTTCAGTATAGCGATATTAATAGATTCTATCATCACATAGTGTTTAACCTCCTTTTTGGCCAATCACAATGCTGGAAATTTTGAATTTCTCCAAGATGTCCCAAGCGCATGCGCGAGCACATCCTGTGACCTACAGTGCTTAGCTCGTCCCACCAAGTAACAGCGCGAGCGTCAAATACACATGTGTATACATGTTCTGTGTAGAATACCAAGCTGAGACTAAGAAATGAGGTAAATTGATGCAACTCAAACATTTTATTGGTAGATCTACATGTACTGAGATTCGAAATAAAAAAGAAAAAACCAAAGCATTAAAAAACACCATAAAAGAAGACCCTAGATCTATTTAGTTATTAGACAAGTGAATGCTAAATGCAGGACAAATGTAATGTAAAATGCTCCCTCGAGGCGTTCTGAACTACCTTTGTCTGTATTAAGCAGCCACCTGTCTATAGAGATTTCATTGTTTTGCCGTTGGATGGCTATTGTACAACGGTTTACTGTTAAACATTATATATGGTAATTCCTGTCTGTTATGTAACTGGTCTCTTGTCCAGGCCCTGAAATTATAGAATATGATAAAATTACCAGCTGTCAGTTAGATCTAACCCTTTCCTCCATAGTCTGTTTCAGTATTAAAGCAGACTTTAGGGGTATTCTGCTTTAATGTCAGCCTGCTTTAAGCAACCGTCAGCTAGGACATGGGAAATATTTCTTACGATGCCTACCCATGACTGTATAAAGTGAAACTAATTTCTAGAGTGGAAGAATAATTAAAGGCGTTAAAATAAGTACCTATTGCGTAAAGGGTTAAATATCCTTTCTGAAAGACTGACACATTTGTTCAACACACTGTCTCTGCTGCTGCCCCTAGCAACGCATGCGACCAAGTCCAGCTTCACTCCGCCCACTTTTAATCCTGTCCAAAAACTAGGCTAAACACTATATCAGTTAGTGTCCATTAAGTGCGAATTTAATGACTTTAAATGCCTTGCTCGCTCGCTAACGCTCGCTGCGCTTCGGCATTTAAAATCATTAAATCCACACTTAATAGACACTAACTAATACGTGGTGCATACAATGTGACATCAATAATTAGAACTATGGGTCCGGTCAACACGCCAACATGCTCTTACTCTATGCATACATTTTGATGCATTGTGTTACCTTGACAACGTGTAACTCAGAAAATTTAGAATCCATTGTACTTATATTAACATATAGCATAGGAGAAAGTCCAGGTTACTAGGAATTGAATAATTTGAGTGAGTATAAGCAAACAGTTTGGCTCTTGATCACTTATATAAGGAAGCTATCATATAAGGAAGCTTCCATATAAGGAAGCTATCCCATTTTTTAGGCTGAATTTTGATATGATTTGATGGTCTAAGTGTTCCTGTCCGTATTTGGGCAATGAAAAACCTATCTCTTGACCGATTTCCATTATGAAGGCATCGGCATGTAGGGCACGTTAAGACCTACAAAATGACATATCGTTTGATATTCTAGCTCTACGGGTTCTCATTGAAACTTCAAAAAACATGTTAAAAAACAGACACTTTCATAATTGCACCTGTTACATCAAACCTTCATAACGCGCTTATTAATTAATATTTCCATAATATTTTTTCATGTACTTGTAGAACTATTCAAGTTGTAAAAAATAAGTACTAACCACATGTCAACTCGGAGTTTTAATTAGGTTGCCAGTGTTGACACTGATACCCCTAAATGGTTCCGGATTGGGTCATTTTAAGGGGTTGGAACCTGATATCTCAGTCAATTTTCAATATTTTTTGAATATTTGTTCACCGAATTGGATCTACTTACTAGCCCTTTAAAATGGCGCTAAATGTATGTTCCCCGGTGAATACGTTCGTCCGTCCGAGCGCGAAAACCATTTTGGCGCCAAATCGGTCCTTTGTTCTTTAGCGATTTCCGCCGTTTTGGGGGTCTTATTATTACATAATCCCTGCATATATTCTTTATATCTTTATACCAATATGAAAAACAGTTCTTGGGCATACTTTATGCATATTTATATTGGTCTGTCCGTTCTTGTGTATGTCTGTGCGAGGTCTTGAATTAGCTAAGTATCGCGAAAATTTCCGATTTTTCCGAATTTCACGAACTTTGACCGTCATTTCTGAACAGATCATGCTATGTCTGCGCACTAAATTTATAATTAATATGTAGATCTAAGTACACTTATTCTATTGGTACTAAATGTTTTACCTAAAACCATCGATAAAGTTGGGTCTATGTTCGATCCTAGACACCCGCTAAAGAGTCCAAAATGCACATTCTGGGCCCTATTTAATAGTGCCCTGGACTCTAAATACGTTTATTTTTATTTAAAACCTACGTGTATGTATAAAGCAAGTTAGTCTCTACAAGCTGGTATTTTAATATACTGCGTACGGCTGTTCGTTCGTCCGTACGCGCCGTTCCCTATGCCCCAATTGCTATATATTATGAAAATCAGGCCGTTTTTGTCTCTTTTGAGTGTTATTTTTACATAAAATCTTTGAATATATTATTTGTTTTACATATGTATGTAGGTAATAAAGATATAAACAAAATGACAGAGTTTGAATAGAGTATGGGACATTCGTCCGTCCGTACAGCTTAAAAAATGTCCAAATTCAGATATTCGGAAAGTAAAAAATGCAATTTCAAATGCCCGTCTAAGGCATAATTTATAGATATATAATATAATTTTACATTTAGTGCAACGGTCCTATAATATACTTTACAAAAATACCAGATGTTGCAATATTAACGTGTTTGTCCGACCGTACGCGCAGTAAATTCTCTAATTTGAATCTAAATTTTGTTACAAAAAGGGGTAGTTTTTCGTGACTTTTGACAATGGCTGTATCCATAACAGCGTGGTATAGAATTATAAAATATATATGTGTATATAGTACAGGACATTTGCTAACCGTCCGCGCAGGGTTGAATGTCTGTCCGTTCATCTGTCCGTCTGTGCGGGCCGTAAAAGATAGGGTTATTACTCTATCGTTGTTTTCTTTAATGAAAATGACAATTTCAAATGCCCTTATAAGGCATAATTTCATAGATAGATAATATAATTTTACATTCATTGCAAAGGCCCTATGATATACTTTACCAAAACAAAAGATGTTGCAGTATTAACGTGTTTGTCCGACCGTACGCGCAGTGAATTCTCTCCTCGGAATCTATATTTTGCTACAAAAATCGGGTCGGTTTCAGGACTTTAGACAAAGAATGTATCAATAACAGGGTGGTATAGAATTATAATATATACATGGGTATAAATAATAGGACATTTGCTAACCGTCTGCGTAGGTTTGAATGTCCGTTCGTTCATCTGTCTGTCTGTGCGGATCGTACAAGAGAGGGTTATTACTCGATCGTTGGTTTTATTACCGAGAATTGCAATTTCAAATGCCCGTATAAGGCATAATTTCATAGATAGATAATATAATTTTACATTCAGTGCAAAGGCCCTATAATATACTTTACACAAATACCAGATGTTGCAATACTAACGCGTTCGTCCGACCGTATGCGCTGACAATTCTCTCATCTGAGGCTATATTTCGTGTTTTTGCAACCCGTTGACAGTCATGTGTCATGTTTCTTGAGCCCACTGTAGGTCTTAAGATACATATTCTAACTTGCATGCATACTTTCGACCTCAGAGTACAAGATCCAAAAGGTTTGACGTTTTAGTTCAACTACTGATAGTTTGGGAGCTGAAGCTCCCCCCTAGAGAGCTGCATCTGGGTAATAGGCGGGTAATAGACTGTAACTTTTCTATTTCTTATCCGATCTAAATCAAATTTGGCAGCAGTGTAGGGCTTACGATTATGTTCAATTACTAAAAGTTTCAATTACGCCAATGTATCTGATCTGGATCAACACTGTTTATCATTCACTTATTTGCCAACCAAAAGGTTAGGTATATGCGGGTAATGGGCTGTAACCTTTTTATTTCTCGTCCAATCTGGATCTAATTTCGCATAACTGTAGGGCTGTCCAGGTGGGTGTTCTGGAAAACTTTAGTTCTACGCTTTAGTTCGATTGCGTTTAGTTTTGGGAGCTTTAGGTATCCATAAATATACATACATATAAGCGCAAACAAAAATAAGGACGGTCAATGGGAGGCAACTCATGCATGCAGAAAAAAACAATGCAGAAAGAGGGACATGAATTACTTCCCTTGACTAAACTATAACATATACACACAGAACGATAAACGATTTTAAGAAATACTCAATTGTAAGAGCTACAGAGATGATTTATACTAGACTAAGAATGCATAAAAAAGCATAAAGTATTCAAAGAGGATTGTAATTTTACAACGGGTCCAGCTAGTAACCCAATGCATCAAAATGACGACCCAAAATAGTGCCTAAGTGGATGCCTGAGGTGATCTGGAGCCAAACGCTTTGCTTAGACTTACTAAAATAATACATTTCCTACTAGATTGCACCCTCCCCTATACTGTATGTTCATATAAGTACAACAGATATCCAATTAACTGAGTTACAGCCAGTCCAGGTAACCCAATGCATCAAAATGCACTCAAACACTGCCTAATTGGTTGCCGTAAGCGATCTGGAGCCAAACTGTTTCCTTATACTGGCTAAAATAATACATTCCCTACTAGCTTGGATCCTACCCTACACTCTACGTTAATATAAGTACAACTGATCCTCAATCAACCGAGTTACAACGGGTCCAGGTAACACAATGCAAGCAAAATTCACTCAAATATTGCCTAACTGGATTATGTCATTGATCTGGAGCCGAACCGTTCGCTTATACCTAGTAAAACGTTGCATTTTCGTGTAGCTTACACCCTCCTCTATAGCACATGTTCATATAAGTACAACAGATCTTCAATTAGCTGACCTACACGTTGCCCGTGTAACACAATGCATAAAAATTCCCCCAGATCTTGCCTAACTGTATTATGTAATGGATCTGGAGCCACACTGTTTGCTCATTCCGATTAAAACTAAACATTTTCTTGTAGCCGGCACCCTTCTATATACGGTACGTTCGTGTAAGTACAACATATCTTCCATTAGCTGGCCTACAAGTCGCCCCCATGTAACACAATGCATCAAAAGTCACTCAAATAGTGCCGAAATAGATGCGGTACTTGAACTGGAGCTTAACTGTTTGCCTTTACCTACTGAAAATAGACATATTCCGTCAGCTGGCACCCTCCTCTATACGATATGTGAATATAAGTACAACAGATCTGCAATTAGCAGAGCTACAAGAAGCAAACGTAACAACTAACGCGTAACACACCTTGTCCAGCGGCGGCAGGTAACTCGGCCAAAAATGGCCCGATTTCAAAAAGGAGTTGGGTTCTGAACTCGGCTAGACGAGTGCTTTCCAACAATGTATAGAAATCGTACTCTTTTTATAGTTCGCAAATTTCAACCTTTTTCCCTAAGTGCTACCCCCTTAGCGAAAATTTGAAAAGAAAACTTCCCTCCCGATCGCGCTGAAACTTGGCAGGAGTGTAGATCTATACTTCCTGAGTAACTTTCATTCTTATCTTCCTGTTCAATTAGCTATATTTAGGGAGCTGGAGCTCTCCCAAGACAGGTAACCCCCTCCATTTTAGACATTCAAGGGCACGTAACTCCGGGAAAAAATGGTCCGATTTCAATTCTGACTTTGGTTCTGAGCTCCTCTCGCCAAGACCTTTCCAAACATATATAGTTATCCTACCTTTCAGTAAAAAAAGAAATCTCGAGTTTTGGCACCTCTCGCGCATGTACCAAACATGTCAAAGTTTTTTTTGGCTTCTTCGATTTTAATGAAACTTCACACATATGTTCAGATCCTTATTCTAAGCATTTCCGCTTCATATATTTATGTTCGAATCTTTCTCCTTATGCTCGAAACAGAGGGGTCGGGGCTACTTGAAGTCGTATTTTTAAACACTGTTTCCTTATTAAAGGCCGCTCACTCTGTCTGAGAAGGGTGGATTACATATCTGTAATTATTGTTCTTATCTCCCCTTAGAATGGATCCCCTCCCCCGCCGTTTGAGACCAGTGGGGGTCCCCCACTGAGACCGGTGCCTGGGTCAACACCATAAAGATGTGGGAATCGAACCCACAAAGTCAAGAACTTTACCATTTCTCTCTGTGTGGTGTTGAACATATTGCAAATAATTAGCGCTCAAGTACTCATTGAAATCCGATTTCTCAAAACAATTACATTGTGTGCGCCGCGCCGCAATGGGTTACTCCTATTACGCATACTCTCATAACTCACTCAAATCTGCTCCTATTCTCAAAATGTCAACGGTTCTGAGTTTGCCTTACTCACCTCTTTCCATACATACCCAAGAGAAATGCTGTCAGAGTTACGGTTAACCCAGGAGTAAAGGTGGCAGAGCTAGAGTTAAGGGTTAGGGTTAAGGTTATGGTTGCAGGGTTACGGTTAGGTTACAGGGTTAAGGTTAAGGTTGCAGGGTTATCCCCGGGGTTAACCCCCGGAGTATAGATAGAAGACTGTGCCACGGCGTAAAGGTACACAGTGTTCAGGTTATGTCTCCAGTCACAGAGTAAAGGTAATATAAGGTGCAAGGGCTAACTCTTCTGCGGCTTGTCCGAACAAAGGAATCTATTTTTAGTAACAACCTTTACTCCCAGTTAACCTAACCCCTCATGCCACCATCCTCCAGTATAGCTTATATAGTAACTCTTTTATTTCTCATCATATTGGACACAAATTTGCCATGACGGAAGAGCTCCCTTTATGTAGCATTTTCTATTCTTACATTCAATATCAATTACTTATAGTTCGGGAGCTGGATCTCTCCGAAGAGAGCTTCATTCAAAATTTCAACTGCGCAGCGCCGCCGAAATGGTATACTGTGTCTACTGGGTCTACTGTACCTACTGGGTCTACTGGGCCTACTGGGTCTACTGTACCTACTGGGTCTACTGTACCTACTGGGCCTACTGGATCTACTGTACCTACTGGGTCTACTGGGTCTACTGTACCTACTGGGTCTACTGTACCTACTGGGTCTACTGTACCTACAGGGTCTACTTGGTCTACTGGGTCTACTGTACCTACTGGGTCTACTGTACCTACTGGGTCTATTGGGTCTACTGGGTCTACTGGGTCTACTGTTCCTACTGGGTCTACTGTACCTACTGGGTCTACTGTACCTATTTGGTCTACTTGGTCTACTGTACCTACTCGGTCTACTGGGCATACTGTACCTACTGGGTCTATTGTACCTACTGTGTCTACTGGGTCTAGTGGGTCTACTGGGCCTACTGTGTCTACTGGCTCTACTGGGTGTACTGTACCTACTGGGCCTACTGGGTCTACTGTACCTACTGGGTCTACTGTACCTACTGGGTCTACTGGGTCTACTGGGTCTACTGGGTCTACTGTACCTACTGGGTCTACTGGGTCTACTGTACCTACTGGATCTACTGGGCCTACTGGGTCTACTGTACCTACTGGGTCTACTGGGTCTACTGGGTCTACTTGGTCTACTGTACCTACTGGGTCTACTGTGTCTACTGGGTCTACTGTACCTACTGGGTGGACTGGGCCTACTGGGTCGACTGCGTCTACTTCGTCTACTGTACCTACTCGGTCTACTGTGTCTACTGTACCTACTGGGTCTACTGTAACTTCTGGGTCTACTGTACCTACTGGGTCTACTGGGCCTTCTGGGTCTACTGTACCTACTGGGTCTACTGGGCCTTCTGGTTCTACTGTACCTACTGGGTCTACTTGGTCTACTGGGTCTACTGGGTCTAATGGGTATAATGGGTTTACTGTACCTACTGGGTCTACTGGGCCTACTGGGTCTAATGGGTCTACTGTACCTACTGGGTCTAATGGGCCTACTGTACCTACTGGGTCTATTGGGCCTACTGGGTCTACTGGGTCTACTGGGTCTACTGTACCTACTGGGTCTACTGGGTCTACTGGGTCTACTGTATCTACTGGGTCTACTGAGTCTACTGTACCTACTGGGTCTACTGGGTCTACTGTACCTACTGGGTCTACCGGGTCTACTGGGTCTACTGTGTCTACCGGGTCTACTGTACATACTGGGTCTACTTTACCTATTGGGTCTACTGGGTCTACTGGGTCTACTGGGTCTACTGGTTCTACTGGGTCTACTAGGTCTACTGTACCTACATGGTTTACTGGGTCTTCTGGGCCTACTGGGTCTACTGGGTCTACTGTACATATTGGGTCTACAGGGCCAACTGGGTCTACTGTACCTACTGGGTCTACTGGGTCTACCGGGTCTACTGGGTCTACTGGGTCTACTGTACCTACTGGGTGTACCGGGTCTACTGGGTCTACTGGGTCTACTCTACCTACTGGGTCTACTAGGGTTAGGGTAACGGCACTTTGGCGAGATGCAACTATGCAACTATGCAACTCTTTGATATGATTGGCTGTTATATATAGATCATGATGTCATATAGTGTCCCTCACTATAGTAGACTATACCCTAACCCTCACTCTGTCTGAGAAGGGTGGATTACATATCTGTAATTATTGGCCTACTGGGTCTACTGTACTTACTGGGTCTACTGGGTCTACTGTACCTACTGGGTCTACTGGGTCTACTGGGTCTACTGTACCTACTGGGTCTACTGGGTCTACTGTACCTACTGGATCTACTGGGCCTACTGGGTCTACTGTGTCTACTGGGTCTACTGTACCTACTGGGTGGACTGGGCCTACTGGGTCGACTGGGTCTACTTCGTCTACTGTACCTACTCGGTCTACTGTGTCTACTGTACCTACTGGGTCTACTGGGCCTTCTGGGTCTACTGTACCTACTGGGTCTACTGGGCCTTCTGGGTCTACTGTACCTACTGGGTCTACTGGGCCTTCTGGTTCTACTGTACCTACTGGGTCTACTTGGTCTACTGGGTCTACTGGGTCTAATGGGTATAATGGGTTTACTGTACCTACTGGGTCTACTGGGCCTACTGGGTCTAATGGGTCTACTGTACCTACTGGGTCTAATGGGCCTACTGTACCTACTGGGTCTATTGGGCCTACTGGGTCTACTGGGTCTACTGTACCTACTGGGTCTACTGTATCTACTGGGTCTACTGAGTCTACTGTACCTACTGGGTCTACTGGGTCTACTGTACCTACTGGGTCTACCGGGTCTACTGGGTCTACTGTGTCTACCGGGTCTACTGTACCTACTGGGTCTACTTTACCTATTGGGTCTACTGGGCCTACTGGGTCTACTGGGTCTACTGGTTCTACTGGGTCTACTAGGTCTACTGTACCTACATGGTTTACTGGGTCTTCTGGGCCTACTGGGTCTACTGGGTCTACTGTACATATTATGATGCACTGTGTTACCTGGACCCTTTTGTAACTGAATTAATTGCAGGTGTGTCTTACTTGTATTTACATATAGTATAGGGGATGTATTATTTTAGTAAGTATAAGCAAACCGTTTGGCTCCAGATCACTTACGGCATCCAGTTAGGCAATATTTGAGTGTATTTTGATGCACTGGGTTACCCGGAGATCTGTTGTACTTATAGACTAAGCCTAAACATTACAATCTATTACCCACCTATTTACATTTGAGTAATTCTTAAAATTTCATCTTTCTGTTGATTATAGTTTAGTCAAGGGAAGTAATTCATGTCATTTTTCTGCACTGGTTTCTGTATGAGTTGCCTCCCATTGGCCGTCTTTTGATTTATTACAGCCTATTACCCGCCTATTACCGAAATGAAGTTCTATTGTGAGAGCTCCAGTTCCCAAACTATACGTATTTGAGGACATTACCAGCCGTTGAAATTGTAAATAAAGCTCCCTTTGGAGAGCTCCAGATTTCTAACTATAGGTAATTGTTCATAAATGTAAGAATAAACATTACCCCCTAAAGGTACCCTTGAAGTATTTTGCACCATTTTGACATAGTTACCTGAAGTTGGAATATTGAATAAAGCTCTCTTTGGAGAGCTCCGGAAAGGTGGGTTGCTCTATTGGGAGAGCTCCAGCTCCCTAAAAAGAAGTAATTGAACTTGAAGATAAGAATGAAAGTTACTCAGGAAAGGTAGCTCTACAATCCTGCCAATTTTCAGCGAAATGGGGGGTGAAAAAAATATTTTCAAATTTTCGCTAAGGGTTGGCGAAAAAAGTGGAAATTTGGAAAAATGAAAAAATACGATTTCTATATATCGTTTGAAAAAACTCGTCTAGACGAGTTCAGAACCGAAATCTTTTTTGAAATCGGACCATTTTTTTCCCATATACTTGCCGTTTGAAAAGGTGTGTTACGCGTTAGGTGTTACATGTGCTTCTTGTAGCTCTGCTAATTCAACATCTGTTATGTCTATATTCACATATCGTGTAGAGGAGGGTCCCAGCTAACAGAAAATGTATAGTTTCTGTACTTAAAAGCAAACAGTGAAGCTCCAGATCAAGTACCGCATCTATTTCGGCAATGTTTGAGTGACTTTTGATGCAGTGTGTTACATGGGCGACTTGTAGGTCAGGTAATTGAAGATCTGGTTGTACTTACATTAACGTATCGTATATGGAAGGGTGCAGGCTAAAAGAAAATGTTTAGTTTTAATAGTTTAAGCAAATAGTGAAGCTCCAGATCAAGCACGGCATCTAGTTAGGTAGTATTGTTTATTTATTGTGTTACGTGGGCGAGGTGAAGGTCAGTTATTTGAAGCTGTGTTGTACCAATGTTAACGTTTAGTATATAGAATGGTACAGGCTACAAGAAAATGTATAGTTTTAGTAGGTATACGGAAACAGTGTGGCTCCACATCAATTACGTAATCCAGTTACGCAATATTTGAGTGAATTTTGATGCATTGTGTTACATGGGCGACTTGTAGGTCAGGTAATTGAAGATCTGGTTGTACTTACATTAACGTATCGTATATGGAAGGGCGCAGTCTACAAGAAGCTGTTTATTTTTAATAGGTATAAGCAAACAGTGAAGCTCCAGATCAAGCACGGCATCTGGTTAGGTAATATTTTTATGCAGTGTGTTACGTGGGCGACGTGTAGGTCAGTTATTTGAAGTTGTGTTGTAGCAATATTAACGTTTGGTATATAGAATGGTGCATGCTACAAAAAATGTATAGTTTGAGTAGGTAAAAGCAAACAGTGTGGCTCCAGATCAATTACATAATCCAGTTAGGCAATATTTGAATTTTGATGCATTGTGCTACATGGGCAACTTGTAGGTCAGATAATTTAAGATCTGTTGTGCTGATATTAACATACCCTATAGAGGAGAGTCCAAGCTACACGAAAATGCCTAGTTTTATCAGTTGTAAGCAAACAATGAATCTCCAGATCAAGTACCGCATATAGTGAAGCAATATTTGAGTGACTTTTGCTGCACTGTATTACATGGGCGACTTGTAGGTCAGCTTATTGAACATGTGTTGTTTTTATATGAACTTGTCTTATTTGGAAGGGTTCAGGCTATAAGAAAATGTATATTTGTAGTAGGTATAGGCAACCAGTGTGGCTCCAGATCATTTACACATTCCAGTTATGCAATATTTTTATTGATTTCTGATGCAGTGTGTTACTTTGGCTACTTGTAGGTCAGCTAAATCTATGTGCACGCTGGGCGCTTGCTCACCAGCAAGTGTCTTACGTAATCCATGTACTGATAATGGCAGCGAGGTTTCTGAACTTTTCTGGCACTTTCTGCGCTGACGTGCCGGAGAACTAGATCGCTTTCTACTGCGTGTTTCACTTTGAACTGCAGTGCGTTTGTTAGGTCTTGACCTGTCTAAATCAACAGCACTAATGTCTGTCTCAATTTCCGACTGCAGACCCGAATTTTCGGGAATGTTTAAGTCTGTAGAAACAAGGCTGATTTCAGCCATTGTTTGCTAAATGGCGTGCCGCACTATCGCCGAAAACCAAAATCGCCCTACTCTCAGATTGATGAGGTAGTGAACAAATCCCAACACGGTATGCTATAGTCCAAATGTTTGTGGGAATTTTAAGATCAATTATGAATTAAAAAGAAATACGTTGAAGCGATAATCCAAAGGAATTAGTCTGTATCACAAAAAGCTGACCACCATAATATCCGTGGAACTTCGCACTGACCACACATCACGTGACTCGTTATCTCAAGGGATCCTGAGGGGCACTTATGGGGGAAGTGAAATTGAAGATATATTGTTATGGATGGAAAGAAATGAGTGAGTCAAACTCCGGGGTTAACTGCAGGGTTAACACGGCAACTTTAACCTGAACACTTAAATTTACTCCGTTAACTCTGCTGCCACCATTACTCTGGGGTTAATCACTGGGTTAACCTAATTAACTCATACTGCCAGTTTTTAGACTTAACCCTGACGCTAGAGGCATACCAGGCTAACACGTGGAGGTTTTCCGATGCTTTCCGGAATTTTAGTCACAATTTTGAAACAAAGGTTAACCCCTAGAGGCTTACCCAGGCTAACTCACACCTAACCTATTTGTAATATCAGTTGTCATTCAAGTTTCAACGTGTATAGACGTGGACATTGGAGTTTTAAATTTGATTTAAAATAGAAACTGTATGGACTGTGTATGATGCCACCTAGACGATGTCATATTTGTTGTGGGCCTGTAGTAGGTCAAGACAATTAGCCATCACTCATTAAGCCTATTCTGTGCGCGCCAGATTGTTTTATGTTATAATCTGAGAAGCATTGCTAACATTCGAGCTGCTCCATGCTTTAGATGCTATATGTTCCATAAACCATTAACCGATCTGTGGAAAAGAGACTGTGTTTGAACATTGTCACATACTTGATTTGTGTTGGTACAACACATGGAATCTAGGTAAGTGGACATTAAATATAAAGATACTCCCAACTCAGCTAATTTGAGTTTCTATCCAAATCCATTTAAATCAACAGCGGCATCAAACACCTAATGATTCTTCGAAGATAATTGGGGCTTAAACAAACACCAGTTGACACGACTACCGCACACGCTTTATCGTGTGTATATACCGTGTAGAGTTGTGGTAACATAGCCGCTAAAATTAGACGCCCATGCCAGCCCAAACATTCTCAGGTACAGTAAGCGTTCGGAATTCCGGGTTACATTTAAGCGCAATTAAACAATTTCGGACGAAAAAATCGTTCGGAATTTGGAATTCTGAGTTTCCGGATTTCTGAAACTTTCCCGTACATGAAATAAGAAGAAAAAAAATTGGGACCAAACGGAACGTTCGGAATTCCGCGGATTTCGGAATTCCGGAGCTCCGGAATTCCGAGGTTTCACTGTATATCAAAATCCTCGCAAATTGAGTAACGTGAGTGGGTGTAGTAAAATGAAATCTTAATAATGATAAGTCCAGTATATATTTAATCCAGGTCTTCACAAAGTGCTGATGAATAATCTATTTTTAATCCATAAAATAAACCATGTCCTAGAGTTGGTTGTTAGTCATAGTCGTCACTACTTGCTAAGCAGATAGTTTCCAAATATTCCATAGAATGTATTGCAAGACTAATAGGTTAACCAAGGATTACTAAGCAACATCTAAAATTCATAATGTTGGCTAGAGCAACAGAAGGGTTAAGACTAAAGTCCAGATGATTAATTTAAAACATTATCTCATAGATTATGTTTAGACCCAAACTATTTGTATAAATCTATTGATATTTAACATTAAATCCAAAAAAGAAGTTTAGAATTGTATATTTTGAAACCATGTGTGATAAAAAGAGCCTTTGCTCTATGGAGAAAATGCTGTATTTATCACAATGGTTTCAAAAATTGACTTTAACAGAGGCTTCAAAAGGCATAAGAATGAGGGAATTGGTTAAATATTTTCAGGAATAGCTCCTTTATTTCTCCACCAAACCTTATCCTGTGACCATTCTATAGAAAAATAATTTTAGCATTTGAACTATATTGTCTACTCTGGGGTCTAATTATTTTACTGGCAGTCATCGATATAGCAAAACATCAAGCTAGTTTATTGCACATGGTTGGTTAACAGATGATGCCATTTCGTTTATGTCAATGATTTTCATCACAAGTTTGGTAGGTTAAATCTTTTAAATACAGTAAACTCCCGCTAATGCCTCCACCTAAAAGAGGTATAAATATGGGTGCTAGATACAGGTGGTAGTTTACTGCAAAACAAAGGTAATGCAGAAAGCTCCTAGATGAGCTTTCTGCATTACTTTTGTCCTACATGAACCCTTTGCTTGCTATTCGCGTCAATATACCTACCTGTAAATAGTGAAGACCCAGATGAGACAGCTCCTGCAGGAGCTGTCTCATCAGGATCTGCACTATTTACAAATTGATTGTGCAACCAGCGCACTCAGCAGCAGTGATTGCACGGCGAAATTCTTGTACAGAGTGAAGATATATGTAATTATACAACAGAGTATGGGCAAAGAAGGAGAAATGTATTTTAAGGGTTAAGCAACCACCTGCTTATAGAGACACCCATGTTTATTCATTAACTGGTCGCATTAGAGGAATTCTGCTGTACATATTTATTAGTTGATTTATATAAATCATTATTAAATATTTAACTTAAACTAGGTTGATGTCCTACAACACAAAACACATACTCTCATTGACCTAATGGCTGATCCAAGGGTTAACCCGATATTTCATTGCTTCTAATTTATGCCCCTTTATGTTAACTTCAGCATGGAAGATCCAGACGAAGAAGGACTCTTTGAAGCGATGGAGGAAAATGAGAACTTTTTTGACCTTGCACTCAAGTATGGAGACACCAAGTCATTTTTGATGAGAGACGAGCATGTGTATGCCCGCAGCTCCACAGCCAATACTTCAGAACAGGAGGATTTTCTAAATTACAGCTGTGACGTTGATGGATGTGTTGTAGAACTGAAGAACTGGGGCGGTGTGAAAATGGTGGTGAAACATTTGACAGTGTATCATACACATGCTCGTGAAATAAAATCTGTGCTTAAAAAACATCTGGATTTGAGTAAGTTTACTAAAGGCCAGTGTTGTATGTTCGACCATAGTGTAGGGTTTCAGCTGTTTTATGAAGAAGGTTGGGAAGGCTGGGTTGGTGTTATTCCTCATGCAGATAGACCGACATTTGAGATGGCTACTTCAGTGTATCAAAGCATGTGTTGCAATTTTTTCGAAAGTGTGCGTGCCCGATTTCAGAGAAGATTATTCTGTTTAAGAGACCGTGCAAAGCATACTTTGGCCAAGAACGATTTGAATGATATTAGAAAGCTATTCGTGTTGCCTGGCGACAGCAGCTTGATTATGAGAGAGTTTCAAGGAGCAATAGATGAAACTCCATTAGACCGACATTTTGAGGTGGTGCAGTTCTGCTTTCGGTTTGGTGAGAAGTCAAAAGAAGGTGTGTCTTTGCGACAGTTCCGACTGGAAGAAATAAAACGAGTGACGGTACATTGTGCGATAGATATTTCTTCTGATATAATGGAACTTATGTGGTCACTCGCTGGAGTGCAGAATATTATTCGTGGACGCGGAATTCTACAAAACTGTCTATCGTTTAGAGACTGTGTGTGCTATCAAAGCAATCTTGATGGAAAATTAGTGGATGTGTCATGCGAGTTGCGGCGGATATGTCGGGAACCAGATAAGATACGTTTTGTGCAGCTGTACGCAGATAATCCTCACCGTCGGCCAAAAACGCGATTTCATTCGGTATCTGGCTGCATCGCAGGTGGAATGGTATTTCCAAAACCTACGTCTGACGCCTTCTGTAGAGATGCTAAGAAGTACATCTCAACGCTCGAGAGCAACTTTAGTCTGATGGATAAAAGCACTTGTAGGATTGAATTTGTTTGTGAAGTCACGGAGCCGAAGTATGTTATAATGGCAGAAGATTGTCTGTCCATGGAAAACATGTGTCGTCTGTTAGCAGAACAGCCTATGCTAGTACCATTTCCACTAGGTACTTCTGCAGTTATTCGTGGACATGGACTTTGGATTACAAGAACCTTGGGGTGGTTGTTAGAGAAATTTGCATCCACAGGCAACGTTGAGGCAATATGGCGCGCATTTCAATTAGAGTTAGCAGCAGAGAAGATTCTGTGGGGCTTCCCGCTGAGTTTTCGGAGCCATGTCTATTCTGTGAATTTAGGACCAGGTGAACTGAGACCCAGTCGAAGTATGACAGATCAGCTTGGATATCTGACTTTAACAAAATGGAGTTCGTGCATGGCAACTGATGACTCTATTCCTGCTTGTGAAATATGGAGTAGGTCAACAGCAATCGTTGGAAGAATAAAACGAACAGTGGGGTTGCACGACGTGTTGCAGAGTTGCCCATCAGTATTGGGACGTAAACTCTTGCATGCGTTATTAGAAGATTTGTTTGAATCTGGTAATGCTGGTGGATATCTCAGATATGAGGATTTTAAGCATGACTTGTACAGTGAACCCACCAGTCGATTACGAGTGCATGGGGCCATAACGATTGACCAGCTCGTTGGCATGCTAAGCAGGAAGAACAAAACTACTAAATGTTTTGTTTTTGCAGTGTTGTGCAAGCTTCTGGAAAAATCAAGCCACGGACTTCGTACAGTATTATCTTCAGGGATGCAGGAGTTACGACTGAAACATTTCCCAGCTATTCAGAATTACGACCAGCATGGAAATGCAGTGTTAACCTGGAACTTTCGCTCTGGACTACTAAAAGTCCTTTCTTCTGAGGAAGCAGCAAAGGGCAGTCCCCATGTACTGTCGCATCTAGTGAAAGGACAACTGGAATGTCGAAATTTGGTCTTTGCAAGCCGACTGAAAACTGCTGCCACTATCTCCTTCCCATGGATTGAATCATGTATCCGTAAACTAGAGGGCGAAAATCTGGATCGAGGGAAGTTGGTTGATGTGCTCTGTTTCATCTCCTGTGTTGCACTCATCATGAACGGCTGGTACGTTGAGTATGAACAGCTTGGGAGACTCATGAACGACATGGAAGTCAAACAGTGGAGGCTGAAAGCTCTAGAGGTACAAAGCAAGCTACTTATTAGCAATTTCAACAAATTTCGACTGTATCGTCTTCACCACTCAATTCCCTCGAAATTAAAATTTGAACCTAAAAAGGAAAGTAAAAGGAAAGAAGAAGTTCCAACAGCTAAGCCTGTCAATGATATTGAAGTTGCAGTGGAAGAGGACTCTACCCATAATAGAATTCCAGAGGACAATGATATGAAAACAAGTGAGGTCCAAAGGAGACAACCCTCCTGCCTGCCATTGATACGTGGAAATAAACGAAAGTGGGAAGCAGCAGAGCTAGAGGCCATAGAAAATGTCTCAGTCAGTAGACAGAGGAGTGTGTGCCAAAAGTATGAAGACTACAAAACCTTATGTATGTCAAACAATATTCAATTTAGAACAATAGAGGCTTTTAAAGCAAAACTGTACAGAGTGTAAAACAATGCCATGGATCTAATATGAAAAGAGACCAATAACATGACAGAAATAAGATCATGACAGGCCCTGTCGTTTAATTGTCTGTTCTTTTTGGGCATATATAATTTAAGTGAATTGTAGTGATATGTACACTGATTGACCACCCATTGCTTGGGTTGGGTATGAATACAGCTAGTGGTCTAATTAATTAAGATTAAGATGAAAACTATTGCAAGGACTTTATGCATTCTTTTTTCTGCATTAAGCAAACCATTTGTTTTAAACCCTTTACTACATAAATACTCCCTTCTACGACTTTGCAAACAATGTAGACCCAGACCAGACTACTCCCTTAGTATAGATATGATTTCCAACGATATATAGAAATCGTACTTTTTATTTTTCAAATTTCCACTTTTTTCCTAAGTGTGTACCCCTAACCCTAACCCAGATCTCGCTGAACATTGGAAGGATTGTAGAGCTACCTTTCCTGGGTAACTTTTATTCGTATCTTTCTGTTCAATTAGGGAGCTGGTGTTCTCCCAAGAGAGGTACCCCTTTGATTTTAGACATTCAATGGCACGGTTTATTTCTTAAAGGGTGAATCTGGGTCACTCAGTAGTTACCTTTTAGGCTCTCAGATACTGTAAAGAGTAGGGTTGATTATTTATTTGTAAATATTGTTCTTATCTCCCCTTTAGAATGGGTCCCCGTTTGAGACCAGTTGGTCCCCGCAGAATGAGGCCTGGGTCCCTAACCGCAGACCAGTGCTAAACCCTACAGTCCTAACCCCAAAGTATCCACAAAACAGTAAATATGTGGGAATCGAACCAACAAAGTCCATGACTTTACCATTTCTCTCTGTGTGGTGTGAACAACCCTAACCATGAACCGATTTCTTAAAAAAAATTCACATTTTGCGGAATGGATTGCTCTTACGCAGCTCTTTCCATACATACCCCGGAGTAATGTTGTCAGAGTTAAGATTGATCCAGGAGTAAAGAATTACTGGACAGACTCTCATAATTCTCTCAAATATGCTCCGATTTTTAAAATGTAAACTGTTCTGAGTTTGTCTTACTCACACCTTTCCATACATACCCCAGAGTAATGCTGTCAGAGTTACGGGTAAAGGTGGCAGAGGTAGAGTTACGGTAATGTGTTAAGGTTATGGTTGCAGGTTATTGTTAAGGTACAGGGTTAAGGTTAACCCAAGGTGTTAACCCTAAAGTAAAGATAGAAGACTGTACCCCGGTTAAGTGTTAAGGTTATGTCTTCAGTCACAGAGTAAAGGTAATCTAAGGTGCAAGGGGTTAACTCTTCTGAGGCTTGTCCGAACAAAGGAATCTATTTTTAGCTCACCAGAGCACAAAGTGCTCAGGGTGAGCTTTTGTGATCGCCTGATGTCCGTCGTCCGTCGTCGTGCGTCGTCCGTCGTCCGTCGTCCCGCGTTAACAATTTCAACTTTAAAAGTCTTCTCCTCTGAATCTACAGGGTTCTCAGCTTTCATCTTTGGCACATAGCATCACCTATAGGTCCTCTACAAAAGTTATATAAATAACGCCCCTGGGGTCAAAATTGGCCCCGCCACGGCCCCAGGAGTGGCCGGTTTTTTTCTAGCTGACTGTTGTTTTCTGTACAAGTAGCAAAATGCTGGGCTCACTTAGGTTAGGCATGGGGAAAACTTCAAAAATCTTTTTGTCAAAAACTACATGTCACAGAGCTTAGATATTTGGTGTATAGATTTACTTAGTATTCCTTATTGACATTGGTAAATATCATAGTTCTGAGGTTAAAATTGGCCCTGCCCTGTTGGTTATACTTAAAAATATTATTTTACACTATAAAGGTTCGTCTGAACTAGAGAGATTGAAGTCACTCCATCTGTGTTGTATAATCTCTGAATAGGTCAAGTTCCTGGTCAAAAGTCTCCGTTTGTTCACACTGTTTTTAACCCATTCCCTCATAGGATATTTTCAGAATCTGCCTCTTGAAAAATTTCAGAATTGTGTAGATTTGAAACCATTGTGATAAATAGAGCATTTACTCCTATGGAGAAAATGTTCTATTTATCACAATGGCTTCATAAAGTGACTATTTTACCTCTTTGAATAAATCTACTGATAAGGAGCATTAATTAGAGAAAAGGAAAAATTCAGATTTCTGTAGATTTGAAACCATGGTGATAAATAGACCATTTACGCCTATGGAGCAAATGCTCTATTTATCACAAAGGCTTTTTCAGATCCTACCTCTTTGAATAAATCTACTGATAAGGAGCATTAATTATAGAAAAGGAAAATTTCAGAATTGTGTAGATTTGACACCATTGTGACAAATAGAACATTTTGCTCTATTTATCACAATGGTTGGCAAATGCTCTATTTCTCACAAAGGCTTTTTTCAGATCCTACCTCTTTGAATAAATCTACTGATAAGGAAAATTATAGATTTCAAACCATTGTGATAAATAGAGCATTTGCTCTATAGGAGTAAATTAACTCATATACAAACCACATATAAAGTTACATACCGGTCTGTGTCAGATCAGAATCCAAACTGTGTGCTAATTTGGTCAAGTCTTGCTAAGCAGTGATAGGGTTGTCATCTGTTAGAAATGTTGTCTGCTTATTCAAAGAGATAAATCTGGGTCTACTCTATTTGCAAATGCGTGAAAACATGTTTATATGAGGAAAAGGGTTAATTAGAGAAAAGGAAAATTTCAGAATTGTTTAGATTTGAAACCATTGTGATAAATAGTGCATTTACTCCTATTGAGCAAATGCTCTATTTATCACAAAGGCAAATGCTCTATTTATCACAATGGTTTCATAAAGTGACTATTATACCTCTTTGAATAAATCTACTGATAAGGAGCATTAATTAGAGAAAAGGAAAATTTCAGAATTGTGTAGATTTGAAACCATTGTGATAAATAGAGCATTTACTCTTATGGAGCAGGCAACAACATTTTTTGTATCCTACAGACGGACGGACGGACATGTGACCACTATAGTATATTATAGGATGTATTTTGACCTCCTCTACAGCATAAACTATACATCTCATACTAAACATACAAAATTCAGCTTTCTAAGTTTAATAATAAAGACTTAGGTCACGTTTATTCTGTTTTCTATTCTGTTCATTTTACCCAAAACAAGTAATAACGTCCAATTTTGAGGCGCAGACAGACGCACAGACGATGAGAGAGACGTCAAACCGTTTGGATCTTGTACTGCAGCGTCTAAAGTATACATACAAGTAAACATATGTATCCTAAGATCATCAAGAAACATGACACATGTATGTCAACGGGTTGCAAAAAGACGAAAATATAGGCTTTGATCAGAGCAGCCTCGGAGAAGCGGATGCATATAGATCAATGCAGCAAACAGTGACGATTCTTATCGGAGCCGCCTCGAAGAGGCACCAGGCATGTTTTTCAATACAGCAAACAGTGTAGACTCTGATCAGCGGCACCGGCCTGCATATCAATGCAGCAGACAGTATAGACGCTGATCAGAGTCGACTCGGAGGGGAAGTGGCATGTTAATAAATGCAGCAAACAGTGCATACCCTGATCATAGCCACCGGCCTGTAAATCAATACAGCAGACAGGGTAGACCCTGATCAGAGCCTCGGCGATCTAGATTGTATAATGAAAAAAGGAAATTTCCTAGAACTACGATAAGGTACTTTGTGTATGATCTTGACCCAAACAAATGGCAGTAAGGTATAAAACTTATATAATCTTCTATAATGATGTCTCATAAATACAATAAAAAAGAAATTATTTCGGTCCTTTGAAATTTAAGCGAGATATAGCGTAAAAAGAATGGTGCAGGCTACAAGAAAATGTATAGTTTAAGTAGGTATACGGAAACAGTGTGGCTCCAGATCAATCACACAATCCAGTTAGGCAATATTTGAGTGAATTTTAATGCATTGTGTTACATGGGCGACTTGTAGGTCCGGTAATTGAAGATCTGTTGCGCTGATATTAACATACCCTATAGAGGAGGGTCCAAGCTACACGAAAATGCATAGTTTTAGTAGGTATAAGCAACCAGATCAAGTACCGCATATATTTAGGCAATATTTGAATGAGTTTTGATGCACTGTATTACATTGGCGACTTGTAGGTCAGCTAATTGAACATGTGTTGTTCTTATATGAACGTGTCTTATATGGAAGAGTTCAGGTTACAAGAAAATGTATATTTGTAGTAGGTATAAGCAACGAGTGTGGCTCCAGATCAATTACACATTCCAGTTATGCAATATTTTTTATTGATTTCTGATACTTTGGCGACTTGTAGGTCAGCTAATTGAAGATCTATTGGTATGGATTGAAAGAACTGAGTGAGTCAAACACAGAACCGTTTAAATTTCGGAAACCTGGGCAGATTTGAACGAGATCCTGTACTATATACCCATGAATATGTTATAATTCTATACCACCCTGTTATTGATACAGTCCTTGTCAAAACTCATGAAACCGACCCGATTTTGGTAACAAACTATAGATTCAGAGGAGAGAATTCACTGCGCGTACGGTCTGACAAACACGCTAATATTGCAACATCTGGTATTTTGGTAAAGTGTATTATGGGGAATTTGCAATGAATGTAAAATTATATTATCTATCTATAAAATTATGCCGTACATCGTCATTTGAAATTGCCATTTTCGTTAATGAAAACAACGATCGAGTAATAACCCTATCTTTTAGGGCCCGCACAGACAGACAGATGAACGGACAGACATTCAAACCTACGCTGACGTTTAGCACACCTCCTGTACTATATACCCATGTATATTTTATTATTCTATACCACTCTGTTATGGATACAGAATTTGTTAAAAGTCATGAAAAACGGCCCCTTTTTATAACAAAATATAGCCTTAGATAAGAGAATTTCCTGCGCGTACGGTCGGACGAACGCGTTAATATTGCAATATCTGGTATTTTTGTAAAGTATATAATAGGGTCTTTGCAATAAATGTAAATTTATATTATATATCTATATAATTATGCCTTAGTCGGGCATTGGGAATTGCAGTTTTTACTTTCCTAATTTCTGAATTTGGCCGTTTTTAAGCTGTACGGACGGACAAATGTCCCAAACTCTATGCAAACTCTTTCATTTTGTTTATTTCGTTATTACCTACATACATAAGTAAAGAAAAAATAATATCTACAAATAATTGATATAGAAATAACCCTCAACTAGACCAAAGCTGCCTGATTTTCACAAAATATAGCAATTTGGGAATAGAGAACGCCGTACGCAGTATATTGAAATACAAGCTTGTAGAGAACAACTTGTTTTATACATACACGTAGGTTTAAAATAAAAATAAATTTATATAGAGCCCAGGGCTCCATTAAATAGGGCCCAGAGTGTACATTTTGGACTCTTTAGCGGGCTTCCAGGATCGAGCCCTGAATCATCTTTATCGATGGTTTTCGGTAATTAACTTAGTACCAATAGAATAAGTATAATTATATCTACGTATGCATCATAAATTTATTGTATAGACATAGCGAGGTCTGTTCACAAATGATGGTCAAGGTTCGTGAAATTCTGAAAGAACGGAAATTTTCGCGAAACTTAGATAATTCAAGAGACATCGAACAGACATACACAAGTGCAGACAGACCAATATATTTATGCATAAAGTATGCCCAAGAACAGTTCTTCATATTGATAAAAATATATAAAGAATATATGCAGGAATTATGTAATAATAAGACCCCCCCAAAACGGCGGAAATCGCTAAATAACAAAGGACTGATTTGGCGTCAAAATGCTTTTCGCGCTCGGACGGACGAACGCATACACTGGGGAACATACATTTAGTGCCATTTTAAAGGGCTAGTAAGTAGATCCACCTCGGTGCAAAAATATTAAAAAAATATTGAAAATTGGCTGAGATATCAGGTTCCAAATGCTTAAATGTGCAAATCCGGAACCATTTAGGGGTATGTGTGTCACAACTGGTAAATTTTTAAAACTCTGAGTGGACATGTGGTTAGAACTTATGTTTTACATCTTGAATAGTTCTACAAGAACATGAAAAAATATTACGGAAATATTAATTAATAGGCGCGTTATGAACGTTTGATGTAACAGGTCCAAATATGAAAGGTGTGTTTTTTAACAAGTTTTTAGCACTTTAAAGGAGAACGCGTGGACCTAGAATATTAAACTATATGTCATTTTGTAGGTCTGAACATGCCCTACACGCTGATATCTTGATATCCTCATAATTGAAATCGGTCAAACGATAAGTTTTTAGGTTAAAAAACAATGGTTGAAGTGTCCCTGAAAGTTGACCCTAAATGACCTCAAAATTAATTAACCCTACTCGGAATTTTCGGTGGGTATGAGTAGATATACTCGAAATATACTTATATACCAAGTTTCATTACTTACCAAGGCTCAATAAGGTGTACCCAGATCATTTTATACACCCAGAGACACTTAGCATAAAAACGTATAATTCTTAAAAATTTATCGTTCTGTGTATTATAGTTTAGTCAAGGGAAGTAATTCATGCCTCTCTATTTCTGCGTGAGTTTCCTCCCATTGACCGTCATTATTTTTTCGCACAAGACATTTTGCATTGAAAATCAGAAAATAGTTTAAGTTCAAGACCTTATATTTCGCCTATTTTTTTAAGGACCTGTCTCATTATCGTATTAAGTAGCTATCATTTGAGAAAATTATATATTGTTTTTATACCTTACCGCCATTTTTTGGGTCCAGATCATAAACAAAGTACCTTATCTTAATACTTGGAAATCCAGATATCCGAGGGGTTGATCAGGGTCTACACTGTTTACTGCATTTATTCTAAGGCCAGTGGTCTATAATCAGGGTGTGCACTGTTTGCTGCATTGATTAACATGCCACCGCGATTTTGAGGGGGCTCTGATTAGCCTCTGCACTGTTTGCTGCATTAGATATCCTATATGTTCGTGTTTGTGCAACACCTTGACACTATGGATAGGCCTGTTTGCATAGGTAATTGCTAATCATCAACCGTTTTGATCCTTATGAGATGCCGAGTTTCTCGCCGTCTCATCTGGATCCAAACTGTTTGCATAGGTAATTGCTTATCCGCCAGAAGCAGCCTAAATGTTAAGAGTATATCAGTGTAGCATTTAGCTTGCTGGCCAAATTTTTTTAACAAATTTTTTCACCTACAACATTTTCAAACATATAGCTATAACCAGTTAGTGTACAAAAGTGCTATCAGGGAGTCAAACAGTTTTAATCGTAATGAGACGCTGAGTTACTCGGCGTCTGATCTGGATTCAAACTGTTTGCATGGGTAATTGCTCATCAGCAACACTTTGGATCTAAATGAGAGGCCGAGTTATTCTGCGTCTAATCTGGATCCAAACTGTTTTCAGTTCTCCAGGGTGATCAGTTAAGGGACCCTGATACAACTTCTCAGAATAGTAGTGTGTTATGCAACACCAATCCGCGGCGGTAATTACAGATGAGCGGTGGCTAGTGAAGGCTTCATGTTGGCTGTCCCAAATCCACAGGTGGCCAAAGTATTGGGTCCTCGGCCGCTGCCCCTGCAGCCCTGTTGCATAAGCTTGCATAAGATCTGAAAATAAGTGCGTAAATTAAATCAGAAAATTCAATACATTCATGTGAATGTTATATATCATACAAACTTATAGTAAATCTACAAAGTTGTTTGAACTATGATAATAGACTCGGAGCTTTAAAAAACACGACTGTTCTCTTCAACGTCAAAATTGTAAATGAATCTTTTTTGAGTTGAGAATTTATCCGACCGCGCATTATTTTCTAGCTTTGCCGGAAAAAAATCAATCGAAATCATTGAAAGCTGATAGCAAGTTAAAGGTTCATTAAAATTAAAAGCGATTTTGTTGATTAATGATAGAGACTTGCATGTCTACTTTTGTTTAAATTTGAAAAATCTCTATCAAGACAAATTAATTCTATATTAGATTTCACAAAGATGTTAGTGGGTTGCAGTTTTATGAACAGAATAAAGGTTCATTGGAATAACAAGACAGTTTGATGAATATTCAAATTGGCATATGAATTTTCAGATTGGCATACTCACAGCGAATGTTTTAAGTTGTCTAGAAAAAATAAAAAAGATTAAAAAAAAGTTTGAGAAACTTGATACAAGCAATAAGCTAAATAGCAGGTTAAAGGTTTATTGAAAATGCAAACGATCTGGGTGAACATTGACTGTGAATTTCATGGCTATTTTCTTCAATTGATAAAATATCCCTAGAAATACTAAGCCAAATGTATAAACTTTGCTAAATTTGAAGCCAACATTAATTTGAGCAGGTTACAGTTTAGAGTTTGATGAGCAAGTTAAAGGTTTATTGAAAATATAAGCGATTTGGATGAACATTGATAGTGAAATTCACGGCTAATGTTTGTATTGATTAAATATCTCTAGGAAAGACTAAACTAATTATATATACGTTTGCTAAATTTGAAGCAAACCTTTAATTTAGCCGATTGCCGTTGTCTGAACAGGATAAAGGTTCATTGAAGTAAGAAGAGATTTTCACGAACTTTGATGATATGTTTCGGGGTGTATTTTCATGATTTCTTTTTGTAGAATCAACTCAAATGCAGCCTTGTGATCTATATGAAATACTAAGATCAGTCACTGTGTTGGTTTTAAGCTAGGTATTGTACTACGGGCATGTGAATTGTATAACCTGGTTGCAGTTTTAGGCGTATTGTTTAAGACGGAGCTTTTGCGCATATAGATTGAAAGAAGACACTGTGTGATTGATGCTTATCATTGTTGAAAGTTTTGTGAAATTAAACTTAAGAGCCGTACTCATGAGCATTTTTCCTTTAATATATATTTTTGCTTGATTTCTACATTTTATCAGAAAATGAAAAACTCTATTCAAGTCACTGTGTGTTTAATGTTTCTCGATGATGAAAAAAAGTGCAGTTTAAAATAAGAGCCATACTCATGAACATTTTCCTTTTAATATATATTTAGTCACATCTGTCATTGGAATTGAAAATTAGTTTAGAGTAACACAAATCCCCTAAGGTAAAACATTAAAAACTTTCCGTAGTGTCTTGAATATTCCTTCATTTTGTTAAATCAATGCAAATAAAATAAAGCTTTATACATAAATCTATAATTTCAAAAATATTCCAAGATCTAGATCTAGATCTACACTGATTGAAAATCTACTCAACAATTTTACTATAGATCTAGATGTAGACAGAAAAAATCAACTGAATCTGTTCAAAGCTTAAGCTATTTCTGAAGAGCTTTATCAATATGAATTACTTGTACGCATTGCAGGACTCATGATAATTTTTTATATCATGATTTGACATGAAGCTGTTTAATTCCTGAATGCTAGAAGTAGCTAGATCATTATACTGAACTCCTGCAAATTGAAGACTTTGAAAAATGAAAATTACCCATCTAGATTTATCAGTGAATTGGCCAGATTGAAGAAAAAATGTTTTGAGTTGTGTTAAATGTTACCTTTCAAAAAATCTTGAGCATATAAATTGCGAAATATCCATAATATCCATGTTTTATCATTGAGATTTTGAAGCGGTTAAGTTATGCGTATCAGCGATGTAAACATCGATTCGCTCTGAGCAACGTTACGTCGTTTATACATGAAAAGTCATAATGATTGGAATGCGTAGTGTTGTGCTTTAGTAAGCGAGAGAGAATTTTTTGGGTCTAAAGTTAAAATTAAATTGTTTGTCTAATTCTTTCTTGGTGAAATGAGAAAGTGTTGCCTACTGAAAATGCAACATCTATTATCAAGCTGTACTCAACGTGAAATAGAATGAAATGTTGAAAATCCACGGCTGCTTACTGAGTTACGTTTCGTGCAGGTTAAATGATGTGTGCTTGGTAATTGAAAATATAGTTTCAGCTTTTGTTGAAATACGTATAGTTTTGGAGCTGGACCTCTCACAAGAGCGCTCCCTTTGGGTAATAGGCGGGTAATAGGTTGTCACTATATCTTATTTCTTATCCGATCTGGATCAAATTTGGCATGGTTGTGTGGCTATCGTTACTGAGTAATTTTCATTCTTACGTCTATGTTCAGTTACGTTCAGTTTAGGAGTGGGAGCTCTCCCAAGAGAGCTCCCTCTGGGTAACAGGCGGGCAATAGGCTGTAACTTTCTTTTATTTATCAACAGATCTGGATCAAACTTGGCATGATCGTAGGGCTATTGTTCCTGAGTAAATGCTATTCTTACGTGTATGTTCAATTACGTTTAGTTTTAGAGCGGGAGCTCTCCCAAGAAAGATCCCTCTGGGTAATAGGCGAGTAATAGGCTGTCATTTTCCGTATTTCTCCTCATACGATCTGGATCAAATTTGGCATGAGTGTAGGGCTGCGGTTTCTGAGTACTTTTTATTCTTATGTTTATGGTCAATTACATATAGTCTGGCAGGCGGAGCTCTCCCAAGAGAGCTGCCTTTTCTGGGTACTAGGCGGGTAATAGGCTGTAACCTGTTTATTTCTTATCCGATCTGGATCAAATCTTGCAGGATTGTAGGGCTCGCGTTTGAGTGTAATTTGAGTCTCACGTTTTAGTTCAACTACTGATAGTTTGGGAGCTGAAGCTCCCCCCTAGAGAGCTGCATCTGGGTAATAGGCGGGTAATAGACTGTAACTTTTCTATTTCTTATCCGATCTGGATCAAATTTGGCAGGAGTGTAGGGCTTACGATTATGTTCAATTACTAAAAGTTTCAACTACGCCAATGTATCTGATCTGGATCAACACTGTTTATCATTCACTTATTTGCCAACCAAAAGGTTAGCTATATGCGGGTAATGGGCTGTAACCTTTTTATTTCTCGTCCAATCTGGATCTAATTTCGCATGACTGTAGGGCTGTCCGGCTAGGTGTTCTGGAAAACTTTAGTTCTACGCTTTCGTTCGATTGCGTTTAGTTTTGGGAGCTTGAGGTATCCATAAATATACATACATACATATAAGCGCAAACAAAAATAAGGACGGTCAATGGGAGGCAACTCATGCATGCAGAAAAAACCAATGCAGAAAGAGGGACATGAATTACTTCCCTTGACTAAACTCTAACATATACACACACACCCCAAACAGTGCCTAACTGGATGCCGGAGGTGATCTGGAGCCAAACGCTTTGCTTAGACTTACTAAAATAATACATTTCCTACTAGCTTGCACCCTCCCCTATACTGTATGTTCATATAAGTACAACAGATCTCCAGTTAACTGACTTACAGCCAGTCCAGGTAACCCAATGCATCAAAATGCACTCAAACACTGCCTAACTGGATGCCGTAAGCGATCTGGAGCCAAACTGTTTCCTTATACTGGCTAAAATAATACATTCCCTACTAGCTTGGATCCTACCCTATACTCTACCTTAATATAAGTACAACTGATCCTCAATCAACCGAGTTACAACGGGTCCAGGTAACACAATGCAAGCAAAATTCACTCAAATATTGCCTAACTGGAGTATGTCATTGATCTGGAGCCGAACTCTTTGCTTATTCCTAGTAAAACGCTGCATTTTCGTGTAGCTTACACCCTCCTCTATAGCACATGTTCATATAAGTACAACAGATATTCAATTAGCTGACCTACACGTTGCCCATGTAACACATTGCGTAAAAATTCCCCCAGATCTTGCCTAACTGTATTATGTAATGGATCTGGAGCCATACTGTTTGCTCATTCCGATTAAAACTAAACATTTTCTTGTAGCCGGCACCCTTCTATATACGGTAAGTAAAACAGATCGTCCATTACCTGGCCTACAAGTCGCCCCCATGTAACACAATGCATCAAAAGTCACTCAAATAGTGCCGAAATAGATGCGCTACTTGAACTGGAGCTTAACTGTTTGCCTTTACCTACTGAAAATAGACATATTCCGTCAGCTGGCACCCTCCTCTATACGATATGCGAATATAAGTACAACAGATCTGCAATTAGCAGAGCTACAAGAAGCAAACGTAACAACTAACACGTAACACACCTTGTCCAGCGGCGGCAGGTAACTCGGCCAAAAATGGCCCGATTTCAAAAAGGAGTTGGGTTCTGAACTCGGCTAGACGAGTGCTTTCCAACAATGTATAGAAAGCGTACTCTTTTTTTAGTTGGCAAATTTCAACCTTTTTCCCTAAGTGGGCTACCCCCTTAGCGAAAATTTGCAAAAGAAAACGTCCCCCCCCGATCGCGCTGAAACTTGGCAGCAGTGTAGATCTATACTTCCTGAGTAACTTTCATTCTTATCTTCCTGTTCAATTAGCTATATTTAGGGAGCTGGAGCTCTCCCAAGACAGGTAACCCCCTCCATTTTAGACATTCAAGTGCACGTAACTCCGGGAAAAAATGGTCCGATTTCAATTCTGACTTGGGTTCTGAGCTTCTCTCGCCAAGACCTTTCCAAACATACATATAGTTATCCTACCTTTCAGTCAAAAAAAAGAAATCTCGAGTCTTGGCACCTCTCGCGCGCGCATGTACCAAACATGTCAAAGGTTTTTTGGGCTTCTTCGATTTTAATGAAACTTCACACATAATTATGTTCAGATCCTTATTCTAAGCATTTCCGCTTCATACATTTATGTTCGAATCCTTCTCCTTATGCTCGAAACAGAGGGGTCGGGGCTACTTGAAGTCGTATTTTTAAACACCGTTTCCTTATTAAAGGCCGCTCACTCTGTCTGAGAAGGGTGGATTACATATCTGTAATTATTGTTCTTATCTCCCCTTAGAATGGGTCCCCCTAACCCCCGCCGTTTGAGACCAGTGGGGGTCCCCCGCTGAGACCGGTGCCCGGGTCAACACCAGAAAGATGTGGGAATCGAACCCACAAAGTCGAGGACTTTACCATTTCTCTCTGTGTGGTGTTGAACATATTGCAAGTAATTAGCGCTCAAGTACTCATTCGAAATCCGATTTCTCAAAACAATTACATTGTGTGCGCCGCGCCGCAATGGGCTACTCCTATCACGCATACTCTCATAACTCACTCAAATCGGCTCCGATTCTCAAAATGTCAACGGTTCTGAAATTGCCGTACTCACCTCTTTCCATACATACCCCAGAGTAATGCTGTCAGAGTTACCGTTAACCCAGGAGTAAAGGTGGCAGAGCATGAGTTAAGGGTTAGGGTTAAGGTTATGGTTGCAGGGTTACGGTCAGGGTACAGGGTTAATGTTAAGGTTGCAGGGTTAGGGTTAGGGTTAGGGTTAGGGTTAGGGTTAGGGTTAGGGTTAGGGTTAGGGTTAGGGTTAGGGTTAGGGTTAGGGTTAGGGTTAGGGTTAGGGTTAGGGTTAGGGTTAGGGTTAGGGTTAGGGTTAGGGTTAGGGTTAGGGTTAGGGTTAGGGTTAGGGTTAGGGTTAGGGTTAGGGTTAGGGTTAGGGTTAGGGTTAGGGTAGGGTTAGGGTTAGGGTTAGGGTTAGGGTTAGGGTTAGGGTTAGGGTTAGGGTTAGGGTTAGGGTTAGGGTTAGGGTTAGGGTTAGGGTTAGGGTTAGGGTTAGGGTTAGGGTTAGGGTTAGGGTTAGGGTTAGGGTTAGGGTTAGGGTTAGGGTTAGGGTTAGGGTTAGGGTTAGGGTTAGGGTATAGGCACTTTTACGAGATGCAACTATGCAACTATGCAACTCTTTGATATGATTGGCTGCTATAAATAGATCATGATATCATATAGTGTCATTCTCTTTAGTATGACACGTGGTATGTACCACGTGATGATAGAGTCTATTTATAAATCAAAGGAGAACTATACAAAGAGATATGTAAGTAAGTTTATGTATAATGATATGCTGAGGAAACAAACTATGAAGATAGACAATGTATATATCCCTGCAAACGCCTTGAAAAGCCAAGCTCAAATCAGGTGTCAAATGAAAAAGTAGTGCTAAAATGGATCAGTTATTGCCCTTTGAAAATATTAATATAGTATTTTATAAACTTCCCTTTCCTCTATTTTGTAAAGAAGAGAATAGAATAAACAAATTGCTTAGAATTTGCTGTTGTGCAATATATGTGAATTTGGAGAAAATCCAATTTTTGTTTTATAAAAAAATCTGTAATAACTCAGGTTAACCAATTATGTTTAGAACCATACGTGACCCAAGGGTTAACCTTCCGAGGTTAACTCAGGTTAACCCACGATGTTTAGAGCCATATGTGACAAATTGGTTAACCCTTCCAGGTTAACCCACAACTATAGAGTCATACATGACACAAGGGTAAACCCACCGAGATTAACTCAGGTTAACCCACGATGTTTAGAGGCATATGTAACAACTTGGTTAACCCTCCTAGGTTAACCCACTACTATAGAGACAAACATGACCCAAGGGTTAACCCACCGAGGTTAACTCAGGTTAACCCATGATTATTAGATCCATAGGTGACCTAAGAGTTAACCGGTTAGAGTCAACACAGGGTTACTCCGCATGTTTAGAGTTTTATCATCTAGAGATTTACCAAGGCTTATCCTGGAGTTAACTAATTTGTTAGCCCTGTAAACTTAATCATAGCAAATTACCTTAACTCAAGGGTTATTTAAACCACCATAACCCCTGTGTTAACTCCAGGGTTAACCCTGCGATCATAAACTTAACCCTTTACCTTATTCATGTGTTAACTCTGCCACGTTAACTTCAGATATAACTCATGGGTTGACTCTGAAACCTTAACCTTAACCCTGTACCTTATCTCCGTGGTTAACTCTGTCATCTATTACCTCTGGGTTAAATCCCCGGTTAACCCTGCAACTAAAACCTAAGCACGATACCTTTCCTCCGGGCTTAACTCGTTCACCTTAACAATTACTTACAGTTCGGGAGCTGAAGCTAGAGCTCTCCAAAGAGAGCTTTACTTCTATTTTCGTCAATATGCCCAAAAAATGGTCCTATTTAAAAACCAAACGTTTCCACAGCTACCATTTCTGAGTAACATTAATTCTTATCTTTCTGTTCAATTCATTCTATTTAGGGAGCTGGAGCTACTTGAAGCTTTATTTAAAGATATGCAAAGCATCTACACAAGACCAACATTATGTTTTAAATACCCAACACAGTAATTATTGAATGTTTACATACCTTGTTTCCAAACTCCTTGTATTAATAGAATATATTCCTATCCAATTTATAACACAAAACAATCACCACGGCTCTTTTCTTTACTGTAAAAATTCACAATGGCGCTGCAATGACTATTTCAAATTCAGCCAATCCAATTGGTACAAAAGCAATGACTATTTCAAATTCAGCCAATCCAATTGGTACAAAAATATCACGTGGTATTCTTTCACCTTTCGCCTTCAATCGCCTTCAGTATAGCGATATTAATAGATTCTATCATCACGTGGTGCATACAATGTGACATCTATAAATAGAAATATGGGTCCGGTCAACACGCCAACGTGGTCTTACTCTATGCATACATTTTGATGCAGTGTGTTGCCTTGACAACTCAGACAATTTAGAATCCGTTGTACTTATATTAACATATAGCATAGGAGAGAGTCTAGGTTACTAGGCATTGAATAATTTGAGTGAGTATTAGCAAACAGTTCGGCTCCAGATCACTTACGGCATCCAGTTATGGTATATTTGAATGACTTTAAATGCATTGTGTTACGTGGACCACTTGTAACTTAATTGAAGATATGTTTATTTATATTAGCATATCGTATATGGAACGGTGCAGGCTACAAGAAACTGTTAAGTTTTAATAGGTGATGCATTGTGTTACATGGGCAACTTGTAGGTCAGCTAATTTAAGATCTGTTGTGTTGATATTAACATACCCTCTGGGGGAGGGTCCAAGCTACACGAAAATGCATAGTTTTAGTAGATATAAGCAAACAATGAAGCTCCAGATCAAGTACCGCATATATTTAGGCAATATTTGAGTGACTGTTGATGCACTGTGTTACATGGGCTACTTGTAAGTCAGCTAATTGAACATGTGTTGTTCTTATATGAACGTGTCTTATATGGAAGGGTTCAGGTTACAGGAAAATGTATATTTGTAGTACGTAAAAGCAACCAGTGTGGCTCCAGACCAATTACACATTCCAGTTATGCAATATTTGTATTGATTTCTGATGCAGTGTGTTACTTTGGCGACTAGAAGGTCAGCTGATTGAAGATCTATTGGAATCGATGGAAAGAACTGAGAGAGTCAAACACCTAACCGTTTAAATTTCGAAAATCGGAGCAGATTTGAGCGAGTCATGGGCTTTGAATGTTTTTACTATATGTACATATGCATGGGTTAACCCTCGTATGTTAACTTAGGGTTAACCCACTATGTTTAGAGCCATACGGGATGCAAGGGATAACCAGTAGACCCATTACCTAACCCATTAGTATACCCACTAGTAGACCCACTAGCTAACCCACCACCAGTAGACTCACTAGTAGACCCAATAGAAGACCCACCGGTAGACCCACTAGTAGACTCACCGGTAAACCCATGTATAGAATACGTTTTTTATCATGAGCCCTTACCCAAAAACCCTTTCCCCTTAGAACTCAGTTGAGGGTTAGACCCACCAGTAGAACCACGAGAAGACCCACCACCAGTTAACCCATTAGTAGATCCACTGGAAGACAAACTAGTAGACACACAAGTAGACCCACTAGTAGACCCACTAGTAGACCCACTAGTAGACCGACCAGTAGACACACCAATAGACACACCGGTAGACCCACTAGTAGACCCACTAGTAGACCCACCAGGAGACATACCAGTAGACACTCCAGTAGACACACTAGTTGACCCACTAGTAGACCCATCGGTATATCCACTAGTAGACCCACTAGTAGACCCACTAGTAGACACACCAGTAGACACACCAGTAGATACACTGTGTTAATAAATTTATACGATCAACATTCTATTGATAGATGTTAGGGTTAGGTTTAGTCTAGTAGTGGGTCTACTGGTGTGTCTACTTGTGGGTATACTAGTGGGTTTACTGGTGGGTCTACTAGTGGGTCTACCAATGGATCTAATGGTGTGTTTACCAGTGGGTCTTCTGGGTTAGGGGTTGGGGGAATGTACACGGTCAAAAAAAGTTGACCATTCTATTTAAAGATGCCATGTAACCAGGTCACGTGGTGATGGATTTTGATGCATTGTGTTTCCTGGACCCGTTATAACTCAGTTTATTGAAAATCTGTTGTACTTATATAAACATATAGTATATGGTAGGGTCCAAGCTAGTAGTAAATGTATAATTTAAGTAAGAATAAGCAAACAGTTTGGGTCCAGATCACTTACGGCATACAGTTAGGCAATATTTGAGTGCGTTTTGATGCATTGTGTTACCTGGATCCGTTGTAACGCATTTAATTTGAGATCTGTTGTACTTATATTAATATATCCTGTAGAGGAGGGTCTACGCTACCCGAAAATGTATAGTTTTAGTAGGTATAAGCAAACAATGAAGCTCCAGATCAAGGACGGCATCTAGTTAGGTAGTATTTTTATGCATTGTGTTACGTGGGCGACGTGTAGGTCAGTTATTTGAAGCTGTGTTGTAGCAATATGAACGTTTGGTATATAGAAGAGTGCATGCTACAAGAACATGTATAGTTTGAGTAGGTATAAGCAAACAGTGTGGCTCCAGATGAATTACATAATCCAGTTAGGCAGTATTTGAGTGAATTTTGATGCATTGTGTTACATGTGCAACTTGTAGGTCAGCTAATGTAAGATCTATTGAAATGGATGGAAAGAACTGAGTGAGTCAAACACAGAACCGTTTAAATTTCGAAAATCGGAGCAGATTTGAGCGAGTTATGGGCTTTGAAAGTTTTTACTATATGTACATATGCACGGGTTAACCCTCGTATGTTAACTGAGGGTTAACCCACGATGTTTAGAGCCATACGGGATGCAAGGGATAACCAGTAGACCCATTACCTAACCCATTAGTATACCCACTAGTAGACCCACTAGCTAACCCACCACCAGTAGACTCACTAGTAGACCCACTAGAAGACCCACCGGTAGACCCACTAGTAGACCCACTAATAGACTCACATGTAGACCCACATATAGAATACGTATGTTATCATGAACCCTTACCCATAAACCCTTACTCCTTAGAACCCATTTGAGGGTTGGACCCACAAGTAGAACAACGAGTAGACCCACTACCAGTAAACCCATTAGTAGATCCACTGGTAGACAAACTAGTAGACACACCAGTAGACACACCGGTATACCCACTAGTAGACCCACTAGTAGACCCACTAGTAGACCGACCAGTAGATACACCAGTAGACACACCGGTAGACACACTAGTAGACCCATTAGTAGACCCACTAGTTGGCCCACCAGTAGACACACCAGTAGAAACACCGGGAGACCCACTAGTAGACCCACCAAAACATACCAGTAGACACACCAGTAGACACACTAGTTGACCAACTAGTAGACCCACCGGTATATCCACTAGTAGACCCACTAGTAGACACACTAGTAGACACACCAGTAGACACACCAGTAGACACATTGTGTTAAGAAACTTCTACGATCAACATTCTATTGATAGATGGTAAGGGTTAGGGTTAGTCTAGTAGTGGGTCTACTGGTGTGTCTACTGCCAAAAACATTGTCCGATTTAAAAACCAAACATTTCCACAGCTACCATTCCTGAGTAACTTTAATTCTTATCTTTCTGTTCAATTCATTCTATTTAGGGAGCTGGAGCTACTTGAAGCCTTATTTAAATATATACAAAGCATCTGCACAAGACTAAAATTATGTTTGAAAAATACCCAAAACAGCAATTATTGAATGCTTACATACCTTGTTTCCAAACTCCTTGTATTAATAGAATATATTCCTATCCAATTTATAACACAAAACAATCACCATGGCTCTTTTCTTTAATGTAAAAGATCACAATTGCGCTGCAATGACTATTTCAAATTCAGCCAATCCAATTGGTACAAAAACATCACGTGGTATTCTTTCACCTTTCACCTTCAATCGCCTTCAGTATAGCGATATTAATAGATTCTATCATCACATAGTGTTTAACCTCCTTTTTGGCCAATCACAATGCTGGAAATTTTGAATTTCTCCAAGATGTCCCAAGCGCATGCGCGAGCACATCCTGTGACCTACAGTGCTTAGCTCGTCCCACCAAGTAACAGCGCGAGCGTCAAATACACATGTGTATACATGTTCTGTGTAGAATACCAAGCTGAGACTAAGAAATGAGGTAAATTGATGCAACTCAAACATTTTATTGGTAGATCTACATGTACTGAGATTCGAAATAAAAAAGAAAAAACCAAAGCATTAAAAAACACCATAAAAGAAGACCCTAGATCTATTTAGTTATTAGACAAGTGAATGCTAAATGCAGGACAAATGTAATGTAAAATGCTCCCTCGAGGCGTTCTGAACTACCTTTGTCTGTATTAAGCAGCCACCTGTCTATAGAGATTTCATTGTTTTGCCGTTGAATGGCTATTGTACAACGGTTTACTGTTAAACATTATATATGGTAATTCCTGTCTGTTATGTAACTGGTCTCTTGTCCAGGCCCTGAAATTATAGAATATGATAAAATTACCAGCTGTCAGTTAGATCTAACCCTTTCCTCCATAGTCTGTTTCAGTATTAAAGCAGACTTTAGGGGTATTCTGCTTTAATGTCAGCCTGCTTTAAGCAACCGTCAGCTAGGACATGGGAAATATTTCTTACGATGCCTACCCATGACTGTATAAAGTGAAACTAATTTCTAGAGTGGAAGAATAATTAAAGGCGTTAAAATAAGTACCTATTGCGTAAAGGGTTAAATATCCTTTCTGAAAGACTGACACATTTGTTCAACACACTGTCTCTGCTGCTGCCCCTAGCAACGCATGCGACCAAGTCCAGCTTCACTCCGCCCACTTTTAATCCTGTCCAAAAACTAGGCTAAACACTATATCAGTTAGTGTCCATTAAGTGCGAATTTAATGACTTTAAATGCCTTGCTCGCTCGCTAACGCTCGCTGCGCTTCGGCATTTAAAATCATTAAATCCACACTTAATAGACACTAACTAATACGTGGTGCATACAATGTGACATCTATAAATAGAACTATGGGTCCGGTCAACACGCCAACATGCTCTTACTCTATGCATACATTTTGATGCATTGTGTTACCTTGACAACGTGTAACTCAGAAAATTTAGAATCCATTGTACTTATATTAACATATAGCATAGGAGAAAGTCCAGGTTACTAGGAATTGAATAATTTGAGTGAGTATAAGCAAACAGTTTGGCTCTTGATCACTTATATAAGGAAGCTATCATATAAGGAAGCTTCCATATAAGGAAGCTATCCCATTTTTTAGGCTGAATTTTGATATGATTTGATGGTCTAAGTGTTCCTGTCCGTATTTGGGCAATGAAAAACCTATCTCTTGACCGATTTCCATTATGAAGGCATCGGCATGTAGGGCACGTTAAGACCTACAAAATGACATATCGTTTGATATTCTAGCTCTACGGGTTCTCATTGAAACTTCAAAAAACATGTTAAAAAACAGACACTTTCATAATTGCACCTGTTACATCAAACCTTCATAACGCGCTTATTAATTAATATTTCCATAATATTTTTTCATGTACTTGTAGAACTATTCAAGTTGTAAAAAATAAGTACTAACCACATGTCAACTCGGAGTTTTAATTAGGTTGCCAGTGTTGACACAGATACCCCTAAATGGTTCCGGATTGGGTCATTTTAAGGGGTTGGAACCTGATATCTCAGTCAATTTTCAATATTTTTTGAATATTTTTTCACCGAATTGGATCTACTTACTAGCCCTTTAAAATGGCGCTAAATGTATGTTCCCCGGTGAATACGTTCGTCCGTCCGAGCGCGAAAACCATTTTGGCGCCAAATCGGTCCTTTGTTCTTTAGCGATTTCCGCCGTTTTGGGGGTCTTATTATTACATAATCCCTGCATATATTCTTTATATCTTTATACCAATATGAAAAACAGTTCTTGGGCATACTTTATGCATATTTATATTGGTCTGTCCGTTCTTGTGTATGTCTGTGCGAGGTCTTGAATTAGCTAAGTATCGCGAAAATTTCCGATTTTTCCGAATTTCACGAACTTTGACCGTCATTTCTGAACAGATCATGCTATGTCTGCGCACTAAATTTATAATTAATATGTAGATCTAAGTACACTTATTCTATTGGTACTAAATGTTTTACCTAAAACCATCGATAAAGTTGGGTCTATGTTCGATCCTAGACACCCGCTAAAGAGTCCAAAATGCACATTCTGGGCCCTATTTAATAGTGCCCTGGACTCTAAATACGTTTATTTTTATTTAAAACCTACGTGTATGTATAAAGCAAGTTAGTCTCTACAAGCTGGTATTTTAATATACTGCGTACGGCTGTTCGTTCGTCCGTACGCGCCGTTCCCTATGCCCCAATTGCTATATATTATGAAAATCAGGCCGTTTTTGTCTCTTTTGAGTGTTATTTTTACATAAAATCTTTGAATATATTATTTGTTTTACATATGTATGTAGGTAATAAAGATATAAACAAAATGACAGAGTTTGAATAGAGTATGGGACATTCGTCCGTCCGTACAGCTTAAAAAATGTCCAAATTCAGATATTCGGAAAGTAAAAAATGCAATTTCAAATGCCCGTCTAAGGCATAATTTATAGATATATAATATAATTTTACATTTAGTGCAACGGTCCTATAATATACTTTACAAAAATACCAGATGTTGCAATATTAACGTGTTTGTCCGACCGTACGCGCAGTAAATTCTCTAATTTGAATCTAAATTTTGTTACAAAAAGGGGTAGTTTTTCGTGACTTTTGACAATGGCTGTATCCATAACAGCGTGGTATAGAATTATAAAATATATATGTGTATATAGTACAGGACATTTGCTAACCGTCCGCGCAGGGTTGAATGTCTGTCCGTTCATCTGTCCGTCTGTGCGGGCCGTAAAAGATAGGGTTATTACTCTATCGTTGTTTTCTTTAATGAAAATGACAATTTCAAATGCCCTTATAAGGCATAATTTCATAGATAGATAATATAATTTTACATTCATTGCAAAGGCCCTATGATATACTTTACCAAAACAAAAGATGTTGCAGTATTAACGTGTTTGTCCGACCGTACGCGCAGTGAATTCTCTCCTCGGAATCTATATTTTGCTACAAAAATCGGGTCGGTTTCAGGACTTTAGACAAAGAATGTATCAATAACAGGGTGGTATAGAATTATAATATATACATGGGTATAAATAATAGGACATTTGCTAACCGTCTGCGTAGGTTTGAATGTCCGTTCGTTCATCTGTCTGTCTGTGCGGATCGTACAAGAGAGGGTTATTACTCGATCGTTGGTTTTATTACCGAGAATTGCAATTTCAAATGCCCGTATAAGGCATAATTTCATAGATAGATAATATAATTTTACATTCAGTGCAAAGGCCCTATAATATACTTTACACAAATACCAGATGTTGCAATACTAACGCGTTCGTCCGACCGTATGCGCTGACAATTCTCTCATCTGAGGCTATATTTCGTGTTTTTGCAACCCGTTGACAGTCATGTGTCATGTTTCTTGAGCCCACTGTAGGTCTTAAGATACATATTCTAACTTGCATGCATACTTTCGACCTCAGAGTACAAGATCCAAAAGGTTTGACGTTTTAGTTCAACTACTGATAGTTTGGGAGCTGAAGCTCCCCCCTAGAGAGCTGCATCTGGGTAATAGGCGGGTAATAGACTGTAACTTTTCTATTTCTTATCCGATCTAAATCAAATTTGGCAGCAGTGTAGGGCTTACGATTATGTTCAATTACTAAAAGTTTCAATTACGCCAATGTATCTGATCTGGATCAACACTGTTTATCATTCCCTTATTTGCCAACCAAAAGGTTAGGTATATGCGGGTAATGGGCTGTAACCTTTTTATTTCTCGTCCAATCTGGATCTAATTTCGCATAACTGTAGGGCTGTCCAGGTGGGTGTTCTGGAAAACTTTAGTTCTACGCTTTAGTTCGATTGCGTTTAGTTTTGGGAGCTTTAGGTATCCATAAATATACATACATATAAGCGCAAACAAAAATAAGGACGGTCAATGGGAGGCAACTCATGCATGCAGAAAAAACCAATGCAGAAAGAGGGACATGAATTACTTCCCTTGACTAAACTATAACATATACACACAGAACGATAAACGATTTTAAGAAATACTCAATTGTAAGAGCTACAGAGATGATTTATACTAGACTAAGAATGCATAAAAAAGCATAAAGTATTCAAAGAGGATTGTAATTTTACAACGGGTCCAGCTAGTAACCCAATGCATCAAAATGACGACCCAAAATAGTGCCTAAGTGGATGCCTGAGGTGATCTGGAGCCAAACGCTTTGCTTAGACTTACTAAAATAATACATTTCCTACTAGATTGCACCCTCCCCTATACTGTATGTTCATATAAGTACAACAGATATCCAATTAACTGAGTTACAGCCAGTCCAGGTAACCCAATGCATCAAAATGCACTCAAACACTGCCTAATTGGTTGCCGTAAGCGATCTGGAGCCAAACTGTTTCCTTATACTGGCTAAAATAATACATTCCCTACTAGCTTGGATCCTACCCTACACTCTACGTTAATATAAGTACAACTGATCCTCAATCAACCGAGTTACAACGGGTCCAGGTAACACAATGCAAGCAAAATTCACTCAAATATTGCCTAACTGGATTATGTCATTGATCTGGAGCCGAACCGTTCGCTTATACCTAGTAAAACGTTGCATTTTCGTGTAGCTTACACCCTCCTCTATAGCACATGTTCATATAAGTACAACAGATCTTCAATTAGCTGACCTACACGTTGCCCGTGTAACACAATGCATAAAAATTCCCCCAGATCTTGCCTAACTGTATTATGTAATGGATCTGGAGCCACACTGTTTGCTCATTCCGATTAAAACTAAACATTTTCTTGTAGCCGGCACCCTTCTATATACGGTACGTTCGTGTAAGTACAACATATCTTCCATTAGCTGGCCTACAAGTCGCCCCCATGTAACACAATGCATCAAAAGTCACTCAAATAGTGCCGAAATAGATGCGGTACTTGAACTGGAGCTTAACTGTTTGCCTTTACCTACTGAAAATAGACATATTCCGTCAGCTGGCACCCTCCTCTATACGATATGTGAATATAAGTACAACAGATCTGCAATTAGCAGAGCTACAAGAAGCAAACGTAACAACTAACGCGTAACACACCTTGTCCAGCGGCGGCAGGTAACTCGGCCAAAAATGGCCCGATTTCAAAAAGGAGTTGGGTTCTGAACTCGGCTAGACGAGTGCTTTCCAACAATGTATAGAAATCGTACTCTTTTTATAGTTCGCAAATTTCAACCTTTTTCCCTAAGTGCTACCCCCTTAGCGAAAATTTGAAAAGAAAACTTCCCTCCCGATCGCGCTGAAACTTGGCAGGAGTGTAGATCTATACTTCCTGAGTAACTTTCATTCTTATCTTCCTGTTCAATTAGCTATATTTAGGGAGCTGGAGCTCTCCCAAGACAGGTAACCCCCTCCATTTTAGACATTCAAGGGCACGTAACTCCGGGAAAAAATGGTCCGATTTCAATTCTGACTTTGGTTCTGAGCTCCTCTCGCCAAGACCTTTCCAAACATATATAGTTATCCTACCTTTCAGTAAAAAAAGAAATCTCGAGTTTTGGCACCTCTCGCGCATGTACCAAACATGTCAAAGTTTTTTTTGGCTTCTTCGATTTTAATGAAACTTCACACATATGTTCAGATCCTTATTCTAAGCATTTCCGCTTCATATATTTATGTTCGAATCTTTCTCCTTATGCTCGAAACAGAGGGGTCGGGGCTACTTGAAGTCGTATTTTTAAACACTGTTTCCTTATTAAAGGCCGCTCACTCTGTCTGAGAAGGGTGGATTACATATCTGTAATTATTGTTCTTATCTCCCCTTAGAATGGATCCCCTCCCCCGCCGTTTGAGACCAGTGGGGGTCCCCCACTGAGACCGGTGCCTGGGTCAACACCATAAAGATGTGGGAATCGAACCCACAAAGTCAAGGACTTTACCATTTCTCTCTGTGTGGTGTTGAACATATTGCAAATAATTAGCGCTCAAGTACTCATTGAAATCCGATTTCTCAAAACAATTACATTGTGTGCGCCGCGCCGCAATGGGTTACTCCTATTACGCATACTCTCATAACTCACTCAAATCTGCTCCTATTCTCAAAATGTCAACGGTTCTGAGTTTGCCTTACTCACCTCTTTCCATACATACCCAAGAGAAATGCTGTCAGAGTTACGGTTAACCCAGGAGTAAAGGTGGCAGAGCTAGAGTTAAGGGTTAGGGTTAAGGTTATGGTTGCAGGGTTACGGTTAGGTTACAGGGTTAAGGTTAAGGTTGCAGGGTTATCCCCGGGGTTAACCCCCGGAGTATAGATAGAAGACTGTGCCACGGCGTAAAGGTACACAGTGTTCAGGTTATGTCTCCAGTCACAGAGTAAAGGTAATATAAGGTGCAAGGGCTAACTCTTCTGCGGCTTGTCCGAACAAAGGAATCTATTTTTAGTAACAACCTTTACTCCCAGTTAACCTAACCCCTCATGCCACCATCCTCCAGTATAGCTTATATAGTAACTCTTTTATTTCTCATCATATTGGACACAAATTTGCCATGACGGAAGAGCTCCCTTTATGTAGCATTTTCTATTCTTACATTCAATATCAATTACTTATAGTTCGGGAGCTGGATCTCTCCGAAGAGAGCTTCATTCAAAATTTCAACTGCGCAGCGCCGCCGAAATGGTATACTGTGTCTACTGGGTCTACTGTACCTACTGGGTCTACTGGGCCTACTGGGTCTACTGTACCTACTGGGTCTACTGTACCTACTGGGCCTACTGGATCTACTGTACCTACTGGGTCTACTGGGTCTACTGTACCTACTGGGTCTACTGTACCTACTGGGTCTACTGTACCTACAGGGTCTACTTGGTCTACTGGGTCTACTGTACCTACTGGGTCTACTGTACCTACTGGGTCTATTGGGTCTACTGGGTCTACTGGGTCTACTGTTCCTACTGGGTCTACTGTACCTACTGGGTCTACTGTACCTATTTGGTCTACTTGGTCTACTGTACCTACTCGGTCTACTGGGCATACTGTACCTACTGGGTCTACTGTACCTACTGTGTCTACTGGGTCTAGTGGGTCTACTGGGCCTACTGTGTCTACTGGCTCTACTGGGTGTACTGTACCTACTGGGCCTACTGGGTCTACTGTACCTACTGGGTCTACTGGTCTACTGTACCTACTGGGTCTACTGGGTCTACTGGGTCTACTGGGTCTACTGTACCTACTGGGTCTACTGGGTCTACTGTACCTACTGGATCTACTGGGCCTACTGGGTCTACTGTACCTACTGGGTCTACTGGGTCTACTGGGTCTACTTGGTCTACTGTACCTACTGGGTCTACTGTGTCTACTGGGTCTACTGTACCTACTGGGTGGACTGGGCCTACTGGGTCGACTGCGTCTACTTCGTCTACTGTACCTACTCGGTCTACTGTGTCTACTGTACCTACTGGGTCTACTGTAACTTCTGGGTCTACTGTACCTACTGGGTCTACTGGGCCTTCTGGGTCTACTGTACCTACTGGGTCTACTGGGCCTTCTGGTTCTACTGTACCTACTGGGTCTACTTGGTCTACTGGGTCTACTGGGTCTAATGGGTATAATGGGTTTACTGTACCTACTGGGTGTACCGGGTCTACTGGGTCTACTGGGCCTACTGGGTCTAATGGGTCTACTGTACCTACTGGGTCTAATGGGCCTACTGTACCTACTGGGTCTATTGGGCCTACTGGGTCTACTGGGTCTACTGGGTCTACTGTACCTACTGGGTCTACTGGGTCTACTGTATCTACTGGGTCTACTGAGTCTACTGTACCTACTGGGTCTACTGGGTCTACTGTACCTACTGGGTCTACCGGGTCTACTGGGTCTACTGTGTCTACCGGGTCTACTGTACATACTGGGTCTACTTTACCTATTGGGTCTACTGGGTCTACTGGGTCTACTGGTTCTACTGGGTCTACTAGGTCTACTGTACCTACATGGTTTACTGGGTCTTCTGGGCCTACTGGGTCTACTGGGTCTACTGTACATATTGGGTCTACAGGGCCAACTGGGTCTACTGTACCTACTGGGTCTACTGGGTCTACCGGGTCTACTGGGTCTACTGGGTCTACTGTACCTACTGGGTGTACCGGGTCTACTGGGTCTACTGGGTCTACTCTACCTACTGGGTCTACTAGGGTTAGGGTAACGGCACTTTGGCGAGATGCAACTATGCAACTATGCAACTCTTTGATATGATTGGCTGTTATATATAGATCATGATGTCATATAGTGTCCCTCACTATAGTAGACTATACCCTAACCCTCACTCTGTCTGAGAAGGGTGGATTACATATCTGTAATTACTGGCCTACTGGGTCTACTGTACCTACTGGGTCTACTGGGTCTACTGTACCTACTGGGTCTACTGGGTCTACTGGGTCTACTGGGTCTACTGGGTATACTGTGTCTACTGGGTCTACTGTACCTACTGGGTGGACTGGGCCTACTGGGTCGACTGGGTCTACTTCGTCTACTGTACCTACTCGGTCTACTGTGTCTACTGTACCTACTGGGTCTACTGTTACTTCTGGGTCTACTGTACCTACTGGGTCTACTGGGCCTTCTGGGTCTACTGTACCTACTGGGTCTACTGGGCCTTCTGGTTCTACTGTACCTACTGGGTCTACTTGGTCTACTGGGTCTACTGTGTCTAATGGGTATAATGGGTTTACTGTACCTACTGGGTCTACTGGGCCTACTGGGTCTAATGGGTCTACTGTACCTACTGGGTCTAATGGGCCTACTGTACCTACTGGGTCTATTGGGCCTACTGGGTCTACTGGGTCTACTGTACCTACTGGGTCTACTGTATCTACTGGGTCTACTGAGTCTACTGTACCTACTGGGTCTACTGGGTCTACTGTACCTACTGGGTCTACCGGGTCTACTGGGTCTACTGTGTCTACCGGGTCTACTGTACCTACTGGGTCTACTTTACCTATTGGGTCTACTGGGCCTACTGGGTCTACTGGGTCTACTGGTTCTACTGGGTCTACTAGGTCTACTGTACCTACATGGTTTACTGGGTCTTCTGGGCCTACTGGGTCTACTGGGTCTACTGTACATATTATGATGCACTGTGTTACCTGGACCCTTTTATAACTGAATTAATTGCAGGTGTGTCTTACTTGTATTTACATATAGTATAGGGGATGTATTATCTTAGTAAGTATAAGCAAACCGTTTGGCTCCAGATCACTTACTGCATCCAGTTAGGCAATATTTGAGTGTATTTTGATGCACTGGGTTACCCGGAGATCTGTTGTACTTATAGACTAAGCCTAAACATTACAATCTATTACCCACCTATTTACATTTGAGTAATTCTTAAAATTTCATCTTTCTGTTGATTATAGTTTAGTCAAGGGAAGTAATTCATGTCATTTTTCTGCACTGGTTTCTGTATGAGTTGCCTCCCATTGGCCGTCTTTTGATTTATTACAGCCTATTACCCGCCTATTACCGAAATGAAGTTCTATTGTGAGAGCTCCAGTTCCCAAACTATACGTATTTGAGGACATTACCAGCCGTTGAAATTGTAAATAAAGCTCCCTTTGGAGAGCTCCAGATTTCTAACTATAGGTAATTGTTCATAAATGTAAGAATAAACATTACCCCCTAAAGGTACCCTTGAAGTATTTTGCACCATTTTGACATAGTTACCTGAAGTTGGAATATTGAATAAAGCTCTCTTTGGAGAGCTCCGGAAAGGTGGGTTGCTCTATTGGGAGAGCTCCAGCTCCCTAAAAAGAAGTAATTGAACTTGAAGATAAGAATGAAAGTTACTCAGGAAAGGTAGCTCTACAATCCTGCCAATTTTCAGCGAAATGGGGGGTGAAAAAAATATTTTCAAATTTTCGCTAAGGGTTGGCGAAAAAAGTGGAAATTTGGAAAAATGAAAAAATACGATTTCTATATATCGTTTGAAAAAACTCGTCTAGACGAGTTCAGAACCGAAATCTTTTTTGAAATCGGACCATTTTTTTCCCATATACTTGCCGTTTGAAAAGGTGTGTTACGCGTTAGGTGTTACATGTGCTTCTTGTAGCTCTGCTAATTCAACATCTGTTATGTCTATATTCACATATCGTGTAGAGGAGGGTCCCAGCTAACAGAAAATGTATAGTTTCTGTACTTAAAAGCAAACAGTGAAGCTCCAGATCAAGTACCGCATCTATTTCGGCAATGTTTGAGTGACTTTTGATGCAGTGTGTTACATGGGCGACTTGTAGGTCAGGTAATTGAAGATCTGGTTGTACTTACATTAACGTATCGTATATGGAAGGGTGCAGGCTAAAAGAAAATGTTTAGTTTTAATAGTTTAAGCAAATAGTGAAGCTCCAGATCAAGCACGGCATCTAGTTAGGTAGTATTGTTTATTTATTGTGTTACGTGGGCGAGGTGAAGGTCAGTTATTTGAAGCTGTGTTGTACCAATGTTAACGTTTAGTATATAGAATGGTACAGGCTACAAGAAAATGTATAGTTTTAGTAGGTATACGGAAACAGTGTGGCTCCACATCAATTACGTAATCCAGTTACGCAATATTTGAGTGAATTTTGATGCATTGTGTTACATGGGCGACTTGTAGGTCAGGTAATTGAAGATCTGGTTGTACTTACATTAACGTATCGTATATGGAAGGGCGCAGTCTACAAGAAGCTGTTTATTTTTAATAGGTATAAGCAAACAGTGAAGCTCCAGATCAAGCACGGCATCTGGTTAGGTAATATTTTTATGCAGTGTGTTACGTGGGCGACGTGTAGGTCAGTTATTTGAAGTTGTGTTGTAGCAATATTAACGTTTGGTATATAGAATGGTGCATGCTACAAAAAATGTATAGTTTGAGTAGGTAAAAGCAAACAGTGTGGCTCCAGATCAATTACATAATCCAGTTAGGCAATATTTGAATTTTGATGCATTGTGCTACATGGGCAACTTGTAGGTCAGATAATTTAAGATCTGTTGTGCTGATATTAACATACCCTATAGAGGAGAGTCCAAGCTACACGAAAATGCCTAGTTTTATCAGTTGTAAGCAAACAATGAATCTCCAGATCAAGTACCGCATATAGTGAAGCAATATTTGAGTGACTTTTGCTGCACTGTATTACATGGGCGACTTGTAGGTCAGCTTATTGAACATGTGTTGTTTTTATATGAACTTGTCTTATTTGGAAGGGTTCAGGCTATAAGAAAATGTATATTTGTAGTAGGTATAGGCAACCAGTGTGGCTCCAGATCATTTACACATTCCAGTTATGCAATATTTTTATTGATTTCTGATGCAGTGTGTTACTTTGGCTACTTGTAGGTCAGCTAAATCTATGTGCACGCTGGGCGCTTGCTCACCAGCAAGTGTCTTACGTAATCCATGTACTGATAATGGCAGCGAGGTTTCTGAACTTTTCTGGCACTTTCTGCGCTGACGTGCCGGAGAACTAGATCGCTTTCTACTGCGTGTTTCACTTTGAACTGCAGTGCGTTTGTTAGGTCTTGATCTGTCTAAATCAACAGCACTAATGTCTGTCTCAATTTCCGACTGCAGACCCGAATTTTCGGGAATGTTTAAGTCTGTAGAAACAAGGCTGATTTCAGCCATTGTTTGCTAAATGGCGTGCCGCACTATCGCCGAAAACCAAAATCGCCCTACTCTCAGATTGATGAGGTAGTGAACAAATCCCAACACGGTATGCTATAGTCCAAATGTTTGTGGGAATTTTAAGATCAATTATGAATTAAAAAGAAATACGTTGAAGCGATAATCCAAAGGAATTAGTCTGTATCACAAAAAGCTGACCACCATAATATCCGTGGAACTTCGCACTGACCACACATCACGTGACTCGTTATCTCAAGGGATCCTGAGGGGCACTTATGGGGGAAGTGAAATTGAAGATATATTGTTATGGATGGAAAGAAATGAGTGAGTCAAACTCCGGGGTTAACTGCAGGGTTAACACGGCAACTTTAACCTGAACACTTAAATTTACTCCGTTAACTCTGCTGCCACCATTACTCTGGGGTTAATCACTGGGTTAACCTAATTAACTCATACTGCCAGTTTTTAGACTTAACCCTGACGCTTGAGGCATACCAGGCTAACACGTGGAGGTTTTCCGATGCTTTTCCGGAATTTTAGTCACAATTTTGAAACAAAGGTTAACCCCTAGAGGCTTACCCAGGCTAACTCACACCTAACCTATTTGTAATATCAGTTGTCATTCAAGTTTCAACGTGTATAGACGTGGACATTGGAGTTTTAAATTTGATTTAAAATAGAAACTGTATGGACTGTGTATGATGCCACCTAGACGATGTCATATTTGTTGTGGGCCTGTAGTAGGTCAAGACAATTAGCCATCACTCATTAAGCCTATTCTGTGCGCGCCAGATTGTTTTATGTTATAATCTGAGAAGCATTGCTAACATTCGAGCTGCTCCATGCTTTAGATGCTATATGTTCCATAAACCATTAACCGATCTGTGGAAAAGAGACTGTGTTTGAACATTGTCACATACTTGATTTGTGTTGGTACAACACATGGAATCTAGGTAAGTGGACATTAAATATAAAGATACTCCCAACTCAGCTAATTTGAGTTTCTATCCAAATCCATTTAAATCAACAGCGGCATCAAACACCTAATGATTCTTCGAAGATAATTGGGGCTTAAACAAACACCAGTTGACACGACTACCGCACACGCTTTATCGTGTGTATGTACCGTGTAGAGTTGTGGTAACATAGCCGCTAAAATTAGACGCCCATGCCAGCCCAAACATTCTCAGGTACAGTAAGCGTTCGGAATTCCGGGTTACATTTAAGCGCAATTAAACAATTTCGGACGAAAAAATCGTTCGGAATTTGGAATTCTGAGTTTCCGGATTTCTGAAACTTTCCCGTACATGAAATAAGAAGAAAAAAAATTGGGACCAAACGGAACGTTCGGAATTCCGCGGATTTCGGAATTCCGGAGCTCCGGAATTCCGAGGTTTCACTGTATATCAAAATCCTCGCAAATTGAGTAACGTGAGTGGGTGTAGTAAAATGAAATCTTAATAATGATAAGTCCAGTATATATTTAATCCAGGTCTTCACAAAGTGCTGATGAATAATCTATTTTTAATCCATAAAATAAACCATGTCCTAGAGTTGGTTGTTAGTCATAGTCGTCACTACTTGCTAAGCAGATAGTTTCCAAATATTCCATAGAATGTATTGCAAGACTAATAGGTTAACCAAGGATTACTAAGCAACATCTAAAATTCATAATGTTGGCTAGAGCAACAGAAGGGTTAAGACTAAAGTCCAGATGATTAATTTAAAACATTATCTCATAGATTATGTTTAGACCCAAACTATTTGTATAAATCTATTGATATTTAACATTAAATCCAAAAAAGAAGTTTAGAATTGTATATTTTGAAACCATGTGTGATAAAAAGAGCCTTTGCTCTATGGAGAAAATGCTGTATTTATCACAATGGTTTCAAAAATTGACTTTAACAGAGGCTTCAAAAGGCATAAGAATGAGGGAATTGGTTAAATATTTTCAGGAATAGCTCCTTTATTTCTCCACCAAACCTTATCCTGTGACCATTCTATAGAAAAATAATTTTAGCATTTGAACTATATTGTCTACTCTGGGGTCTAATTATTTTACTGGCAGTCATCGATATAGCAAAACATCAAGCTAGTTTATTGCACATGGTTGGTTAACAGATGATGCCATTTCGTTTATGTCAATGATTTTCATCACAAGTTTGGTAGGTTAAATCTTTTAAATACAGTAAACTCCCGCTAATGCCTCCACCTAAAAGAGGTATAAATATGGGTGCTAGATACAGGTGGTAGTTTACTGCAAAACAAAGGTAATGCAGAAAGCTCCTAGATGAGCTTTCTGCATTACTTTTGTCCTACATGAACCCTTTGCTTGCTATTCGCGTCAATATACCTACCTGTAAATAGTGAAGACCCAGATGAGACAGCTCCTGCAGGAGCTGTCTCATCAGGATCTGCACTATTTACAAATTGATTGTGCAACCAACGCACTCAGCAGCAGTGATTGCACGGCGAAATTCTTGTACAGAGTGAAGATATATGTAATTATACAACAGAGTATGGGCAAAGAAGGAGAAATGTATTTTAAGGGTTAAGCAACCACCTGCTTATAGAGACACCCATGTTTATTCATTAACTGGTCGCATTAGAGGAATTCTGCTGTACATATTTATTAGTTGATTTATATAAATCATTATTAAATATTTAACTTAAACTAGGTTGATGTCCTACAACACAAAACACATACTCTCATTGACCTAATGGCTGATCCAAGGGTTAACCCGATATTTCATTGCTTCTAATTTATGCCCCTTTATGTTAACTTCAGCATGGAAGATCCAGACGAAGAAGGACTCTTTGAAGCGATGGAGGAAAATGAGAACTTTTTTGACCTTGCACTCAAGTATGGAGACACCAAGTCATTTTTGATGAGAGACGAGCATGTGTATGCCCGCAGCTCCACAGCCAATACTTCAGAACAGGAGGATTTTCTAAATTACAGCTGTGACGTTGATGGATGTGTTGTAGAACTGAAGAACTGGGGCGGTGTGAAAATGGTGGTGAAACATTTGACAGTGTATCATACACATGCTCGTGAAATAAAATCTGTGCTTAAAAAACATCTGGATTTGAGTAAGTTTACTAAAGGCCAGTGTTGTATGTTCGACCATAGTGTAGGGTTTCAGCTGTTTTATGAAGAAGGTTGGGAAGGCTGGGTTGGTGTTATTCCTCATGCAGATAGACCGACATTTGAGATGGCTACTTCAGTGTATCAAAGCATGTGTTGCAAATTTTTCGAAAGTGTGCGTGCCCGATTTCAGAGAAGATTATTCTGTTTAAGAGACCGTGCAAAGCATACTTTGGCCAAGAACGATTTGAATGATATTAGAAAGCTATTCGTGTTGCCTGGCGACAGCAGCTTGATTATGAGAGAGTTTCAAGGAGCAATAGATGAAACTCCATTAGACCGACATTTTGAGGTGGTGCAGTTCTGCTTTCGGTTTGGTGAGAAGTCAAAAGAAGGTGTGTCTTTGCGACAGTTCCGACTGGAAGAAATAAAACGAGTGACGGTACATTGTGCGATAGATATTTCTTCTGATATAATGGAACTTATGTGGTCACTCGCTGGAGTGCAGAATATTATTCGTGGACGCGGAATTCTACAAAACTGTCTATCGTTTAGAGACTGTGTGTGCTATCAAAGCAATCTTGATGGAAAATTAGTGGATGTGTCATGCGAGTTGCGGCGGATATGTCGGGAACCAGATAAGATACGTTTTGTGCAGCTGTACGCAGATAATCCTCACCGTCGGCCAAAAACGCGATTTCATTCGGTATCTGGCTGCATCGCAGGTGGAATGGTATTTCCAAAACCTACGTCTGACGCCTTCTGTAGAGATGCTAAGAAGTACATCTCAACGCTCGAGAGCAACTTTAGTCTGATGGATAAAAGCACTTGTAGGATTGAATTTGTTTGTGAAGTCACGGAGCCGAAGTATGTTATAATGGCAGAAGATTGTCTGTCCATGGAAAACATGTGTCGTCTGTTAGCAGAACAGCCTATGCTAGTACCATTTCCACTAGGTACTTCTGCAGTTATTCGTGGACATGGACTTTGGATTACAAGAACCTTGGGGTGGTTGTTAGAGAAATTTGCATCCACAGGCAACGTTGAGGCAATATGGCGCGCATTTCAATTAGAGTTAGCAGCAGAGAAGATTCTGTGGGGCTTCCCGCTGAGTTTTCGGAGCCATGTCTATTCTGTGAATTTAGGACCAGGTGAACTGAGACCCAGTCGAAGTATGACAGATCAGCTTGGATATCTGACTTTAACAAAATGGAGTTCGTGCATGGCAACTGATGACTCTATTCCTGCTTGTGAAATATGGAGTAGGTCAACAGCAATCGTTGGAAGAATAAAACGAACAGTGGGGTTGCACGACGTGTTGCAGAGTTGCCCATCAGTATTGGGACGTAAACTCTTGCATGCGTTATTAGAAGATTTGTTTGAATCTGGTAATGCTGGTGGATATCTCAGATATGAGGATTTTAAGCATGACTTGTACAGTGAACCCACCAGTCGATTACGAGTGCATGGGGCCATAACGATTGACCAGCTCGTTGGCATGCTAAGCAGGAAGAACAAAACTACTAAATGTTTTGTTTTTGCAGTGTTGTGCAAGCGTCTGGAAAAATCAAGCCACGGACTTCGTACAGTATTATCTTCAGGGATGCAGGAGTTACGACTGAAACATTTCCCAGCTATTCAGAATTACGACCAGCATGGAAATGCAGTGTTAACCTGGAACTTTCGCTCTGGACTACTAAAAGTCCTTTCTTCTGAGGAAGCAGCAAAGGGCAGTCCCCATGTACTGTCGCATCTAGTGAAAGGACAACTGGAATGTCGAAATTTGGTCTTTGCAAGCCGACTGAAAACTGCTGCCACTATCTCCTTCCCATGGATTGAATCATGTATCCGTAAACTAGAGGGCGAAAATCTGGATCGAGGGAAGTTGGTTGATGTGCTCTGTTTCATCTCCTGTGTTGCACTCATCATGAACGGCTGGTACGTTGAGTATGAACAGCTTGGGAGACTCATGAACGACATGGAAGTCAAACAGTGGAGGCTGAAAGCTCTAGAGGTACAAAGCAAGCTACTTATTAGCAATTTCAACAAATTTCGACTGTATCGTCTTCACCACTCAATTCCCTCGAAATTAAAATTTGAACCTAAAAAGGAAAGTAAAAGGAAAGAAGAAGTTCCAACAGCTAAGCCTGTCAATGATATTGAAGTTGCAGTGGAAGAGGACTCTACCCATAATAGAATTCCAGAGGACAATGATATGAAAACAAGTGAGGTCCAAAGGAGACAACCCTCCTGCCTGCCATTGATACGTGGAAATAAACGAAAGTGGGAAGCAGCAGAGCTAGAGGCCATAGAAAATGTCTCAGTCAGTAGACAGAGGAGTGTGTGCCAAAAGTATGAAGACTACAAAACCTTATGTATGTCAAACAATATTCAATTTAGAACAATAGAGGCTTTTAAAGCAAAACTGTACAGAGTGTAAAACAATGCCATGGATCTAATATGAAAAGAGACCAATAACATGACAGAAATAAGATCATGACAGGCCCTGTCGTTTAATTGTCTGTTCTTTTTGGGCATATATAATTTAAGTGAATTGTAGTGATATGTACACTGATTGACCACCCATTGCTTGGGTTGGGTATGAATACAGCTAGTGGTCTAATTAATTAAGATTAAGATGAAAACTATTGCAAGGACTTTATGCATTCTTTTTTCTGCATTAAGCAAACCATTTGTTTTAAACCCTTTACTACATAAATACTCCCTTCTACGACTTTGCAAACAATGTAGACCCAGACCAGACTACTCCCTTAGTATAGATATGATTTCCAACGATATATAGAAATCGTACTTTTTATTTTTCAAATTTCCACTTTTTTCCTAAGTGTGTACCCCTAACCCTAACCCAGATCTCGCTGAACATTGGAAGGATTGTAGAGCTACCTTTCCTGGGTAACTTTTATTCGTATCTTTCTGTTCAATTAGGGAGCTGGTGTTCTCCCAAGAGAGGTACCCCTTTGATTTTAGACATTCAATGGCACGGTTTATTTCTTAAAGGGTGAATCTGGGTCACTCAGTAGTTACCTTTTAGGCTCTCAGATACTGTAAAGAGTAGGGTTGATTATTTATTTGTAAATATTGTTCTTATCTCCCCTTTAGAATGGGTCCCCGTTTGAGACCAGTTGGTCCCCGCAGAATGAGGCCTGGGTCCCTAACCGCAGACCAGTGCTAAACCCTACAGTCCTAACCCCAAAGTATCCACAAAACAGTAAATATGTGGGAATCGAACCAACAAAGTCCATGACTTTACCATTTCTCTCTGTGTGGTGTGAACAACCCTAACCATGAACCGATTTCTTAAAAAAAATTCACATTTTGCGGAATGGATTGCTCTTACGCAGCTCTTTCCATACATACCCCGGAGTAATGTTGTCAGAGTTAAGATTGATCCAGGAGTAAAGAATTACTGGACAGACTCTCATAATTCTCTCAAATATGCTCCGATTTTTAAAATGTAAACGGTTCTGAGTTTGTCTTACTCACACCTTTCCATACATACCCCAGAGTAATGCTGTCAGAGTTACGGGTAAAGGTGGCAGAGGTAGAGTTACGGTAATGTGTTAAGGTTATGGTTGCAGGTTATTGTTAAGGTACAGGGTTAAGGTTAACCCAAGGTGTTAACCCTAAAGTAAAGATAGAAGACTGTACCCCGGTTAAGTGTTAAGGTTATGTCTTCAGTCACAGAGTAAAGGTAATCTAAGGTGCAAGGGGTTAACTCTTCTGAGGCTTGTCCGAACAAAGGAATCTATTTTTAGCTCACCAGAGCACAAAGTGCTCAGGGTGAGCTTTTGTGATCGCCTGATGTCCGTCGTCCGTCGTCGTGCGTCGTGCGTCGTCCGTCGTCCCGCGTTAACAATTTCAACTTTAAAAGTCTTCTCCTCTGAATCTACAGGGTTCTCAGCTTTCATCTTTGGCACATAGCATCACCTATAGGTCCTCTACAAAAGTTATATAAATAACGCCCCTGGGGTCAAAATTGGCCCCGCCACGGCCCCAGGAGTGGCCGGTTTTTTTCTAGCTGACTGTTGTTTTCTGTACAAGTAGCAAAATGCTGGGCTCACTTAGGTTAGGCATGGGGAAAACTTCAAAAATCTTTTTGTCAAAAACTACATGTCACAGAGCTTAGATATTTGGTGTATAGATTTACTTAGTATTCCTTATTGACATTGGTAAATATCATAGTTCTGAGGTTAAAATTGGCCCTGCCCTGTTGGTTATACTTTAAAATATTATTTTACACTATAAAGGTTCGTCTGAACTAGAGAGATTGAGGTCACTCCATCTGTGTTGTATAATCTCTGAATAGGTCAAGTTCCTGGTCAAAAGTCTCCGTTTGTTCACACTGTTTTTAACCCATTCCCTCATAGGATATTTTCAGAATCTGCCTCTTGAAAAATTTCAGAATTGTGTAGATTTGAAACCATTGTGATAAATAGAGCATTTACTCCTATGGAGAAAATGTTCTATTTATCACAATGGCTTCATAAAGTGACTATTTTACCTCTTTGAATAAATCTACTGATAAGGAGCATTAATTAGAGAAAAGGAAAAATTCAGATTTCTGTAGATTTGAAACCATGGTGATAAATAGACCATTTACGCCTATGGAGCAAATGCTCTATTTATCACAAAGGCTTTTTCAGATCCTACCTCTTTGAATAAATCTACTGATAAGGAGCATTAATTATAGAAAAGGAAAATTTCAGAATTGTGTAGATTTGACACCATTGTGACAAATAGAACATTTTGCTCTATTTATCACAATGGTTGGCAAATGCTCTATTTCTCACAAAGGCTTTTTTCAGATCCTACCTCTTTGAATAAATCTACTGATAAGGAAAATTATAGATTTCAAACCATTGTGATAAATAGAGCATTTGCTCTATAGGAGTAAATTAACTCATATACAAACCACATATAAAGTTACATACCGGTCTGTGTCAGATCAGAATCCAAACTGTGCTAATTTGGTCAAGTCTTGCTAAGCAGTGATAGGGTTGTCATCTGTTAGAAATGTTGTCTGCTTATTCAAAGAGATAAATCTGGGTCTACTCTATTTGCAAATGCGTGAAAACATGTTTATATGAGGAAAAGGGTTAATTAGAGAAAAGGAAAATTTCAGAATTGTTTAGATTTGAAACCATTGTGATAAATAGTGCATTTACTCCTATTGAGCAAATGCTCTATTTATCACAAAGGCAAATGCTCTATTTATCACAATGGTTTCATAAAGTGACTATTATACCTCTTTGAATAAATCTACTGATAAGGAGCATTAATTAGAGAAAAGGAAAATTTCAGAATTGTGTAGATTTGAAACCATTGTGATAAATAGAGCATTTACTCTTATGGAGCAGGCAACAACATTTTTTGTATCCTACAGACGGACGGACGGACATGTGACCACTATAGTATATTATAGGATGTATTTTGACCTCCTCTACAGCATAAACTATACATCTCATACTAAACATACAAAATTCAGCTTTCTAAGTTTAATAATAAAGACTTAGGTCACGTTTATTCTGTTTTCTATTCTGTTCATTTTACCCAAAACAAGTAATAACGTCCAATTTTGAGGCGCAGACAGACGCACAGACGATGAGAGAGACGTCAAACCGTTTGGATCTTGTACTGCAGCGTCTAAAGTATACATACAAGTAAACATATGTATCCTAAGATCATCAAGAAACATGACACATGTATGTCAACGGGTTGCAAAAAGACGAAAATATAGGCTTTGATCAGAGCAGCCTCGGAGAAGCGGATGCATATAGATCAATGCAGCAAACAGTGACGATTCTTATCGGAGCCGCCTCGAAGAGGCACCAGGCATGTTTTTCAATACAGCAAACAGTGTAGACTCTGATCAGCGGCACCGGCCTGCATATCAATGCAGCAGACAGTATAGACGCTGATCAGAGTCGCCTCGGAGGGGAAGTGGCATGTTAATAAATGCAGCAAACAGTGCATACCCTGATCATAGCCACCGGCCTGTAAATCAATACAGCAGACAGGGTAGACCCTGATCAGAGCCTCGGCGATCTAGATTGTATAATGAAAAAAGGAAATTTCCTAGAACTACGATAGGGTACTTTGTGTATGATCTTGACCCAAACAAATGGCAGTAAGGTATAAAACTTATATAATCTTCTATAATGATGTCTCATAAATACAATAAAAAAGAAATTATTTCGGTCCTTTGAAATTTAAGCGAGATATAGCGTAAAAAGAATGGTGCAGGCTACAAGAAAATGTATAGTTTAAGTAGGTATACGGAAACAGTGTGGCTCCAGATCAATCACACAATCCAGTTAGGCAATATTTGAGTGAATTTTAATGCATTGTGTTACATGGGCGACTTGTAGGTCCGGTAATTGAAGATCTGTTGCGCTGATATTAACATACCCTATAGAGGAGGGTCCAAGCTACACGAAAATGCATAGTTTTAGTAGGTATAAGCAACCAGATCAAGTACCGCATATATTTAGGCAATATTTGAATGAGTTTTGATGCACTGTATTACATTGGCGACTTGTAGGTCAGCTAATTGAACATGTGTTGTTCTTATATGAACGTGTCTTATATGGAAGAGTTCAGGTTACAAGAAAATGTATATTTGTAGTAGGTATAAGCAACGAGTGTGGCTCCAGATCAATTACACATTCCAGTTATGCAATATTTTTTATTGATTTCTGATACTTTGGCGACTTGTAGGTCAGCTAATTGAAGATCTATTGGTATGGATTGAAAGAACTGAGTGAGTCAAACACAGAACCGTTTAAATTTCGGAAACCTGGGCAGATTTGAACGAGATCCTGTACTATATACCCATGAATATGTTATAATTCTATACCACCCTGTTATTGATACAGTCCTTGTCAAAACTCATGAAACCGACCCGATTTTGGTAACAAACTATAGATTCAGAGGAGAGAATTCACTGCGCGTACGGTCTGACAAACACGCTAATATTGCAACATCTGGTATTTTGGTAAAGTGTATTATGGGGAATTTGCAATGAATGTAAAATTATATTATCTATCTATAAAATTATGCCGTACATCGTCATTTGAAATTGCCATTTTCGTTAATGAAAACAACGATCGAGTAATAACCCTATCTTTTAGGGCCCGCACAGACAGACAGATGAACGGACAGACATTCAAACCTACGCTGACGTTTAGCACACCTCCTGTACTATATACCCATGTATATTTTATTATTCTATACCACTCTGTTATGGATACAGAATTTGTTAAAAGTCATGAAAAACGGCCCCTTTTTATAACAAAATATAGCCTTAGATAAGAGAATTTCCTGCGCGTACGGTCGGACGAACGCGTTAATATTGCAATATCTGGTATTTTTGTAAAGTATATAATAGGGTCTTTGCAATAAATGTAAATTTATATTATATATCTATATAATTATGCCTTAGTCGGGCATTGGGAATTGCAGTTTTTACTTTCCTAATTTCTGAATTTGGCCGTTTTTAAGCTGTACGGACGGACAAATGTCCCAAACTCTATGCAAACTCTTTCATTTTGTTTATTTCGTTATTACCTACATACATAAGTAAAGAAAAAATAATATCTACAAATAATTGATATAGAAATAACCCTCAACTAGACCAAAGCTGCCTGATTTTCACAAAATATAGCAATTTGGGAATAGAGAACGCCGTACGCAGTATATTGAAATACAAGCTTGTAGAGAACAACTTGTTTTATACATACACGTAGGTTTAAAATAAAAATAAATTTATATAGAGCCCAGGGCTCCATTAAATAGGGCCCAGAGTGTACATTTTGGACTCTTTAGCGGGCTTCCAGGATCGAGCCCTGAATCATCTTTATCGATGGTTTTCGGTAATTAACTTAGTACCAATAGAATAAGTATAATTATATCTACGTATGCATCATAAATTTATTGTATAGACATAGCGAGGTCTGTTCACAAATGATGGTCAAGGTTCGTGAAATTCTGAAAGAACGGAAATTTTCGCGAAACTTAGATAATTCAAGAGACATCGAACAGACATACACAAGTGCAGACAGACCAATATATTTATGCATAAAGTATGCCCAAGAACAGTTCTTCATATTGATAAAAATATATAAAGAATATATGCAGGAATTATGTAATAATAAGACCCCCCCAAAACGGCGGAAATCGCTAAATAACAAAGGACTGATTTGGCGTCAAAATGCTTTTCGCGCTCGGACGGACGAACGCATACACCGGGGAACATACATTTAGTGCCATTTTAAAGGGCTAGTAAGTAGATCCACCTCGGTGCAAAAATATTAAAAAAATATTGAAAATTGGCTGAGATATCAGGTTCCAAATGCTTAAATGTGCAAATCCGGAACCATTTAGGGGTATGTGTGTCACAACTGGTAAATTTTTAAAACTCTGAGTGGACATGTGGTTAGAACTTATGTTTTACATCTTGAATAGTTCTACAAGAACATGAAAAAACATTACGGAAATATTAATTAATAGGCGCGTTATGAACGTTTGATGTAACAGGTCCAAATATGAAAGGTGTGTTTTTTAACAAGTTTTTAGCACTTTAAAGGAGAACGCGTGGACCTAGAATATTAAACTATATGTCATTTTGTAGGTCTGAACATGCCCTACACGCTGATATCTTGATATCCTCATAATTGAAATCGGTCAAACGATAAGTTTTTAGGTTAAAAAACAATGGTTGAAGTGTCCCTGAAAGTTGACCCTAAATGACCTCAAAATTAATTAACCCTACTCGGAATTTTCGGTGGGTATGAGTAGATATACTCGAAATATACTTATATACCAAGTTTCATTACTTACCAAGGCTCAATAAGGTGTACCCAGATCATTTTATACACCCAGAGACACTTAGCATAAAAACGTATAATTCTTAAAAATTTATCGTTCTGTGTATTATAGTTTAGTCAAGGGAAGTAATTCATGCCTCTCTATTTCTGCGTGAGTTTCCTCCCATTGACCGTCATTATTTTTTCGCACAAGACATTTTGCATTGAAAATCAGAAAATAGTTTAAGTTCAAGACCTTATATTTCGCCTATTTTTTTAAGGACCTGTCTCATTATCGTATTAAGTAGCTATCATTTGAGAAAATTATATATTGTTTTTATACCTTACCGCCATTTTTTGGGTCCAGATCATAAACAAAGTACCTTATCTTAATACTTGGAAATCCAGATATCCGAGGGGTTGATCAGGGTCTACACTGTTTACTGCATTTATTCTAAGGCCAGTGGTCTATAATCAGGGTGTGCACTGTTTGCTGCATTGATTAACATGCCACCGCGATTTTGAGGGGGCTCTGATTAGCCTCTGCACTGTTTGCTGCATTAGATATCCTATATGTTCGTGTTTGTGCAACACCTTGACACTATGGATAGGCCTGTTTGCATAGGTAATTGCTAATCATCAACCGTTTTGATCCTTATGAGATGCCGAGTTTCTCGCCGTCTCATCTGGATCCAAACTGTTTGCATAGGTAATTGCTTATCCGCCAGAAGCAGCCTAAATGTTAAGAGTATATCAGTGTAGCATTTAGCTTGCTGGCCAAATTTTTTTAACAAATTTTTTCACCTACAACATTTTCAAACATATAGCTATAACCAGTTAGTGTACAAAAGTGCTATCAGGGAGTCAAACAGTTTTAATCGTAATGAGACGCTGAGTTACTCGGCGTCTGATCTGGATTCAAACTGTTTGCATGGGTAATTGCTCATCAGCAACACTTTGGATCTAAATGAGAGGCCGAGTTATTCTGCGTCTAATCTGGATCCAAACTGTTTTCAGTTCTCCAGGGTGATCAGTTAAGGGACCCTGATACAACTTCTCAGAATAGTAGTGTGTTATGCAACACCAATCCGCGGCGGTAATTACAGATGAGCGGTGGCTAGTGAAGGCTTCATGTTGGCTGTCCCAAATCCACAGGTGGCCAAAGTATTGGGTCCTCGGCCGCTGCCCCTGCAGCCCTGTTGCATAAGCTTGCATAAGATCTGAAAATAAGTGCGTAAATTAAATCAGAAAATTCAATACATTCATGTGAATGTTATATATCATACAAACTTATAGTAAATCTACAAAGTTGTTTGAACTATGATAATAGACTCGGAGCTTTAAAAAACACGACTGTTCTCTTCAACGTCAAAATTGTAAATGAATCTTTTTTGAGTTGAGAATTTATCCGACCGCGCATTATTTTCTAGCTTTGCCGGAAAAAAATCAATCGAAATCATTGAAAGCTGATAGCAAGTTAAAGGTTCATTAAAATTAAAAGCGATTTTGTTGATTAATGATAGAGACTTGCATGTCTACTTTTGTTTAAATTTGAAAAATCTCTATCAAGACAAATTAATTCTATATTAGATTTCACAAAGATGTTAGTGGGTTGCAGTTTTATGAACAGAATAAAGGTTCATTGGAATAACAAGACAGTTTGATGAATATTCAAATTGGCATATGAATTTTCAGATTGGCATACTCACAGCGAATGTTTTAAGTTGTCTAGAAAAAATAAAAAAGATTAAAAAAAAGTTTGAGAAACTTGATACAAGCAATAAGCTAAATAGCAGGTTAAAGGTTCATTGAAAATGCAAACGATCTGGGTGAACATTGACTCTGAATTTCATGGCTATTTTCTTCAATTGATAAAATATCCCTAGAAATACTAAGCCAAATGTATAAACTTTGCTAAATTTGAAGCCAACATTAATTTGAGCAGGTTACAGTTTAGAGTTTGATGAGCAAGTTAAAGGTTTATTGAAAATATAAGCGATTTGGATGAACATTGATAGTGAAATTCACGGCTAATGTTTGTATTGATTAAATATCTCTAGGAAAGACTAAACTAATTATATATACGTTTGCTAAATTTGAAGCAAACCTTTAATTTAGCCGATTGCCGTTGTCTGAACAGGATAAAGGTTCATTGAAGTAAGAAGAGATTTTCACGAACTTTGATGATATGTTTCGGGGTGTATTTTCATGATTTCTTTTTGTAGAATCAACTCAAATGCAGCCTTGTGATCTATATGAAATACTAAGATCAGTCACTGTGTTGGTTTTAAGCTAGGTATTGTACTACGGGCATGTGAATTGTATAACCTGGTTGCAGTTTTAGGCGTATTGTTTAAGACGGAGCTTTTGCGCATATAGATTGAAAGAAGACACTGTGTGATTGATGCTTATCATTGTTGAAAGTTTTGTGAAATTAAACTTAAGAGCCGTACTCATGAGCATTTTTCCTTTAATATATATTTTTGCTTGATTTCTACATTTTATCAGAAAATGAAAAACTCTATTCAAGTCACTGTGTGTTTAATGTTTCTCGATGATGAAAAAAAGTGCAGTTTAAAATAAGAGCCATACTCATGAACATTTTCCTTTTAATATATATTTAGTCACATCTGTCATTGGAATTGAAAATTAGTTTAGAGTAACACAAATCCCCTAAGGTAAAACATTAAAAACTTTCCGTAGTGTCTTGAATATTCCTTCATTTTGTTAAATCAATGCAAATAAAATAAAGCTTTATACATAAATCTATAATTTCAAAAATATTCCAAGATCTAGATCTAGATCTACACTGATTGAAAATCTACTCAACAATTTTACTATAGATCTAGATGTAGACAGAAAAAATCAACTGAATCTGTTCAAAGCTTAAGCTATTTCTGAAGAGCTTTATCAATATGAATTACTTGTACGCATTGCAGGACTCATGATAATTTTTTATATCATGATTTGACATGAAGCTGTTTAATTCCTGAATGCTAGAAGTAGCTAGATCATTATACTGAACTCCTGCAAATTGAAGACTTTGAAAAATGAAAATTACCCATCTAGATTTATCAGTGAATTGGCCAGATTGAAGAAAAAATGTTTTGAGTTGTGTTAAATGTTACCTTTCAAAAAATCTTGAGCATATAAATTGCGAAATATCCATAATATCCATGTTTTATCATTGAGATTTTGAAGCGGTTAAGTTATGCGTATCAGCGATGTAAACATCGATTCGCTCTGAGCAACGTTACGTCGTTTATACATGAAAAGTCATAATGATTGGAATGCGTAGTGTTGTGCTTTAGTAAGCGAGAGAGAATATTTCGTACATGGATTTTTGGGTCTAAAGTTAAAATTAAATTGTTTGTCTAATTCTTTCTTGGTGAAATGAGAAAGTGTTGCCTACTGAAAATGCAACATCTATTATCAAGCTGTACTCAACGTGAAATAGAATGAAATGTTGAAAATCCACGGCTGCTTACTGAGTTACGTTTCGTGCAGGTTAAATGATGTGTGCTTGGTAATTGAAAATATAGTTTCAGCTTTTGTTGAAATACGTATAGTTTTGGAGCTGGACCTCTCACAAGAGCGCTCCCTTTGGGTAATAGGCGGGTAATAGGTTGTCACTATATCTTATTTCTTATCCGATCTGGATCAAATTTGGCATGGTTGTGTGGCTATCGTTACTGAGTAATTTTCATTCTTACGTCTATGTTCAGTTACGTTCAGTTTAGGAGTGGGAGCTCTCCCAAGAGAGCTCCCTCTGGGTAACAGGCGGGCAATAGGCTGTAACTTTCTTTTATTTATCAACAGATCTGGATCAAACTTGGCATGATCGTAGGGCTATTGTTCCTGAGTAAATGCTATTCTTACGTGTATGTTCAATTACGTTTAGTTTTAGAGCGGGAGCTCTCCCAAGAAAGATCGCTCTGGGTAATAGGCGAGTAATAGGCTGTCATTTTCCGTATTTCTCCTCATACGATCTGGATCAAATTTGGCATGAGTGTAGGGCTGCGGTTTCTGAGTACTTTTTATTCTTATGTTTATGGTCAATTACATATAGTCTGGCAGGCGGAGCTCTCCCAAGAGAGCTGCCTTTTCTGGGTACTAGGCGGGTAATAGGCTGTAACCTGTTTATTTCTTATCCGATCTGGATCAAATCTTGCAGGATTGTAGGGCTCGCGTTTGAGTGTAATTTGAGTCTCACGTTTTAGTTCAACTACTGATAGTTTGGGAGCTGAAGCTCCCCCCTAGAGAGCTGCATCTGGGTAATAGGCGGGTAATAGACTGTAACTTTTCTATTTCTTATCCGATCTGGATCAAATTTGGCAGGAGTGTAGGGCTTACGATTATGTTCAATTACTAAAAGTTTCAACTACGCCAATGTATCTGATCTGGATCAACACTGTTTATCATTCACTTATTTGCCAACCAAAAGGTTAGCTATATGCGGGTAATGGGCTGTAACCTTTTTATTTCTCGTCCAATCTGGATCTAATTTCGCATGACTGTAGGGCTGTCCGGCTAGGTGTTCTGGAAAACTTTAGTTCTACGCTTTCGTTCGATTGCGTTTAGTTTTGGGAGCTTGAGGTATCCATAAATATACATACATACATATAAGCGCAAACAAAAATAAGGACGGTCAATGGGAGGCAACTCATGCATGCAGAAAAAACCAATGCAGAAAGAGGGACATGAATTACTTCCCTTGACTAAACTCTAACATATACACACACACCCCAAACAGTGCCTAACTGGATGCCGGAGGTGATCTGGAGCCAAACGCTTTGCTTAGACTTACTAAAATAATACATTTCCTACTAGCTTGCACCCTCCCCTATACTGTATGTTCATATAAGTACAACAGATCTCCAGTTAACTGACTTACAGCCAGTCCAGGTAACCCAATGCATCAAAATGCACTCAAACACTGCCTAACTGGATGCCGTAAGCGATCTGGAGCCAAACTGTTTCCTTATACTGGCTAAAATAATACATTCCCTACTAGCTTGGATCCTACCCTATACTCTACCTTAATATAAGTACAACTGATCCTCAATCAACCGAGTTACAACGGGTCCAGGTAACACAATGCAAGCAAAATTCACTCAAATATTGCCTAACTGGAGTATGTCATTGATCTGGAGCCGAACTCTTTGCTTATTCCTAGTAAAACGCTGCATTTTCGTGTAGCTTACACCCTCCTCTATAGCACATGTTCATATAAGTACAACAGATATTCAATTAGCTGACCTACACGTTGCCCATGTAACACATTGCGTAAAAATTCCCCCAGATCTTGCCTAACTGTATTATGTAATGGATCTGGAGCCATACTGTTTGCTCATTCCGATTAAAACTAAACATTTTCTTGTAGCCGGCACCCTTCTATATACGGTAAGTAAAACAGATCGTCCATTACCTGGCCTACAAGTCGCCCCCATGTAACACAATGCATCAAAAGTCACTCAAATAGTGCCGAAATAGATGCGCTACTTGAACTGGAGCTTAACTGTTTGCCTTTACCTACTGAAAATAGACATATTCCGTCAGCTGGCACCCTCCTCTATACGATATGCGAATATAAGTACAACAGATCTGCAATTAGCAGAGCTACAAGAAGCAAACGTAACAACTAACACGTAACACACCTTGTCCAGCGGCGGCAGGTAACTCGGCCAAAAATGGCCCGATTTCAAAAAGGAGTTGGGTTCTGAACTCGGCTAGACGAGTGCTTTCCAACAATGTATAGAAAGCGTACTCTTTTTTTAGTTGGCAAATTTCAACCTTTTTCCCTAAGTGGGCTACCCCCTTAGCGAAAATTTGCAAAAGAAAACGTCCCCCCCCCGATCGCGCTGAAACTTGGCAGCAGTGTAGATCTATACTTCCTGAGTAACTTTCATTCTTATCTTCCTGTTCAATTAGCTATATTTAGGGAGCTGGAGCTCTCCCAAGACAGGTAACCCCCTCCATTTTAGACATTCAAGTGCACGTAACTCCGGGAAAAAATGGTCCGATTTCAATTCTGACTTGGGTTCTGAGCTCCTCTCGCCAAGACCTTTCCAAACATACATATAGTTATCCTACCTTTCAGTCAAAAAAAAGAAATCTCGAGTCTTGGCACCTCTCGCGCGCGCATGTACCAAACATGTCAAAGGTTTTTTGGGCTTCTTCGATTTTAATGAAACTTCACACATAATTATGTTCAGATCCTTATTCTAAGCATTTCCGCTTCATACATTTATGTTCGAATCCTTCTCCTTATGCTCGAAACAGAGGGGTCGGGGCTACTTGAAGTCGTATTTTTAAACACCGTTTCCTTATTAAAGGCCGCTCACTCTGTCTGAGAAGGGTGGATTACATATCTGTAATTATTGTTCTTATCTCCCCTTAGAATGGGTCCCCCTAACCCCCGCCGTTTGAGACCAGTGGGGGTCCCCCGCTGAGACCGGTGCCCGGGTCAACACCAGAAAGATGTGGGAATCGAACCCACAAAGTCGAGGACTTTACCATTTCTCTCTGTGTGGTGTTGAACATATTGCAAGTAATTAGCGCTCAAGTACTCATTCGAAATCCGATTTCTCAAAACAATTACATTGTGTGCGCCGCGCCGCAATGGGCTACTCCTATCACGCATACTCTCATAACTCACTCAAATCGGCTCCGATTCTCAAAATGTCAACGGTTCTGAGTTTGCCGTACTCACCTCTTTCCATACATACCCCAGAGTAATGCTGTCAGAGTTACCGTTAACCCAGGAGTAAAGGTGGCAGAGCATGAGTTAAGGGTTAGGGTTAAGGTTATGGTTGCAGGGTTACGGTCAGGGTACAGGGTTAATGTTAAGGTTGCAGAGTTATCCCCGGGGTTAACCCCCGGAGTATAGATAGAAGACTGTGCCCCGGAGTAAAGGTACACAGTGTTCAGGGTTATGTCTCCAGTCACCGAGTAAAGGTAATATAAGGTGCAAGGGTTAACTCTTCTGCCGCTTCTCCGAACGAAGGAATCTATTTTTAGTAACAACCTTTACTCTCGGTTAACCCCGAGTATACGCCACCATCCTCCAGTATAGCTTATATAGTAACTCTTTTATTTCTCATCAGATTGGACTCAAATTTGCCATGACGGAAGAGCTCCCTTTATGTAGCATTTTCTATTCTTACATTTATTATCAATTACTTATAGTTCGGGAGCTGGAGCTCTCCGAAGAGAGCTTCATTCAAAATGTCAACTGCGCAGCGCCGCCGAAATGGTCAGATTTCAGTAAGCACTTGAAGGATGCCTTTACTGCGTAGTGTTGTTTCTTACACTCAATATCAGTTACTTATAGTTCGGGAGCTGGAGCTCTCCAAAGGGAGCTCTATTCAAAAATTCAACTCCAGGTAACCAGGCCCCCGATATGGTCCGATTTCAGAAAGCACTTCAATGATGCCTTTACTGCTGGCTAGTGCTGTTTCTTACATTCAATATCAATTACAATTATAGTTCGGGAGCTGCTGGAGCTCTCCAAAGGGAGCTTTATTCAAACATTCAACTGCAGGCAACTAGGCCAAAATGGTCAGATTTCACAGACGACTTCGAGGCTACCTTTACTGGGTAATGTTTATTAGCACATTAATGAACCCGAACTTATGGTTCGGGAGATGGAGCTCTCCAAAGAGAGCTTTATTCAAAAATTCAGCTCCAGGTAACTAGGCCCCCTCCCCGGCCCCTGATGATCCGATTTCAGACAGCACTTCAAGGCTACCTGTACGGGGGCGGGTAATGTTTATTCTGGTATTTATTCATGAACAAGTACTAATAGTTCGGGAGCTGGAGCTCTCCAAAGGGAGCTTTACTTACAATTTCAACGGCCCGTAACTAGGCCAAAAATAATGGTTTGTTTTCAAAACTGACATCACCTAACTAATCCTGAGTACCGTTCATTCTTATCTTTCTCCGTCCAATTCATTCTGCCGAGGGAGCTGCATGGAGCTACCGGGAGCTTTATTTACATGTATGGCCAAACAATAACCAACAGAGCAATTATTTTTACATACCTTGTTTCCAAATCCCTTGAATTAATCCTACACTATACATTCACATCCAATTTATAACACACACCAAAGCACAATGCCTGTAGCTCGATTCTTGATTTTTAAATTGCTGCACCACGTGACTGTTTCAGCCAATCAGACTAGGGGTGGACATGTCCACCCTGGACAACTCGCCAAAGTGCCTATACCCTACCGATCCAGGACTGGACCCTAACCCTGGAGTAAAGGTGGACGATGTAACCCCGGGGTTAAGGTACAGGGTTATACCCTATACCGATCCATGACTGGACCCTAACCCGGGAGTAAAGCTCCATAACTCGCTCAAATTTGCTCCGATTTTCGAAATTTAAACGGTTCTGCGTTTGTCACACTCAGCCCTTTCCATCCATACCCCGGAGTAATGTTGTCAGAGTTACGGTCAATCCAGGCGTAAAGGTGGCAAAGCTAACCCCGTTATATAACATAGCCTCGGCTACTCTGGGTAACAGGCGGGGGCAATAGGCTGTAACTTTCTTTTATTTATCAACAGATCTGGATCAAACTTGGCATTATCGTAGGGCTATTGTTCCTGAGTAAATGCTATTCTTACGTGTATGTTCAATTACGTTTAGTTTTAGAGCGGGAGCTCTCCCAAGAAAGATCGCTCTGGGTAATAGGCGAGTAATAGGCTGTCATTTTCCGTATTTCTCCTCATACGATCTGGATCAAATTTGGCATGAGTGTAGGGCTGCGGTTTCTGAGTACTTTTTATTCTTATGTTTATGGTCAATTACATATAGTCTGGCAGGCGGAGCTCTCCCAAGAGAGCTGCCTTTTCTGGGTACTAGGCGGGTAATAGGCTGTAACCTGTTTATTTCTTATCCGATCTGGATCAAATCTTGCAGGATTGTAGGGCTCGCGTTTGAGTGTAATTTGAGTCTCACGTTTTAGTTCAACTACTGATAGTTTGGGAGCTGAAGCTCCCCCCTAGAGAGCTGCATCTGGGTAATAGGCGGGTAATAGACTGTAACTTTTCTATTTCTTATCCGATCTGGATCAAATTTGGCAGGAGTGTAGGGCTTACGATTACGTTCAATTACTAAAAGTTTCAACTACGCCAATGTATCTGATCTGGATCAACACTGTTTATCATTCACTTATTTGACAACCAAAAGGTTAGCTATATGCGGGTAATGGGCTGTAACCTTTTTATTTCTCGTCCAATCTGGATCTAATTTCGCATGACTGTAGGGCTGTCCGGCTAGGTGTTCTGGAAAACTTTAGTTCTACGCTTTCGTTCGATTGCGTTTAGTTTTGGGAGCTTGAGGTATCCATAAATATACATACATACATATAAGCGCAAACAAAAATAAGGACGGTCAATGGGAGGCAACTCATGCATGCAGAAAAAACCAATGCAGAAAGAGGGACATGAATTACTTCCCTTGACTAAACTCTAACATATACACACACACCCCAAACAGTGCCTAACTGGATGGTTAGGGTTAGGGTTAGGGTTAGGGTTAGGGTTAGGGTTAGGGTTAGGGTTAGGGTTAGGGTTAGGGTTAGGGTTAGGGTTAGGGTTAGGGTTAGGGTTAGGGTTAGGGTTAGGGTTAGGGTTAGGGTTAGGGTTTAGGGTTAGGGTTAGGGTTAGGGTTAGGGTTAGGGTTAGGGTTAGGGTTAGGGTTAGGGTTAGGGTTAGGGTTAGGGTTAGGGTTAGGGTTAGGGTTAGGGTTAGGGTTAGGGTTAGGGTTAGGGTTAGGGTTAGGGTTAGGGTTAGGGTTAGGGTTAGGTTAGGGTTAGGGTATAGGCACTTTGGCGAGATGCAACTATGCAACTATGCAACTCTTTGATATGATTGGCTGCTATAAATAGATCATGATGTCATATAGTGTCATTCTATTTAATATGACACGTGGTATGTACCACGTGATGATAGAGTCTATTTATAAATCAAAGGAGAACTATACAAAGAGATATGTAAGTAAGTTTATGTATAATGATATGCTGAGGAAACAAACTATGAAGATAGACAATGTATATATCTCTGCAAACGCCTTGAAAAGCCAACCTCAAATCAAGTGTCAAATGAAAAAGTAGTGCTAAAATGGATCAGTTATTGCCCTTTGAAAATATTAAAAGAGTATTTTATAAACTTCCCTTTCCTCTATTTTGTAAAGAAGAGAATAGAATAAACAAATTGCTTAGAATTTGCTGTTGTGCAATATATGTGAATTTGGAGAAAATCCAATTTTTGTTTTATAAAAAAATCTGTAATAACTCAGGTTAACCAATTATGTTTAGAACCATACGTGACCCAAGGGTTAACCTTCCGAGGTTAACTCAGGTTAACCCACGATGTTTAGAGCCATATGTGACAAATTGGTTAACCCTTCCAGGTTAACCCACAACTATAGAGTCATACATGACACAAGGGTAAACCCACCGAGATTAACTCAGGTTAACCCACGATGTTTAGAGGCATATGTAACAACTTGGTTAACCCTCCTAGGTTAACCCACTACTATAGAGACATACATGACCCAAGGGTTAACCCACCGAGGTTAACTCAGGTTAACCCATGATTATTAGATCCATAGGTGACCTAAGGGTTAACCGGTTAGAGTCAACACAGGGTAACTCCGCATGTTTAGAGTTTTATCATCTAGAGATTTACCAAGGCTTATCCTGGAGTTAACTAATTTGTTAGCCCTGTAAACTTAATCTTAGCAAATTACCTTAACTCAAGGGTTATTTAAACCACCATAACCCCTGTGTTAACTCCAGGGTTAACCCTGCGATCATAAACTTAACCCTTTACCTTATTCATGTGTTAACTCTGCCACGTTAACTTCAGATATAACTCATGGGTTGACTCTGAAACCTTAACCTTAACCCTGTACCTTAACTCCGTGGTTAACTCTGTCATCTATTACCTCTGGGTTAAATCCCGGGTTAACCCTGCAACTAAAACATAAGCACGATACCTTTCCTCCGGGGTTAACTCGTTCACCTTAACAATTACTTACAGTTCGGGAGCTGAAGCTAGAGCTCTCCAAAGAGAGCTTTACTTCTATTTTCGTCATTATGCCCAAAAAATGGTCCGATTTAAAAACCAAACATTTCCACAGCTACCATTCCTGAGTAACATTAATTCTTATCTTTCTGTTCAATTCATTCTATTTGGGGAGCTGGAGCTACTTGAAGCTTTATTTAAAGATATGCAAAGCATCTACACAAGACCAGCATTATGTTTTAAATACCCAACACAGTAATTATTGAATGTTTACATACCTTGTTTCCAAACTCCTTGTATTAATAGAATATATTCCTATCCAATTTATAACACAAAACAATCACCATGGCTCTTTTCTTTACTGTAAAAATTCACAATGGCGCTGCAATGACTATTTCAAATTCAGCCAATCCAACTGGTACAAAAGCAATGACTATTTCAAATTCAGCCAATCCAATTGGTACAAAAACATCACGTGGTATTCTTTCACCTTTCGCCTTCAATCGCCTTCAGTATAGCGATATTAATAGATTCTATCATCACGTGGTGCATACAATGTGACATCTATAAATAGAAATATGGGTCCGGTCAACACGCCAACGTGGTCTTACTCTATGCATATATTTTGATGCATTGTGTTGCCTTGACAACTCAGACAATTTAGAATAAGTTGTACTTATATTAACATATAGCATTGGAGAGAGTCTAGGTTACTAGGCATTGAATATTTTGAGTGAGTATTAGCAAACAGTTCGGCTCCAGATCACTTACGGCATCCAGTTATGGTATATTTGAATGACTTTTAATGCATTGTGTTACGTGGACCACTTGTAACTTAATTGAAGATATGTTTATTTATATTAGCATATCGTATATTGAGGCTGCAGGCTACAAGAAACTGTTAAGTTTTAATAGGTGATGCATTGTGTTACATGGGCAGCTTGTATGTCAGCTAATTTAAGATCTGTTGTGCTGATATTAACATACCCTCTGGATGAGGGTCCAAGCTACACGAAAATGCATAGTTTTAGTAGATATAAGCAAACAATGAAGCTCCAGATTAAGTACCGCATATATTTAGGCAATATTTGAGTGACTGTTGATGCACTGTGTTACATGGGCGACTTGTAGCTCAGCTAATTGAACATGTGTTGTTCTTATATGAACGTGTCTTATATGGAAGGGTTCAGGCTACAGGAAAATGTATATTTGTAGTACGTAAAAGCAACCAGTGTGGCTCCAGACCAATTACACATTCCAGTTATGCAATATTTGTATTGATATATGATGCAGTGTGTTACTTTGGCGACTAGAAGGTCAGCTGATTGAAGATCTATTGGAATCGATTCAAAGAACTGAGAGAGTCAAACACAGAACCGTTTAAATTTCGAAAATCGGAGCAGATTTGAGCGAATATGGGCTTTGAAAGTTTTTACTATATGTACATATGCATGGGTTAACCCTCGTATGTTAACTTAGGGTTAACCCACTATGTTTAGAGCCATACGGGATGCAAGGGATAACCAGTAGACCCATTACCTAACCCATTAGTATACCCACTAGTAGACCCACTAGCTAACCCACCACCAGTAGACTCACTAGTAGACCCAATAGAAGACCCACCGGTAGACCCACTAGTAGACTCACCGGTAGACCCATGTATAGAATACGTTTTTTATCATGAACCCTTACCCATAAACCCTTTCCCCTTAGAACTCAGTTGAGGGTTAGACCCACCAGTAGAACGACGAGAAGACCCACCACCAGTTAACCCATTAGTAGATCCACTGGAAGACAAACTAGTAGACACACCAGTAGACACACTAGTAGACCCACTAGTAGACCTACTAGTAGACCGACCAGTAGACACACCAGTAGACACACCGGTAGACCCACTAGTAGACCCACTAGTAGACCCACCAGGAGACATACCAGTAGACACTCCAGTAGACACACTAGTTGACCCACTAGTAGACCCATCGGTATATCCACTAGTAGACCCACTAGTAGACCCACTAGTAGACACACCAGTAGACACACCAGTAGATACACTGTGTTAATAAATTTATACGATCAACATTCTATTGATAGATGGTTAGGGTTAGGTTTAGTCTAGTAGTGGGTCTACTGGTGTGTCTACTTGTGGGTCTACTAGTGGGTTTACTGGTGGGTCTACTAGTGGGTCTACCAATGGATCTAATGGTGTGTTTACCAGTGGGTCTTCTGGGTTAGAGGTTGGGGGAATGTACACGGTCAAAAAAGTTGACCATTCTATTTAAAGATGCCATGTAACCAGGTCACGTGGTGATGGATTTTGATGCATTGTGTTTCCTGGACCCGTTATAACTCAGTTGATTGAAAATCTGTTGTACTTATATAAACATATAGTATATGGTAGGGTCCAAGCTAGTAGTAAATGTATAATTTAAGTAAGTATAAGCAAACAGTTTGGGTCCAGATCACTTACGGCATACAGTTAGGCAATATTTGAGTGCGTTTTGATGCATTGTGTTACCTGGATCCGTTGTAACGCATTTAATTGGAGATCTGTTGTACTTATATTAATATATCCTGTAGAGGAGGGTCTATGCTACCCGAAAATGTATAGTTTTAGTAGGTATAAGCAAACAATGAAGCTCCAGATCAAGGACGGCATCTAGTTAGGTAGTATTTTTATGCATTGTGTTACGTGGGCGACGTGTAGGTCAGTTATTTGAAGCTGTTTTGTAGCAATATTAACGTTTGGTATATAGAAGAGTGCATGCTACAAGAACATGTATAGTTTGAGTAGGTATAAGCAAACAGTGTGGCTCCAGATGAATTACATAATCCAGTTAGGCAGTATTTGAGTGAGTTTTGATGCATTGTGTTACATGAGCAACTTGTATGTCAGCTAATTTAAGATCTATTAGAATGGATGGAAAGAACTGAGAGAGTCAAACACAGAACCGTTTAAATTTCGAAAATCGGAGCAGATTTGAGCTAGTTATGGACTTTGAAAGTTTTTACTATATGTACATATGCATGGGTTAACCTTCGTATGTTAACTCAGGGTTAACCCACTATGTGGGTAACGGGATGCAAAGGATAACCAGTAGACCCATTGCCTAACCCATTAGTATACCCACTAGTAGACCCACTAGCTAACCCACCACCAGTAGACTCACTAGTATACCCACTAGAAGACCCACCGGTAGACCCACTAGTAGACCCACTAGTAGACCCACTAATAGACTTATCGGTAGACCCACATATAGAATACCTATGTTATCATGAACCCTTACCCATAAACCCTTACTCCTTAGAACCCAGTTTAGGGTTAGACCCACAAGTAGAACAACGAGTAGACCCACTACCAGTAAACCCATTAGTAGATCCACTGGTAGACAAACTAGTAGACACACCAGTAGACACACCGTTAAACCCACTAGTAGACCCACTAGTAAACCCACTAGTAGACCGACCAGTAGACACACCAGTAGACACACCGGTAGACACACTAATAGACCCATTAGTAGACCCACTAGTTGGCCAACCAGTAGACACACCAGTAGAAACACCGGGAGACCCACTAGTAGACCCACCAGGAGACATACCAGTAGACACACCAGTAGACACACCAGTAGACACACTAGTTGACCAACTAGTAGACCCACCGGTATATCCACTAGTAGACCCACTAGTAGACCCACTCGTAGACACACCAGTAGACACATTGTGTTAAGAAACTTCTACGATCAACATTCTATTGATAGATGGTTAGGGTTAGAGTTAGTCTAGTAGTGGGTCTACTGGTGTGTCTACTGCCAAAAAAATTGTCCGATTTATTAACCAAACATTTCCACAGCTACCATTCCTGAGTAACTTTAATTCTTATCTTTCTGTTCAATTCATTCTATTTAGGGAGCTGGAGCTACTTGAAGCTTTATTTAAATATATGCAAAGCATCTGCACAAGACCAAAATTATGTTTGAAAAATACCCAACACAGCAATTATTGAAAGTTTACATACCTTGTTTCCAAACTCCTTGTATTAATAGAATATATTCCTATCCAATTTATAACACAAAACAATCACCATGGCTGTTTTCTTTAATGTAAAAGTTCACAATTGCGTTGCAATGACTATTTCAAATTCAGCCAATCCAATTGGTACAAAAACATCACGTGGTATTCTTTCACCTTTGGCCTTCAATCGCCTTCAGTATAGCGATATTAATAGATTCTATCATCACAAGTGTTTAACCTACTTTTTGGGCCAATCACAATGCTGGAAATTTTGAATTTCTCCACGATTAATTTCTTATAGTCAGACACTAATCGCTGACTTAGCGACTAAGTCGGCTGTCCCCAGCGCATGCGCGAGTACATCCTGTGACGTAGAGCTCGTCCCACCATGTAACAGCGCGAGCGTCAATTACACATACATGTAAATGTTCTGTGTAGATACCAAGGCTAAGAAATGAGGTGAACTGATGCAACTCAAACATTTACTGGCAGACATGTACAGAGATTAGAAAACAAGAAAAACCATTATTAAAAACACCAAAAAGAAGACCCTATATAAAAAATTTAGCGTGTCAGACAAGTGTATGCTAAATGCTGGACAAATGTAATGTAGAATGCTCCATTTGGAGCTTTCCGAACTACCTTTGTCTGTAATAAGCAGCCACCTGTCTATAGAGATTGCATTGTTTTGCCGTTGAACGGCTACTGTACAACGATTGACTGTTAAACAAGTATCTATGGTCATTCCTGTCTTTTATCTCATTAGATGACACTGGTCCCTCGCCCCGGCCCTGAAATTATAAAATATGATAATATTAACTGTAGGTTAATAACCTTTTCCTCCATAGCTTGTAGTATTGAAGACAGGTGGTTGCTTAAAACAGACTGAAATTAAAGCAGAATACTCCTTTAAGAGCATTCTGCTTTAATAATTTCTGACTGCTTTAAGCTACCGTCAGCTAGGATATAGGAATATTTCTTATGATGCATATATTCTAGCGTTTAACTGAATTTTAGTTCAAAGCATTTTATTGCATTAAATGTTTTTGCTTTCTTTTAAGAGCATAGCGCTTGAAACGTCGAGAGTGACTCAATGAAATATCTTACCTAATTCGGGCTTGAACAACGTTTGGGTCTGCACATTTAACAGTTGTGTTAGACTGCTATCTTGAAATGTATCGTCCATAATCCAAAACATCTATGGTCTCAAAGGTCGAACGTCGGCTACCTTTCTGACATCTTTCTCAACACACGGTTTATGCTGTTGTCCCTGGTAACGCACGAGACCAATTCCAGCTTCACTCTGCCCACTTTACATCCTGTCCAAAAACTAGGCTAAACACTATATCAGTGTCTATTAAGTGCGAATTTAATGACTTTAAATGCCTTGCTCGCTCGCTAACGCTCGCTGCGCTTCGGCATTTAAAATCATTAAATCCACACTTAATAGACACTAACTAATACCTGGTGCATACAATGTGACCTCTATAAATAGAACTATGGGTTCGGTCAACACGCCAACGTGCTCTTACCCTATGCATACATTTTGATGCATTGTGTTACCTTGACAACGTGTAACTCAGAAAATTTAGAATCCATTATACTTATATTAACATATAGCATTGGAGAGAGTCCAGGTTACTAGGCATTGAATAATTTGAGTGAGTATAAGCAAACAGTTTAGCTCTAGATCACTTAAGGCATCCAGTTATGGTATATTTGAATGACTTTTAATGCATTGTGTTACGTGGACCACTTGTAACTTAATAGAAGATATGTTTATTTATATTAACATATCGTATATGGAAGGGCGCAGGCTACAAGAAACTGTTTAGTTTTAATAGGTGATGCATTGTGTTACATGGGCAACTTGTAGGACAGCTAATTTAAGATCTGTTGTGCTGATATTAAGATACCCTATAGAGGAGGGTCCAAGCAACACGAAAATGCATAGTTTTAGTAGGTATAAGCAAACAATGAAGCTCCAGATCAAGTACCGCATATATTTAGGCAATATTTGAGTGACTTTTGACGCACTGTGTTACATGGGCGACTTGTAGGTCAGCTAATTGAACATGTGTTGTTCTTATATGAACGTGTCTTATATGGAAGGGTTCAGGCTACAAGAAAATCTATATTTGTAGTACGTAAAAGCAACCATTGTGGCTCCAGATCAATTACACATTCCAGTTATTCAATATTTGTATTAATTTCCGATGCAATTATTTTTACTTTGGCGACTAGTAGGTCAGCTAATTTAAGATCTATTGGTATAGATGGAAAGAACTGAGTGAGTCAAACACAGAACCGTTTAATTTCGAAAATCGGAGCAGATTTTAGCGAGTTATGGGCTTTGAAGGTTTTTACTACATGTAAATATACATGGGTTAACCCTCGTATGTTAACTCAGGGTTAACCAACTATGTTTTAGAGCCATACGGGATGCAAGGGATAACCAGTAGATCCATTACCTAACCCATTAGTATACCCACTAGTAGACCCACTAGCTAACCCACCATCAGATAATAGTTTTTGGTTTTGGTGTCAAAAGATGCGGCATCAAAAGTTCTTTAGATCCTGTAAGTATCATTACCGAAAACTTCCATATAAGGAAGTTATCCCATTTTTAGGCTGAATTTTGATAGGATTTGATGGTCTAAGTGTTCCTGTCCGTATTTGGGCAATGAAAAACCTATCTCTTGACCGATTTCCATTATGAAGGCATCGGCATGTAGGGCACGTTAAGACCTTCAAAATGACATATCGTTTGATATTCTAGCTCTACGGGTTCTCATTGAAACTTCAAAAAACATGTTAAAAAACAGACACTTTTATAATTGCACCTGGTACATCAAACGTTCATAACGCGCTTATTAATTAATATTTCCATAATATTTTTTCATGTACTTGTAGAACTATTCAAGTTGTAAAAAATAAGTACTAACCACATGTCAACTCGGAGTTTTAATTAGGTTGCCAGTGTTGACACAGATACTCCTAAATGGTTCCGGATTGGGTCATTTTAAGGGGTTGGAACCTGATATCTCAGTCAATTTTCAATATTTTTTGAATATTTTTTCACCGAGGTGGATCTACTTACTAGCCCTTTAAAATGGCACTAAATGTATGTTCCCCGGTGAATGCGTTCGTCCGTCCGAGCGCGAAAACCATTTTGGCGCCAAATCGGTCCTTTGTTCTTTAGCGATTTCCGCCGTTTTGGGGGTCTTATTATTACATAATCCCTGCATATATTCTTTATATCTTTATACCAATATGAAGAACAGTTCTTGGGCATACTTTATGCATATGCATATTTATATTGGTCTGTCCGTTCTTGTGTATGTCTGTGCGAGGTCTTGAATTAGCTAAGTATCGCAAAAATTTCCGATTTTTCCGAATTTCACGAACTTTGACCGTCATTTCTGAACAGACCATGATATGTCTGCGCACTAAATGTATAATTAATATGTAGATCGAAGTATACTTATTCTATTGGTACTAAATGTTTTACCTAAAACCATCGATAAAGTTGGGTCTATGTTCGATCCTAGACACCCGCTAAAGAGTCCAAAATGCACATTCTGGGCCCTATTTAATAGAACCCTGGTCTCTAAATACGTTTATTTTTATTTAAAACCTACGTGTATGTATAAAGCAAGTTAGTCTCTACAAGCTGGTATTTTAATATACTGCGTACACTGCTGTTCGTTCGTCCGTACGCGCCGTTCCCTATGCCCCAATTGCTATATTTTATGAAAATCGGGCCGTTTTGGTCTCTTTTGAGTGTTATTTTTACATAAAATCTTTGAATATATTATTTGTTTTACATATGTATGTAGGTAATAAATATATAAACAAAATGACAGAGTTTGAATAGAGTATGGGACATTCGTCCGTCCGTACAGCTTAAAAAATGGCCAAATTCAGATATTCGGAAAGTAAAAAATGCAATTTCAAATGCCCGTCTAAGGCATAATTTATAGATATATAATATAATTTTACATTCAGTGCAACGGTCCTATCATATACTTTACAAAAATACCAGATGTTGCAATATTAACGTGTTTGTCCGACCGTACGCGCAGTAAATTCTCTAATTTGAATCTAAATTTTGTTATAAAAGGGGTAGTTTTTCGTGACTTTTGACTATGGCTGTATCCATAACAGCGTGGTATAGAATTATAAAATATACATGTGTATATAGTACAGGACATTTGCTAACCGTCCGCGCAGGGTTGAATGTCCGTCCGTTCATCTGTCCGTCTGTGCGGGCCGTAAAAGATAGGGTTATTACTCGATCGTTGTTTTCTTTAATGAAAATGACAATTTCAAATGCCCGTATAAGGCACAATTTCATAGATAGATAATATATTTTTACATTCATTGCAAAGGCCCTATGATATACTTCACCAAAACAAAATATGTTGCAGTATTAACGTGTTTGTCCGACCGTACGCGCAGTGAATTCTCTCCTCGGAATCTATATTTTGCTACAAAAATCGGGTCGTTTTCAGGACTTTAGACAAAGAATGTATCAATAACAGGGTGGTATAGAATTATAATATATACATGGGTATAAATAACAGGACATTTGCTAACCGTCCGCGTAGGTTTGAATGTCCGTTCGTTCATCTGTCTGTCTGTCCGGGTCGTACAAGAGAGGGTTATTACTCGACCGTTGGTTTTATTACCGAGAATTGCAATTTCAAATGCCCGTATAAGGCATAATTTCATAGATAGATAATATAATTTTACATCAGTGCAAAGACCCTATAATATACTTTACACAAATACCAGATGCTGCAATACTAACGCGTTCGCCCGACCGTACGCCCTGACAATTCTCTCATCTGAGGCTATATTTCGTGTTTTTGCAACCCGTTGACAGTCATGTGTCATGTTTCTTGAGCCCACTGTAGGTCTTAAGATACATATGCTTACTTGCATGCATACTTTCGACCTCAGAGTACAAGATCCAAAAGGTTTGACGTCTCTCTCATCGTCTGTGCGTCTGTGTGTGTCCCGAAAATAGAGGTTATTACTAGTTTTGGGTAAAATGAACGAGTATAACATAGAATAAACGTGACCTAAGCCTTTATTATTAAACTTAGGAAGCTGAATTTTGAAAATATTGTAGGAGATGTACATGGTATGTTGTAGAGGAGGTCAAAACATATTTTATGATATAATATAGTGGTCTTATGTCCGTCTGTCCGTCCGTAGGACACAAACAATGTTGTTGTTTTTATTTTATATTCTAATACATGTATCTTATTGATTGAGCCAGTAAGAGGGTAAAGGATACTTTTTGGCACATATATGTATATTAGAACCATAAGGCTACATGGCAGACATACTTTTATATCTCTATGATCGTCCGTGCGTCTGTCTGGGCTGTAAAAGGGACGATAATACTAGTTTTGGGTACAATGAACAGAGTAAAACATAGAACAAATGTGACCAAAGCCTTTATTATAAAACCTGGGACGCTGAATTTTGCATATATTGTAGGGTATGTACAGGTCTATCTTCGGGTATAATATGGCGTTCGTATGTCCGTACCAGCAACACATTCCCTTGAAATATGTATATTTTGGGTTTTTGAGTTAATGTAACTCAATTATTGACCCCATAAGAGGGTTAAATATACTTATGAGTATATATATATTGACTAGAAACGTTTGCCTACAAGACCAAGGCACTTTGAAGTCTGACTGACCGTCTGTGCGTCTGCCCTAGCCCCAAAATGGACGATAGAGCTAGTTTGGGTGAATTGAACAGAATTGTATAAATTTATGCAGGTGATGTAGGCGTTTAGTATAACACATAGGAAGACCATGTTGTACAGGGGGTCAAGACACGTTTTATGGCCAAATATGGTATTTCTCCATATAAGGGCATGAGACATCTCACGAGTTCAGAAAAACTGGTCTGAGTGTCCCTGGGTAAATTTACCCAACTTTGGCACTATTAACATATTTGCCCATATTTGGACATATATCAATAGTGTACACTTAAAACAACATAAACATCGTACCTACTGGGTCTACTGGGTCTACTGGACCTACTGGGTCTACTGGGTCTACTGTACCTACTGGGTCTACTGTACCTACTGGGTCTACTGGGTCTACTGTACCTACTGGGTCTACTAATTAGCGCTCAAGTACTCAATGAAATCCGATTTCTCAAAACAATTACATTGTGTGCGCCGCGCCGCAATGGGTTACTCCTATCACGCATACTCTCATAACTCACTCAAATCTGCTCCGATTCTCAAAATGTCAACGGTTCTGAGTTTGCCTTACTCACCTCTTTCCATACATACCACAGAGTAATGCTGTCAGAGTTATGGTTAACCCAGGAGTAAAGGTGGCAGAGCTAGAGTTAAGGGTTAGGGTTAAGGTTATGGTTGCAGGGTTACGGTTAGGGTACAGGGTTAAGGTTAAGGTTGCAGGGTTATGGTTAGGGTACAGGGTTATGGTTAAGGTTGCAGGGTTATCCCCGGGGTTAATCCCCGGAGTATAGATAGAAGACGTAAAGGTACACACTGTTCAGGTTATGTCTCCAGTCACAGAGTAAAGGTAATATAAGGAGCAAGGGATAACTCTTCTGCGGCTTGTCCGAACAAAGGAATCTATTTTTAGTAACAACCTTTACTCCCAGTTAACCCACCATCCGCCAGTATTGCTTATATAGTAACTCTTTTATTTCTCATCAGATTGGACACAAATTTGCCATGACGGAAGAGCTCCCTTTATGTAGCATTTTCTATTCTTACATTTAATATCAATTACTTATAGTTCGGGAGCTGGATCTCTCCGAAGAGAGCTTCATTCAAAATTTCAACTGCGCAGCGCCGCCGAAATGGTATACTCACTAGTAGACCCACCAGTAAACCCACAAGTAGACCCACTGGGTCTACTGGGTCTACTGTACCTACTGGGTCTACTGGGTCTACTGGGCCTACTGTACCTACTGGGTCTACTGGGTCTACTGGGCCTACTGGGTCTACTGAGTCTACTGTACCTACTGGGTCTACTGTACCTACTGGGTCAACTGGGTCTACTGTACCTACTGGGTCTACTGGGTCTACTGTACCTACTGGGTCTACTGGGTCTACTGGGCATACTGTACCTACTGGGTCTACAGTACCTACTGGGTCTACTGGGTCTACTGGGTCTAGTGGGTCTACTGGGCATACTGTGTCTACTGGGTCTACTGTACCTACTGGGTCTACTGGGTCTACTGTACCTACTGGGTCTACTGGGCCTACTGTGTCTACTGTACCTACTGGGTCTACTGGGTCTACTGTACCTACAGGGTCTACTGGGTCTACTGTACCTACTGGGTCTACTGGGTCTACTGTACCTACTTGGTCTACTGGGTCTACTGGGCCTACTGGGTCTACTGGGTCTACTGTACCTACTGGGTCTACTGTACCTACTGGGTCTACTGGGCCTACTGGGTCTACTGGGTCTACTGTACCTACTGGGTCTACTGTACCTACTGTACCTACTGGGTCTACTGTACCTACTGGGCCTACTGGGTCTACTGTACCTACTGGGTCTACTGGGTCTACTGGATCTACTGGGCCTACTGGGTCTACTAGGTCTACTGAGTCTACTGTACCTACTGGGTCTACTGTACCTACTGGATCTACTGGGTCTACTGTACCTACTGGGTCTACTAATTAGCGCTCAAGTACTCATTGAAATCCGATTTCTCAAAATAATTACATTGTGTGCGCCGCGCTGCAATGGGTTACTCCTATCACGCATACACTCATAACTCACTCATATCTGCTCCGATTCTCAAAATGTCAACGGTTCTGAGTTTGCCTTACTCACCTCTTTCCATACATACCCCAGAGTAATGCTGTCAGAGTTATGGTTAACCCAGGAGTAAAGGTGGCAGAGCTAGAGTTAAGGGTTAGGGTTAAGGTTATGGTTGCAGGGTTACGGTTAGGGTACAGGGTTAATGTTAAGGTTGCAGGGTTACGGTTAGGGTACAGGGTTAAGGTTATGGTTGCAGGGTTACGGTTAGGGTACTGGGTTATGGTTAAGGTTGCAGGGTTATCCCCGGGGTTAATCCCCGGAGTATAGATAGAAGACTGTGCCACAGAGTAAAGGTACACACTGTTCAGGTTATGTCTCCAGTCACAGAGTAAAGGTAATATAAGGTGCAAGGGATAACTCTTCTGCGGCTTGTCCGAACAAAGGAATCTATTTTTAGTAACAACCTTTACTCCCAGTTAACCCACCATCCGCCAGTATGGCTTATATAGTAACTCTTTTATTTCTCATCAGATTGGCCATGCCGGAAGAGCTCCCTTTATGTAGCATTTTCTATTCTTACATTTAATATCAATTACTTATAGTTCGGGAGCTGGATCTCTCCGAAGAGAGCTTCATTCAAAATTTCAACTGCGCAGCGCCGCCGAAATGGTATACTCACTAGTAGACCCACCAGTAAACCCACAAGTAGACCCACCGGTAAACACACTAGTAGACCCACTACTAAACCCACTGGGTCTACTGGGTCTACTGTACCTACTGGGTCTACTGGGTCTACTGGGTCTACTGGGCCTACTGTACCTACTGGGTCTACTGGGTCTACTGGGTCTACTGGGCCTACTGGGTCTACTGGGTCTACTGTACCTACTGGGTCTACTGTACCTACTGGGTCTACTGGGTCTACTGTACCTACTGGGTCTACTGGGCATACTGTACCTACTGGGTCTACAGTACCTACTGGGTCTACTGGGTCTACTGGGTCTACTGGGTCTAGTGGGTCTACTGGGCATACTGTGTCTACTGGGTCTACTGTACCTACTGGGTCTACTGGGTCTACTGGGTCTACTGTACCTACTGGGTCTACTGGGCCTACTGTGTCTACTGTACCTACTGGGTCTACTGGGTCTACTGTACCTACAGGGTCTACTGGGTCTACTGTACCTACTGGGTCTACTGGGTCTACTGTACCTACTGGGTCTACTGGGTCTACTGGGTCTACCGGGTCTATTGTACCTACTGGGTCTACTGGGTCTACTGTACCTACTGGGTCTACTGGGTCTACTTCACCTACTGGGTCTACTGTACCTACTGGGCCTACTGGGTCTACTGTACCTACTGGGTCTACTGGGTCTACTGTACCTACTGGGTCTACTGTACCTACTGGGTCTACTGGGTCTACTGGGTCTACTGGGTCTACCGGGTCTACTGTACCTACTGGGTCTACTGGGTCTACTGTACCTACTGGGTCTACTGGGTCTACTTTACCTACTGGGTCTACTGTACCTACTGGGCCTACTGGGTCTACTGTACCTACTGGGTCTACTGGGTCTACTGTACCTACTGGGTCTACTGTACCTACTGGGTCTACTGTACCTACTGTGTCTACTGTACCTACTGTACCTACTGGGTCTTATGGGTCTACTGTACCTACTGGGTCTACTGGGTCTACTGGGTCTACTGGGCCTACTGTACCTACTGGGTCTACTGGGTCTACTGGATCTACTGGGCCTACTGGGTCTACTAGGTCTACTGAGTCTACTGTACCTACTGGGTCTACTGGGTCTACTGTACCTACTGGGTCTACTGTACCTACTGGGTCTACTGTACCTACTGTGTCTACTGTACCTACTGTACCTACTGGGTCTTATGGGTCTACTGTACCTACTGGGTCTACTGGGTCTACTGGGTCTACTGGGCCTACTGTACCTACTGGGTCTACTGGGTCTACTGGATCTACTGGGCCTACTGGGTCTACTAGGTCTACTGAGTCTACTGTACCTACTGGGTCTACTGTACCTACTGGATCTACTGGGTCTACTGTACCTACTGGGTCTACTAATTATGTCTGTAGACTTACATTTGAGTAATTCTTAAAATTTCATCTTTCTGTTGATTATAGTTTAGTCAAGGGAAGTAATTCATGTCATTTTTCTGCACTGGTTTCTGCATGAGTTGCCTCCCATTGACCGTCTTTTGATTTATTACAGCCTATTACCCGCCTATTACCGAAATGAAGTTCTATTGTGAGAGCTCCAGCTCCCAAACTATACGTATTTGAGGACGTTACCAGCCGTTGAAATTGTAAATAAAGCTCCCTTTGGAGAGCTCCAGCTTTCTAACTATAGGTAATTGTTCATAAATGTAAGAATAAACATTACCCCCTAAAGGTACCCTTGAAGTATTTTGCACCATTTTGACATAGTTACCTGAAGTTGGAATATTGAATAAAGCTCTCTTTGGAGAGCTCTGGAAAGGTGGGTTGCTCAATTGGGAGAGCTCCAGCTCCCTAAAAAGAAGTAATTGAACTTGAAGATAAGAATGAAAGTTACCCAGGAAAGGTAGCTCTACAATCCTGCCAATTTTCAGCGAAATCGGGGGTGGAAAAAATATTTTCAAAGTTTCGCTAAGGGTTGGCGAAAAAAGTGGAATTTTGGAAAAATGAAAAAATACGATTTCTATATATCGTTGGAAAATACTCGTCTAGACGAGTTCAGAACCGAAATCTTTTTTGAAATCGGACCATTTTTTGCCCATATACTTGCCGTTTGAAAAGGTGTGTTACGCGTTAGGTGTTACATGTGCTTCTTGTAGCTCTGCTAATTCAACATCTGTTGTGTCTATATTCACATATCGTGTAGAGGAGGGTCCCAGCTAACAGAAAATGTATAGTTTCTGTACATAAAAGCAAACAGTGAAGCTCCAGATCAAGTACCGCATCTATTTCGGCAATGTTTGAGTGACTTTTGATGCAGTGTGTTACATGGGCGACTTGTAGGTCAGGTAATTGAAGATCTGGTTGTACTTACATTAACGTATCGTATATGGAAGGGTGCAGGCTAAAAGAAAATGTTTAGTTTTAATAGTTTAAGCAAATAGTGAAGCTCCAGATCAAGCACGGCATCTAGTTAGGTAGTATTGTTTATTTATTGTGTTACGTGGGCTAGGTGTAGGTCAGTTATTTGAAGCTGTGTTGTACCAATGTTAACGTCTAGTATATAGAATGGTACAGGCTACAAGAAAATGTATAGTTTTAGTAGGTATACTGAAACAGTGTGGCTCCACATCAATTACGTAATCCAGTTAGGCAATATTTGAGTGAATTTTGATGCATTGTGTTACATGGGCGACTTGTAGGTCAGGTAATTGAAGATCTGGTTGTACTTACATTAACGTATCGTATATGGAAGGGTGCAGTCTACAAGAAGCTGTTTATTTTTAATAGGTATAAGCAAACAGTGAAGCTCCAGATCAAGCACGGCATCTGGTTAGGTAGTATTTTTATGCAGTGTGTTACGTGGGCGACGTGTAGGTCAGTTATTTGAAGTTGTGTTGTAGCAATATTAACGTTTGGTATATAGAATGGTGCATGCTACAAAAAATGTATAGTTTGAGTAGGTAAAAGCAAACAGTGTGGCTCCAGATCAATTACATAATCCAGTTAGGCAATATTTGAATTTTGATGCATTGTGCTACATGGGCAACTTGTAGGTCAGATAATTTAAGATCTGTTGTGCTGATATTAACGTACCCTATAGAGGAGAGTCCAAGCTACACGAAAATGCCTAGTTTTATTAGTTGTAAGCAAACAATGAAGCTCCAGATCAAGTACCGCATATAGTGAAGCAATATTTGAGTGACTTTTGCTGCACTGTATTACATGGGCGACTTGTAGGTCAGCTTATTGAACAAGTGTTGTTTTTATATGAACGTGTCTTATTTGGAAGGGTTCAGGCTATAAGAAAATGTATATTTGTAGTAGGTATAGGCAACCAGTGTGGCTCCAGATCATTTACACATTCCAGTTATGCAATATTTTTATTGATTTCTGATGCAGTGTGTTACTTTGGCTACTTGTAGGTCAGCTAAATCTATGTGCACGCTGGGCGCTTGCTCACCAGCAAGTGTCTTACGTAATCCATGTACTGATAATGGCAGCGAGGTTTCTGAACTTTTCTGGCACTTTCTGCGCTGACGTGCCGGAGAACTAGATCGCTTTCTACTGCGTGTTTCACTTTGAACTGCAGTGCGTTTGTTAGGTCTTGACCTGTCTAAATCAACAGCACTAATGTCTGTCTCAATTTCCGACTGCAGACCCGAATTTTCGGGAATGTTTAAGTCTGTAGAAGCAAGGCTGATTTCAGCCATTGTTTGCTAAATGGCGTGCCGCACTATCGCCGAAAACCAAAATCGCCCTACTCTCAGATTGCTGAGGTAGTGAACAAATCCCAACACGGTATGCTATAGTCCAACTGTTTGTGGGAATTTTAAGATCAATTATGAAATAAAAAGAAATACGTTGAAGCGATAATCCAAAGGAATTAGTCTGTATCACAAAAAGCTGACCATAATATCCGTGGAACTTCGTACTGACCACACATCACGTGACTCGTTATCGCAAGGGATCCTGAGGGGCACTTATGGGGGAAGTGAAATTGAAGATATATTGTTATGGATGGAAAGAAATGAGTGAGTCAAACTCCTGGGTTAACTGCAGGGTTAACACGGCAACTTTAACCTGAACACTTAAATTTACTCCGTTAACTCTGCTGCCACCATTACTCTGGGGTTAATCACTGGGTTAACCTAATTAACTCATACTGCCAGTTTTTAGACTTAACCCTGACGCTAGAGGCATACCAGGCTAACACGTGGAGGTTTTCCGATGCTTTTCCGGAATTTTAGTCACAATTTTGAAACAAATGTTAACCACTAGAGGCTTACCCAGGCTAACCCACACCTAACCTATTTATAGTGTTTAACCTACTTTTTGGGCCAATCACAATGCTGGAAATTTTGAATTTCTCCACGATTAATTTCATTTAGTCAGGCACTAAACGCTGACTTAGCGACTAAGTCGGCTGTCCCCAGCGCATGCGCGAGTACATCCTCGCTAACGCTCGCTGCGCTTCGGCATTTAAAATCATTAAATCCACACTTAATAGACACTAACTAATACGTAATATCAGTTGTCATTCAAGTTTCAACGTGTATAGACGTGGACATTGGAGTTTTAAATTTGATTTAAAATAGAAACTGTATGGACTGTGTATGATGCCACCTAGACGATGTCATATTTGTTGTGGGCCTGTAGTAGGTCAAGACAATTAGCCATCACTCATTAAGCCTATTCTGTGCGCGCCAGATTGTTTTATGTTATAATCTGAGAAGCATTGCTAACATTCGAGCTGCTCCATGCTTTAGATGATATATGTTCCATAAACCATTAACCGATCTGTGGAAAAGAGACTGTGTTTGAACATTGTCACATACTTGATTTGTGTTGGTACAACACATGGAATCTAGGTAAGTGGACATTAAATATAAAGATACTCCCAACTCAGCTAATTTGAGTTTCTATCCAAATCCATTTAAATCAACAGCGGCATCAAACACCTAATGATTCTTCGAAGATAATTGGGGCTTAAACAAACACCAGTTGACACGACTACCGCACACGCTTTATCGTGTGTATGTACCGTGTAGAGTTGTGGTAACATAGCCGCTAAAAATAGACGCGCGTGCCAGCCCAAACATTCTCAGGTACAGTAAGCGTTCGGAATTCCGGGTTACATTTAAGCGCAATTAAACATTTTCGGACGAAAAAATCGTTCGGAATTCGGAAGTCTGAGTTTCCGGATTTCTGAAACTTTCCCGTAGTTGAAATAAGAAGAAAAAAAATCGGGACCAAACGGAACGTTCGGAATTCCGCGGATTTCGGAATTCCGGAGCTCCGGAATTCCGAGGTTTCACTGTATATCAAAATCCTCGCAAATTGAGTAACGT